>SJXQ01010730.1:0-356018 GCA_006408695.1 Aepyceros melampus
TTCAAAAATGTGCTGCAATTCCCCAAATACCCAACAGTATGGTAAATGCAGTGGACACATTATTATGCAGCCTTTAATAATAATGAAATGTTACAGTCAGGATATTTTTTTAATCAGATGCAATGCTACAGTCTTATTCTAATTTTATTATTGTTTGTTGTTCAGTCACTAAGTCGTGTCCAACTTCTAATTTTATATGTATTACATATTAATATACAGTTAGATAAAGGACCAAAATATCCTTACAGTAATATGATTATAGGTGATTTTTATCTACTTTATTTTTTCTATAGACAACATATTTTCACTACATGACCATTTGCTAATAATCAGATGAAATATCAATAGAAAATAAAATACAGAAGCCATAAAGCTTATAGAAAGTTATAGTAACTTCTCACAGTAGAGATAAGTGAGCTTTCCTCACTTTCTCTAAAGCTGGGAATTCTATTGCTTCTTGGTCTTATGGTGAAGAAAGCCAAATTAACAAATTCATACTTCAGTGTTTAGCCCTTACTGAACTTATGTGAAAATATCATCCTTTAAAAATGACATCAGGGGAAGTGGTCCAGTGGTTAAGAATCCACCTTCAGTGAAAGGGATGCAGGTTCAATCCCCAGTTGGAGAACTAAGATCCCACATGCTGTAGAGCAAGTAAGCCCGCTCCACAACCAGAGAGTACGTAAGCCGCAATGAAAGAACCTGCAAGACGCAATGAAGATCTCATGTGAAGTGACTTCAGTTCAGTTCAGGCTCTCAGTCGTGTCCGATGCTTTGCAATAATATCATCCTTTAAAAATGACATCAGGGGAAGTGGTCCAGTGGTTAAGAATCCACCTTCAGTGAAAGGGATGCAGGTTCAATCCCCAGTTGGAGAACTAAGATCCCACATGCTGTAGAGCAAGTAAGCCCGCTCCACAACCAGAGAGTACGTAAGCCGCAATGAAAGAACCTGCAAGACGCAATGAAGATCTCATGTGAAGTGACTTCAGTTCAGTTCAGGCTCTCAGTCGTGTCCGATGCTTTGCAACCCCACAGATTGCAACACGTAATGCTTTCCTGTCCATCACCCACTCCCAGAGCTTCCTCAAACTCATGTCCTTCGAGTTGGTGTTGCCATCCAACCATCTCATCCTCTGTCATCCCCTTCTCCTCCTGCCTTCAATCTTTCCCAGCATCAGGGTCTTTTCTAAGGAGTCAGTTCTTCACACCAGGTGGCCAAAGTATTGGAGTTTCAACTTCAGCATTTGTCCTTTCAGTGAATATTCAGGACTGATTTCCTTTAATATTGATTGGTTGGATCTCCTTGCAGTCCAAAGGACTCTTCTCCAACACCACAGTTCAACAGCATTAAATTTTGTGCTCAGCTTTCTTTATAGTCCAACTCTCACATCCATTCATGACTACTGGAAAAACCACAGCTTTGACTAGAAGGACCTTTGTTGGCAAAGTAATGTCTCTGCTTTTTAATATGCTGTCTAGGTTGGTCATAGCTTTTCTTCCAAGGAGCAAGTGTCTTTTAATTTCATGGCTGCAGTCACCATCTGCAGTGATTTTGGAACCCAAAAAAATGAAGTCTGTCACTATTTCCATTGTTCCCCCATCTATTTGCCATGAATTGATAGGGCCAGATGCCATGATCTTTGTTTTTTGAATGTTGAGTTTTAAGCAGCTTTTTCACTCTCCTCTTTCATTTTCAATAAGAGGCTCTTTAGTTCTTCTTTGCTTTCTGCCATAAGGGTGTTATCATCTGCATATCTCAGATTACTGATATTTCTCCCGGCAATCTTGATTCCAGTTTCTGCTTCATTCAGCATTTCACATGATGTACTCTGCATATAAATTAAATAAGCAGGGTGACAATATACAGACTTGATGTACTCCTTTCCCAATTTTAAAACAGTCTGTTGTTCCATGTCAGTTTCTAACTGTTGCTTCTGGACCTGCATACAGATTTCTCAGGAGGCAGGTCAGGTGGTCTAGTATTCCCATCTCTTTAAGAATTTTCCATAGTTTGTCGTGATCTACACAGTCAAAGGCTTTGGCATAATCAATAAAGCAGAAGTAGATGTTTTTCTGGTTTTCTCTTGCTTTTTTGATGATCCAATGGATGTTGGAATATAATCTCTGGTTCCTCTGCCTTTTCTAAATCCAGCTTGAACATCTGGAAATTCTCAGTTCACATGCTGTTGAAGCCTGGCTTGGAGAATTTTGAGCATTACTTTGCTAGCGTGTGAGATAAGTACAGTTGTGTAGTAGTTTGAACACCTGTCCCTTAATAACTCAGATCAGTACTACCACTCTTGTTAGACAAGCAAAAGTATACTGCATTCTTTTAAGTGTGTTATGTATTTAGGATCTTGTTTGTTATGGCAAGAGTTAACCTGACACAGCCACATTGTTTGTGGTTTATACTTAGCTGTATGCATGGGCAGGTCAAACTCTTCCTGATGGAGAGGTGGAGATACCTCTTTTGTGCAGAAATGACTCAATAAAACTGGTAAGGGAGGAGTTAGAAAATAGACCATTGTACTGCTTTGTAAGTCACTAGCATTTTGAAAAAAATGATTAATCTTTTTCACCTGAAGGTAGTAAAATGTATTATTTTCCCATAAGAATTCTTTTAAATAAATAGAAGATCATCAGTTCAGTTCAGTCACTCAGTAGTGTCTGACTCTTTGTGACCCCATGACTGCAGCATGCCAGGCCTCCCTGTCCAACACCAACTCCCGGAGCCTTCTCAAACTCGTGTTCATTGAGTCAGTGATGCCATCCAACCATCTCATCCTCTGTCTTCCCCTTCTCCTCCTGCTCTCAATCTTTCCCAGCATCAGGGTCTTTCCAAATGAGTCAGCTCTTTGCATCATGTGGCCATAATATTGGAGTTTCAGCTTCAAAATCATTCCCTCCAATGAACACCCAGGACTGATTTCCTTTAGGATGGACTGGTTGGATCTCCTTGCAGTCCAAGGGACTCTCAAGAGTCTTCTCCAACACCACAGTTCAAAAGCATCAATTCTTTGGCATTCAGTTTTCTTTATAGTTCAACTCTCACATCCATACATGACTACTGGAAAAATCATAGCCTTGATTAGACGGACTTTGTTGGCAAAGTAATGTCTCTGCTTTTTAATATGCTGTCTAGATTGGTCATAACTTTCCTTCCAAGGAGTAAGCATCTTTTAATTTCATGGCTGCAATCACCATCTGCAGTGATTTTGGATCCCAGAAAAATAAAGTCAGCCACTGTCTCTACTGTTTCCCCATCTATTTGCTATAAAGTGATGGAGCCAGATGCCATGATCTTAGTTTTCACTCCTAGATTATTTTTATCATCTTATTTATTGTTTTTTACCTTTCTTCTTCCATCTGGATGCAGGTCTCATGAAGATAAGACATTTAACTTGTTTACTACTGCTGCCTCATTTCTTAGAAAAGTTCCTAGAATAATAGACCTACAGTATGTATGGACTAAAGCTGTAAATTAATGTAATAAATAAAGGATGAATAAAGACAAATTAGCTTGCTGAGTCTTACCATCCTAGAACTTGATCAGGAATTTTCAGTTGGCAGAGAAAGGATTTCCTCTGACCCAGACATATGATTAAACATAAGGCAAACAGTACTCTTGCCTGGAAAATCCCATGGATGGAGGAGCCTGGTCGGCTGCTGTCCATGGGGTCGCGAAGAGTCAGGCACGACTGAGCGACTTCCTTTTACTATTCACTGTCATGCATTGGAGAAGGAAATGGCAACCCACTCCAGTGTTCTTGCCTGGAGAATCCCAGGGATGGGGTAGCCTGGTGGGCTGCCGTCTATGGGGTCGCACAGAGTCGGACACGACTGAAGTGACTTAGCAGCAGCAAGGCAAACACATATGAGACTGTCAATTTCTGAATTTCAATTCACATTATAAGATATATCTATCAAATGCATCTAGAGGCTAAAGACAGCTGACAAGTTTGCTAACTGCAGGTATCCCTTCATTTCCCATCTTTGTCTCTTGCTAGAGTCATTTGAACTCTGAGGCAAGTGTCTAGTTTTGACCTTGCATATATTCACCACCTGATGGCAGACAGCCATCTATTTGCTCTCTCCTTACTATCCCCAGCAGATGGCTTAGAGATAAATAGCCAATCAATCACAATTTCCATGCATGAGAGGGTCTAACTACAAAGTGCTTATTTGCTCTTAAAATTGGTTCTGTTGCTGCCAACTAGATAAAGTCATTTAGTCAAAACTTTTGAGTGATGAACTATGTACACACCATCTTCTTTCCTCTTGGAGTTGTAACTCTTGATTGTTCATTTATTTATGTAGTAGTCAGGATTTTCCAGAAAAACAAAGCCAATAGTTGTGTATGTATACAGAAAGTGATTTATTTAAACAATTGGCTCATATGATTGTGAAGGCTTAGCCAGTCCAGAGTCTGATGGAAGAGGGAGACAGGCTAGAGATTCAGGAACTCAGGAAGGAATTGCAGTTCAAGTTCAAAGGCAATCTTCTGTAGAACCAAGAAAAATCAGTGTTGCCTATCAGGTCCCAAGGCTGGAAAATTCTCTTTTGCTCTGGAGAGATTAGCCCTTTGTTCCATTCAGGTCTTCAGATGATTTAGGTAAGGCCTACTCATATGCTGGAGGATAAATTCTTTTACTAAAAATCCACCAATTTAAATGTAAATCTCATTCAAAAACACCTTTATAGAAAGATCCAGAAAAATGTTTGACCAAATAACGGGCATCATGGCGCAGACAAATTGATATATAAGAGTAAACATCATAATTTGCTTGCTTGCTTTTTTTTTTTTTTTTCCTAATTTGTTTCTGGTTGTCTTTCCTTTGCTGCAATTCTCTTAGGTCCTCAGGGTCATTACTTCCACAGGGCTTATTTAATACAAAACCTTGTGACAACCTGGAAAGTTTCAAGCTCACATTCCAGTTCTTCCACTGAATCTGAGTAACAAGGCACTTGACCACAGAACCTAGCTCCTTTTCAGTAAACGGAGATATCTATGTCATTATAATAATCAAATGGGAAAAATACACATTGACAAGCCTGTAACACAAGCTTCACATTGGCAACTACTATTTGAAGCTGTGTTAATGTATCAAAGGTTAACCTTTCAAACCAACAAAGAAGAGAATAGAAAATTCCTCATGTGAAGCACATGACAAGTGTGAGTAACTTAGTTTTAGAAAAAGGAAACATCAAATTAATACATCAAGTTTATTCAGGAGGGGACAATGATTTCAACAGTTAAGAGTTTTAAAGACCACAAATGACTTTTGAAGATCCCAGAAATAGCCTCAGATTTAAAGTACACAGAATATCCATGTCTAATGTCAGGGGAATTAGCATACCTCTGATTCTCCCCCAGTCAATCTTGGAGATGCTGGTAAACCAGGGGGTTTCTGTAAGAATTGAAGTGAGGGAGCTTACAGAAAATGGGCCTGTTCCTGAAAAGCTACTCAGAAGGACCAGACAGAACTTATCACTTCCCCACCTTCGGTATGCAGTTAGCATCCCATGTGTGGTTTGATGTCAAATTACTTTGTGATTGTCAGTCTTGACTGTTCCAGGGATCTGTCCAGTTCAGATTCCTGACCAGATTGTTTTTGAAACTCCAAACAGTGAAAGCGTTTTTTTGCCCTAACGTCAGTGTCAAGTCCACTTGATTAATCCTCACTCGGCATAAAGGCAGACCTTATATGGCATTGGGCTTCCCTGGTGACTCAGACAGTAAAGAATCTGCCTGCATACAGGAGACTGGATTCGATCCCTGGGTTGGGAAGACTCCCCGGAGAAGGGAATGGCTACCTACTCCAGTATTCTTGCCTAGAAAATTCCATGGACAGAGGAGCCTGGCGGGCCACAGTCCATGGGGTCACAAAGATATGGACATGACTAGGCACCTAACACGTTCACTTTCACTTTGTATGACATTTTAGATTTCAGTTTCTTTTATAGAAAATTTCCGTTTCAGAGGGGTACCTTTGCTCTTTGGCCCCATCAAGTCAATTATCCAACATTAGTGGCATTCCTGTGGTCAGTATCCATCAGTCTTGAATAACTCCAACCACGGGACAAAGGTGGGAATTCATTACATTCAAGCATCCTCCTTTTACATGCTCTTCTTTAGAACTTAAAAAAATCTTGAGGTTTTCCTTACTCAAGTGACATATTTCTACCATCTGTTATTATGCATCCTGGAGCAATCTGTAGTTATTCCTGCTGGAGGCTTGTGGGGTCACCTTAGACCCAAGGGAGCACACCATTTTCACATTAAACTAAAGATGATGTGTGTCCAGCACATCTGCCGAGGACACAACATGAAAGTCCAGTCAAGACCATATCAGAAACCTCTTGCAGTGTTCTCGCTGAATGAAAAACAAATTTCCTCCTATCCATAAATAACATATATACATGTTCTTAAAAACAACCCTGTGGTTTTTTTAATGTGTCAGACCAGCTGTGATGTGGATACTATGCAAAGATTTTTACGTCAGCAACTTTTTTTCATTCTATGTGAACTGGAACAAAGAGAAGTTTATAGTGCACTTTTATTCTTTGGGTGATAATGGATGGATGGATGGATAACTTTCTTGGTTCAGCTTTGCACAGTAGACAGTCCTATTTCAAAATGTGCAGAAAAAAAATCCATTTTATGAACACTTTGCTCATATTGCTTCTCTCCTACTTCCTCTAGGAATGCCCCAGCGGGGTTGTTAATGAAGATACCTTCAAAGAGATTTACTCGCAGTTCTTTCCACAGGGAGGTAGTACAAATGTTGGATCAGAATTCAACTAGAGCATACTTTCAACTAGAATTATGCTTGCAATCTTGAGTTTGGTTTAATCTTTCATGGCATGACTCTACATTTTTCATCTTTACATCCAAGAATTAATACACACCATGCTGCCCATGTGATTCTCAATACATCATAAAAGTGAGCTACTTACAAATGATCAAATATCCGAGAGTTCACTCTTCAGCTGAATACAAGTAGTATTACTGAGTGCCTGTTGCCACATACCTCAAAGGCATGGCGCTTTCTGACTATGATGGATGGGCCCTGAAAGCCACAAAGCTTTCACATGCATTACAATATCTCATTCTCCCAACTTTCAAAATTAGAAAGTGTAATTATCCTCACTTGTTTTGGATCTGAAATCTGGGGCTTAGAGAAGCTAAATGTTTAGGTCAAGGTCATACACCCACTAAAATGGCAGATCTAGGTTAGAATCCCCTGTGGCTCAAATGATAATCTGTCTGCAGTGCAGGAGACTCGGGTTTGACCCCTGAGTCAGAAAGATCCTCTAGAGAAGGGAATGGCTACCCACTCCAGTATTCTTGCCTGGAGAATCCTATGGACAGATGAGCCTGGTGGGCTACAGTCCATAGCACTGCAAAGCGTCAGACATGACTGAGCAACTAAATACTACTAGGTTAGAAGCCAGATATTTCTGGAGTCTTATCTAGGCTTTCTGCTGCTCCTTTCTGCTCTTCCTCTCTCTTTCAGGAACTCTTCACTATCACTCCTCCCCCTGCATCTAAGAAAATCAATACCACTCTAGACAATATTTTAACTCGGAAGAAAACAAAGAGAGTATAATGACAATGTGTACATATTAGAGGTGAGTGAAGAGATACATCTGCCAGTGGAACTTATAGTCTCTCCTTTGATCACTCATCACTGGCAGGATGCCCAGCTCAAACTTGTCCTGCAAACTTCCATGTCTCCAGCCGTGTGTGAGGTGCTGATGATGTAAGGGGAATGAGACTGCCCTAAACAATGGTAGACCTAGTGTAGCAGATGGGCAATGCCAGCACGAAAAATAAGCATGAAGACGGGCATTAACAATATAATATTATGAGAACACAATATAGGCACAATTAGACCAGCTGAACGACAGGGAGGACATAAAGATTCGATCCAAAGAAACCAAACCTGATCTGAAGGCGCCGCCGTTCATCAGGCATCTAATACGTGTCTGGCCCTGGCATGTATTACCCATCACCCTCCAACAACCCTAGCTACGATTCTCCCCTTCCATACATGTGGAAACCAAGGTGCACAGAAATCCATCCATTTCCCAGTCATCATCTTTTTACTTCTTTCCCACTTAAAAGATTCACTATCATCTGATGCCAAAATAACTGCAGTGTTCTCCTAGGTAGTCTTTCTGATCCTACCCCTCTTTTTTACTCCCCACCATGGTTTATTCTCACATGAGCCAGAGTTATCCTGGTAAAATGTAGGTTGCATCACTGCTTTGGCCAGAATCTTCCACCCAGTCAAAGCAAAAGCCACAGTCACTGTCTCCTGTTCTCTCTCTGCCTCGTACTTCCCTGACCCTCCCTTTTGCTCACCTCATTCCAGCTTCCCTCGCCTATTGCCCTTCCTCCAGCACACCAGTCCTTTTGCTGCCTCTGAGCTTTTTTTTTTTATTATTATTAAAAAAATTTTGGCTGCATTGCACCAGCATATGGGATCTTATTCCCCACCTCCTCCAGAGATCAATCCCGTACCCCCTGCAGTGGAAGGGCAGAACCCTAACCACTGGACCACCCGGGAAGTCCTGCCTCTGGGCCTTTGGATTCATTTTTCTCTGTCTGGAATCTCTCTTCTCCCAAACATCCATCTCAATATCTCATCACCTCTGCTTTCATTCAAATGCCACCTTCTCAGTGAGGCTTCCTCTGGCCACCCTGGCTTAAACCTCAACCCCTTAAACATCCCCCATGCCCTTTTCCTGCTTAACTTTCTCTTTAGCACTCAAGAGCATCTAACAATGTATATTTTATTTATTTTTGTTGTTGCTACTGTCTCTTTTTCCACTAGAATGTCATTCCCAGGGGAACAGAATTTGTCTGTTTTGCTGCTCACTGCTATATCCACAGGTCATGGAACACTGAGTGACAAGCAGTCACACTAATACTGCAAAAATGAGTGAATGTGTGGCTGAGTGAATGACATCTACCTCATCGTGGGGTGATACCTTTAAAAGGCATTTTTAATGGATACAATACTTGAATATTAATTATTTCATACAAAAACTCGATTCACTTTTGGCTTTATGTATTTCAGTAGGTTGAAGACAATTTTGTGCATGGATTATCAAAATAGAAATTCTCCCTTAAGATGGACTTTTCAAAGAATTAAATAAAAATTCTGAGAAAACAGTGACCCATTATTACATAAATTTGCATATGTCATGAGTGACAACTCTCCCAGCTCATCTTGTTACTAACCACCCACAGACAGGTATTGGGTCTGATGCCAGACTTGTAATGGGTCTATTGTCTGCATTAATAACGAATTTAGAATATCATTTGTTTAATACATATTTCTAAATTATTAGAAACCATGCAATTTTTTAAAAGAATGATGTTTACTATAAACTGTCTGCCAATGTATTTATAGGCATTAATATCAAAGCCCTTAGCACAAATGGAAATCTTTTAGCTATTTTTTGCTTATCTCAAATGAAAGTTATTACATACTACAAATTGGATACAACTTCACATTAAAAATGTATCTTTATCTGAAAAATAACATTTCAACATTAGAGAACATCTACTTAAGCATAATAATTTGCAAGAGAGTCTTGTTATAAACTCCAAAGGGATTTGCGGAAAAATCACTTTTGCACTCTTAAAAATCCTTTGAATATTCATGTTAATTGAATGCATAAATCTAAAAGCATCCAGCATTACTGAAGAAAATGAAATATTTTAAAGAATGATGACTTGCAATTTTAAAAATTAATATTGTGCATGCAAATTGTAACTTGCAGTGCTGCTAGGCGGGAGGGGGCGGTGGGGGGGTTGGGATTGGGAGTTCTGTACACTCGTGGCTGATTCATGTCAATGTATAGCAAAACAAATACAGTATTGTAAAGCAAAAAAAAAAAAAAAAGAACTGATTCAAATGCAAAAAAAAAAATAGAAAAGGGAAAATGTCCTAAGAAAGAAAATGTATTCTCTGGTGGCAGTCAAATCCCTGTTAGGATGTCCTCACACTTGTGTGAAGTCGTTTATTTAGTTTGACGGCCTGAAAGCAACAGATGTCTCTCATTAGGAGTCGTAGCAGTGATGGGACCATAAATCATAATGTCTCACCATTTCCTCCAGGAAGAGACTTTGTCTTATTGCCAGAATCTCCTGCAATTTACACTGTGTCAGGCTCTTGAGTTTTCTCTATGGCTTAGCAGGATGGTTTACCAAGCACAGTTTGTTTGGAGTCCTGGATATCAGCACAGCTGAACTGAACAGAGGCTTCCTGTTTGTAGGGGATAAAGTATGTCTCCTATAAAACAAGCCAAGAGGAAACCCCATTACCTATATCATTACAGCAGTGTTTTCCAATGCCACCTACAGGGAAGCCTTAGCTTAGAAGCTCTTAAGGCATTTTTAAGGCTCATGAAACTTACAGTCTCCTGGTTTACCCCTGCATGTGTTGTAGGAATTTTGCACTTTGACTATATGAGGCACCTGATCAACAGTTATTGAAGGAATGAGTTTCAGTCAGAAGCATCTAAACAAGTATTTATTGAGCATCCACTGTGTAAGGCACTTGAGGCATTTAGATGAGTTTTATGGACATAAAGATTTAAGTACTTTTCCCCAAATAACTGCATCCCACTGAATACACTTCTATTTCTAGGAATTTTCAGGGTGATTTATAGAGGACATAGTGAAGAGAAACTACCACTCGTGTAGTGAGTGAACCCGCCTTACTGCAGTCACAGTGCCGTGAATTGTATATCCAAATGCAATGAACTAATTCTGTATCTTGTGCATGAATTCAGGTGGGAGTAGGGGATGGTGCTGGGAAGAAAGAAATCAACCAGACTGATTTCAGTCACAGACCTGGAACATGATAACCAAGTGCATTTGTTCAAATATTCTGAAATATGTGTACCAGTGGCCTTTCCAATCAAGGGATTAGTTGATATTATCACTGTGGTCTGGGCATAGTTGGGTTAAAGGCTCTGGACTAAGTCAAGAGTCCTGAGTTTATGGATAGACATTGCCAGCGCCAAGATGTGTGACTTAAATAGTTTATTTCTCTGGGCCTCAGGTTGTTCATTTACCAAATGTGGAACAGAAGAATCCTCAAGTTTTCTTTCTAGTCTAACATTCTTTCTTTTATTTTTGGTGGGGGAGGGCAGTGCCGCATGACTTCCAGGGTCTTAATTTCTCCCAGGGATTGAATCCAGCCCCTCAGCAGTGAAAGCCTGAAATCCTATCCCCGTGGACCACAGGGAATTTCCTAATATTCTTTATTTATAAGAGTAAGTGTTGAAATGTCTTGATTTCATTACTGACTCTACCACTGGCTAACTAGGTGACCATAGCTACTATCCCTAACATTACCTACACCCATTTTCCACTTTTGTTAAATGTAGATAAATAGCTAAATGGTATGGAAGATGACTTCCTCGTCTAACACTCCATAAATTTTGTCCCCTATCTGTAAAATTTCAACATTTAATTTTCAGCTTCACAAGTAAAACTATGAGAAACTGAACAAAGTCAGCATATGAAGTTCAGTAACTGTTTTCATTGTTTGGAAAGAGTTGTGGTCAGAGGAGACATGTCAGGTCATACAGGAAGAACAAAGACCATTGTTACATATTTTGAACCCTGAACTGTATTGAAATCTAGACTCCAGAATACCAGTTACTTATCCTTTTAGCAGATGTTTGCTGAATATGTAAGAAGAGCATAGTCAGATGAAGTCAGACTGAGATCCTTTTGTGGACAGTTTCCTTTTTCTCTGCAGAATCCATTTCTATGCACAGCAGACACTTCTGATGCCTTAGCTCTAAAGCTAGTAGCATCATTCTCCCTCTTTAAAAACTTTCGCTGTCTCCAAATCCCTGTGAAGAAATTCAAGCTCTGTTAGAACCTCAATACTTTTCATGAAGTAATGATACTAGTCTTCACTGAACATGAAGTGTTAGTTGCTCAGTTGTGTCTGACTCTTTGTGACCCTATGGACTGGAGCTCATCAGGCTTTTCAGTCTATGGAATTCTCCAGGCAAGAATACAAGAGTAGCTATTCCCTCCTCCAGGGGATCTTCCTGACCCAGGGATTGAATTTGGGTCTCCTGCATAAATGTAGATTCTTTACCATCTGATTGACCAGGGAAGCCCTGAGCTTGAAGTTCCATTAAATTAGATGTTCAGACCCTTTCACAATAGAGATTTCATACACACACACACACAAAATAGGAACTTTTTCAAACGGAATATATTAAATCTGTAAAATAAAGATCACATTTTTTGAGGTGGTTGAAATGAGAGTGACTTGTCTATGAAGGAATAACAATGATAACTGATTTAGTGAACATTTAACATTTGCCTAAGACTGTTCTAAGAACTTGCATGTAGTATCTCATTTAATGTCTTCATGACGACTCTATGAAGTACACATTGTTATCATTTTGTAGGTGAGGAAACGGAGTTACAGAGAGCTTAAACAATTTGCCATGGCCACATGATTAATAGTTGGTTAAGCTGAGATTCAAATTTGGGCCATCTGAGAGATGATACCATCTCTCCGCCTGGTAGGTATCTCCTATCTAGGCTGGAAAATTGGCTTCATTTCCAGGAAACTTGCCAAGATGCATTTAGAGGAATAGGATGTCCTCTGAACCACATTAGGACAAACCCTCAGAGTGTGGGTCCCATAGGTCAAGGTTTAAACTAAACAACCCCATCTGAAAAGAATAGTAATTATTATACGCCTATGTTATCTGGTGTTTTAAATTTAAAAAAATTCCCAGTATTGTTTGTTCTGCGCCTTATATTCATGGTGAGTTCTGTTTGCTAAGGTAAAGGCATTTACTCTGACTCTATAAAGTAACAAAATATCTGCTTAATGAGCTCATTTTAAAATAGGAAAATCCCTTTTTACTTCCCCTGAAGATAAGTTTAACATTCCATCTGTCAACTCATTTCTCCATAGGGGACTAAATAGTTCAAGAAATCTATGAAAATATTGCTGAGAGCAAAACATGTTCATAAAAAAAAAAAAAGGCTGGCAATTCTTGATAATTCTAATGGAACTTCCCAACAATCGCACTAAGTTGATTGCAATTAAAATCCTGGCTCCATACCCGAAAGGGTTTCTTCCTGCAACCTGTCCACACTAGATGGACGTCCACTCTACTTACAGTCCTTTTATGTACTACTTAGGCCCAACTGTGGTGTCTGTTTGGTTCACTGAAATCATATTAATTCATATGTTTAAAGATAAGTGGTTCCTCATATCATATTTTGGAGAAGGAAACGGCCACTCATTCTAACATTCTTGCCTGGAGAATCCCACGGACAAAGGAGCCTGGCAGGCTACAGTCCATGGGGTCGCAAGAGTCAGACGTGACTTAGCAACTAAACCACCATATCATATTTAAAGTTAAGAGATGAAAAACAATGTCACCATTATTTTGAGAAATTGAGTGTACCGTTTACCTCATGAAATACACGGCCTTCAAGAGAGTTAACCAATGGGGTGAAGCATTCAGGAAAATAATGCCTACAAAAGCCATGGATGCCTGCAAGCTAGGAGAGGAGTCTGCACAACTTCTGACCTCCTTTATCTGGAGAGAGAAATTCTCTACTGCTTCTGTGACTTAGTCTCTTGACAGCCTTCAAAAAGCAATTCATAAAGTAAAGGCGAACAGAACTTTTGTTAAATCCCAATAAAAATAAAGGATAAAAGTTATAAAATAGAAATAGATGAGATTTTAAACAGAAGATAAAAGGCTAGAGCCAATGATCTAAAAGGTTACTATTTTTTAATATAAAAAAAGGTTAAGATAAAAGGCTAAAACCCATGAGATGAAACATTTAAAATAATCACATAAATTTGATCAAGGGTCAAGCACAGAGGGACTTAAAAATGAAAACTGCACTAAGGAAGAAAACAATAAGAAATATATATATATATAATACATTTCAAGTAAAAGGCAGAAAGTTCAGAGATTACGGAGACAAAGGAAAAAAAGGAAGAGGAAGGAAAAAAACTAGAGGGAAATAACATACTAGAAGCAAACTCAGAGGAAGTTTTGGATTTCAGAGAACTTCAGTGTCCTTAAGCAGCATCTTGTGACCCTAGGACAAGCAGTCTACCATTGTACAGAGCCTCAATCCCACCCAGGACCCAGGCAAAGCAGGAGCACCCCACTACTTGCAACTGGGAAACTTTAGCACCACACAATCCATTTCAACATGAGCACAGAAACTTCCCAAATCACTCCTGTTTCCACTTCATCAGGCAGCCTTACTGGGTATGGGCTAGCATGGTGTTTTGGTCAGAAATGCTTCAGTGATGTTCCACTCTACTGCTAATGGACTGTGTGGCTTTGGCTTATCCCAGAGAAGTACTAGGATACTTCTCTGAATCCCAGTATCCTTATCTGGATTGTAAAATGATGAACTAATAATTACACCACCAATAAAAGCAATTCATCTGTGTCTCATTATTAGTATTTTATTATTTCACTTCTTTTAGAGATAGTCCCTGCCAAGCACTAATCAATTTCTAGATTTGACTTGCTTAAGCCTCACACCCACCTAAGGTAACATTACTCATCCCAGTGTCAGTAGCATCATCCAAGACTCTTGTGTATTCAGAGAAATTCCATCCAGAAACTTAGAGAGCTTCTGTCACCAATGGTCTCTGTAGGTAACTCATGCCTATGAACCTCAAATTACAACCCTCTCCTGAAGGAGGATGGGCACCTGGGAAGAAAGCAAAGAAACCACAAGTCAAAGTATATTCTCCTGAGTAGAAGAGGCTTGGACATGCTATCTAAATCTTTTGTAGGATATTGAAATGCTAACTCATTATTTTATTTCCAACATTTCAGATTCTACAACATATGCACATTTTCTGTTCAATGCATTCGATACGGACCACAATGGAGCTGTAAGTTTTGAGGAAGTCTTAAGTTTCTTGTGTGTGTGTGTGTGTGTGTGTGTGTGTGTGTGTGGTGTGTTTTAATAATGCTTTCACTTTGGATACACTGAGAGGGATTTAGTGCTATTAGGGTGAAAATTTGTATTTGGTGGTATATTTTTTTGGCTTTTTGAGCCTTTTGTTCCTTTATTATTGTTGTATTAAGAATACTCAACAAGAGTAGACATCTTTGTCTTGCTCCTGATACTGAGAGAAAGTTTTCCATTTTCTCCACTGAGTGTGATGCTAGCTGTGGCCTTTTCATATAGCGCCTTTATGATGTTGAGGTACTTTCCTTCTATCCCCAGTTTGTTGGCAGTATACATCTTGAAAGAGTATTGAACTTGTTAAGTGCTTTTTCTGCATCTACTGAGATGATCATAAGATTTGTATCCTGAATTCTGTCAATGTGGAATATTATATTACTTGATTTTCATGTATTGATTCACCTTTCCATCCCTAGGGATAAATTCTACTTTGTCATGGAGTATAATCATTGTAGTGTGCTCTTGGATTTGGTTTGCTAGTGAGGACTTTTGCATCTGTGTGGATCAGGAATATTGGCCTGTAATTTTCTTGTGATTTTTTTTGCCTGGTTTTGGCACCAGGAAGGCTGGCCTAATTTGGAAGTGTTTCTTCCACATCAATTTTTTGGAACAGTTTGAAAAAGTTTGGTGTTAGTTTTTTAAATATTTGGCAGAATTCACCAGTGAAGTCATCTGCTACTAGGCTTGTCTCTTTGGGGAGGTCTATGATTACTGAATCAATTTCCTAGATCTGTTTTTTATAGATCTGTTCATACTTTCTATTTCTTCATGATTCAGTCTTAGTAAGCTATCTAGGAATTTTATTAAAAGCTCTTAAATATCCTTTTATTTAAAAACTGGTAAGTTAGTAAGTATATGTTTCTGGAAGTTCTGTGAGCTGCTCTAACAAATTACTTGAACCCAAGTAAAGGTTTGTTGGAAACTCCAATCTGTAGCCCATTGGTCAGAAGCATGGGTGCAACCTATTCTTGCAGTAGCATCTAAAGTTGGGGGCCAGGAAGAGGCTGTCATGTAGAATCTGGCTCTATCTCCAGGAAGAAAGTATCAGAAGTAAGTTGAACTGTAAGACATCTGGAGTTGGAGATTACTTGATTACATCTGGTGTTGGAGTGAAGAAATCCCCACTCACACACTGGAATTGTGTGCAGAATTGTTAATATGTATCATGGGAACCAGATAATTTAGAAGTATACATTTTTTTTTTCAATTGAGAAGAGTGCATCTTACACATGAACAAAAATTTCAGTGAGTGTCAGAATAAAGAAAAGCAGATGATGGTGTGGAATCAACAAGGAAGGGTACTAGTGGGCTGTATCAGAGAATCCCTCCCACGGACCTGATGAACTAGGTCTGAAGGACAAGTAGGAGCTGCTAAAGAGAATAAGGGATCAGGATGGGAAGCAGTGGGGAGTGAGGCAGAGGCCTGGGAATGAAGAGAAAACATTTGTTAAGTCACCTAGAAGATGAAACGCAAAAGGGGGAGAGTGACAGGAAAGCTGGGTAAGGAGGCCAAGGGCAGATCTCCACACATCTGAGGCAGGATGCCAAGGAGGCTGAACTACAGGAGTTAAGGAGCAAGATAAGAATTGAAGAATTTTCAGCAGGGAAGTTAAGGTATGTTCCTAGAAACAAAAAGTCCAATTAGCAGCTCTTTATCCCGAGTTCAGACAGGGGCTGATGTCAGCTGGATCTACAGTGAAAGCATTGGAGAGAAGGAGGTGAAAAGCTCAGGAGGTATAAAAATTAAATTAGCACACTAACATCTCAACACTCTGTGGCACCAGGATGACAAAAGGGGGCACACACTCCTGAGAGGTCATTCAGTCAGTGGCCCTGGGACAGAGTGAGCAAAGTACCTCCTCACACACTAGATGCTCGCACAGGTTGAACGCTACTGAAATGACTATTCTGGGCCAGGAAACTCAGTGTGTCATCTCACAATGTAACCAAGAAAAATCACTGACAAAACAAGAGGGGAAGTGGCAGTGGCTAAGTAAAGGTGTGGACCAAGAAGCCAGCAGTGGTCCATGGGTTGATCCCGATGCGACAACAGCAATTAGTGAAGACGTGAGTCTATCATAGGTGCCTGTCCCCCATCCCATTTCTTCCACCTTGGCAGCCGATGATCACCCGTGACAATATTGTATTAGTGTTTGCTGTACTTTACCAACAAAATTAATTCTGGCATGGCCTTAGTTTAGCCATAACATAGAAACCAAACGTTCCAATTCACCTAATAAAATCTTTCATAGCTAGGGTATGGGTAAGGCAAAGACTGCTAGTGATTTCATTACTTAAAATTACTTACATGTTAGAAATGTACTGTCAATTACTCATAGGACATTGTATCCAATTTCATATGTAAATTTAGTCTGGTGTTAATGATATGAGACCATGCCTAATGTTGCTATTATAATATTTATGTAATATTCATCACAGTAATTGTGATGAATACTGATGATAATTTGGGAAATTAGTGGTAATGGCTATATACTATAAGCATGTTGGTAAAAAAAGTCTTTTTAAAGACAAACTAATAGATGAATTAATAAATGTTAAATCAAAATCAAATTTAAAACTAGGCTATTGTAGTTATTTTTCTAAATTGATTAGCTATGTGAAAAGTCTCTAGAAAGTAGAAATGATTAAGAAATGAACACATTTTGAGTAACAGTAGATCCTGGGAGGTACAGCAGAAACCATCCTGATGCAAGGTAAAGGGAAATGGAAGTTTCCTACTTAATTTGCTTAAAACCAAAGGGTGGAGTGGATAAGACAGGAGGGGCCCTGGATCCAGATATGACTGGAGCTAAAAATCCCTTTGCCATCAAGTGGTTGAAACCCTGTGAGATCCTCTGAGCCTTAGTGTTCCTCACTGTGAAACATCAGCAAACAATGCTACTTCACAGGATAATAGAAGGATGACAAAGTGATGTCACTTAAGGCCTTGGCTGAGTTCCTGGCACCAAAAATGTGCTCAATATTTCTTAGATATTAATCACGCAGGTACTACAAAGGAGATTTTTTTCCAGTGAAGCCAGTTAACAATGACATTGGTCATTTTATTACTCAGTGATCTGACAATGAACACATTTAAGCACAGGCCAGATGATCGCTCTGTCTGCAATGCTGTGAGATAGTTCTGAATCTGATTATAAAACAAGCACTTATTTTGTGTCAGTCACTGTACTAAGTATATGAAAATAACATTAAAAATAGTATTAATAATACCTACATACAATAAAACTAGCTGACTTGTTCAGCACTCTTTCTGAGTCGGGCATTATGATGAATGAATTACATACAGTAACTTAATCTTCATAGGTATGATTATCATCATTTTAGCAAATTAGGAAACAGATTCACAGAGAACTAAAGCAATCTGCCCAAGATCACGCAGCTAGAAAGTAAGACAGTCGGGATTCAAACTCAAGCAGTCTGGCCCAGCATACATCTCTTAGCAATTGTGCTATCCTGCCAGTTCAGTTCGGTTCAGTCACTCAGTCATGTCCGACTCTTTGTGACCCCAGGGACTCAGCACACCAGGCCTCCCTGTCCATCACCAACTCCCGGAGATTACTCAAACTCATGTCCATTGAGTCGGTGATGCCATCCAACCATCTCATCCTCGGTCGTCCCCTTCTCCTCCTGCCTTCAATCTTTCCCAGCATCAGGGTCTTTTCAAATGAGTCAGTTCTTTGCATCAGGTAGCCAAAGTATTGGAGTTTCAGCTTCAGCATCAGTCCTTCCAGTGAATATTCAGGACTGATTTCCTTTAGAATGGACTGGTTGGATCTCCGTGCAGTCCAAGGGACTCTCAAAAGTCTTCTCCAATACCACAGTTCAAAAGCATGAATTCTTCGGCGCTCAGCTTTCTTTATAGTCCAAATCTCATATCCATACATGACTACTGGTAAAAACATAGCTTTGACTAGACGGACCTTTGTTGGCAAAGTAATGTCTCTGATTTTTAACATGCTAAGTTGGTCATAATTCTTTTTCCAAGGAGCAAGCATCTTTTAATTCATGGCTGAAGTCACCATCTTCAGTGATTTTTGGAGCCCCAAAATATAGTCTGTCACTGTTTCCATTGTTTCCCCATCTATTTGCCATGCAGTGATGGGACCAGATGCCATGATCTTCGTGTTTTGAATGTTGTTTTAAGCCAATTTTTTCACTCTCCTCTTTCGCTTTCATCAAGAGGCTCTTTAGTTCCTCTTCACTTTCTGCCATAAGGGTGGTGTCATCTGCATATCTGTGGTTATTGATATTTCTCCCATCAATCTTGATTCCGGCTTGTATTTCATCCAGTCCGGCCAATGAGGCACATATAGATTCTCAGTCCCTCACCTGAATTCCTCAGAGCCAGCTGAATTTGTCATTCAGAGTGTTGCAGATTTCAGACACACAACACTGTGCATATACTCTATACTATTAATGTCTCCTGCAGGATCTGCAGTATGCTATAATCAACTGTGTAACATTTGTACAGTAAAACTATTTTTGTTCAGTTGCTAAGATATGTCTGACTCTGCAACCCCATGCCAGCCATCTCCTGGAGTGTGCTCAAACTCATGTCCACTGAGTCAGTGATGCCATCCAACCATCTCATCCTCTGTCATCCCCTTCTCCTCCTCCCTTCAATATTTCCCAGCATCAGAGTCTTTTCCATTGAGAAGACTCTTCACATCAGGTGGCCAAAGTATTGGAGCACTGGCTTCAGGATCAGTCCTTCCAATGAAATTCAGGGTTTATTTCTTTTAGGATTGACTGGTTAGATCTCCTTGCTGTCCAAGAGACAGCAGAGAGTGCTACTGATCCAATGTCCATGCATTCTGCTTTAAGATCACATGATCAGTCCATATTCCCAGCCTCTCCTCCTACCCAGATAGGTGGGGCCAAGACTGAATTTCAACCAACAGGAGACTGGTAGAAGTGACCACACCTTCTCTCTTCCCATCTGTGGAAACCGTGAGGTTACATATTTCCGTTTGCCTTGAAGCCAAGTAGAATCCTGGATTTCTATTATGACTGCACAGAACAGAAACCATCCTCACTCATATTTCACCTAATGTGAGTCATAAACAAGCTTATACTGTGTCAAGCTACTATGACTTGGAAATATTAAAATAGAATTTAATGTCTTCTGATTAACGTGACTGATAACAGATAATAGGTGATTAATAATAAACAGATAAATAGATACTAGAATAGTTTCATGTCATTTTATTTCAGATTTTGGCATTAAATGAGTTCTGGTACCAAAATTCACCACCACCCCTATCTTCCCAATAAAGGTTCTTCTTTTTCAGTTTATTAAAAATATTGTTGGATGAGCGTGTTGAGTTGCAGATAAAAAAAAATTAGGGCCTGTATTACTTGCCACATGTTAGAGATGAGGAGTTCCAGACTTAAGAGATGCTAACTGACTTATCCAAAGTCATACAGTTAATGAATGGCAGAACCAGGGTTGAACCCCAGCTCTACCTAAGGCTCTAAAACTTATAGTAAATATGACATAAACAAAGAGACATGAAGTAAAAGACTGACAAATTCTAGAATATAAAAACCAAAAGATGCCTACTCGACAGAAAATCAGCATAATAAAAAGAAAGAAATTACAAACTGGGAAGCAATATGTGAAGATATATTCCAGACCAGGGATAGTTTTACTAATATGTGAAGAGTTTCTATAAATCAAGACATTTCAAAAAAATGCTCAAATTTATCCACAGTAAAATGAATACAAATTTTAGTAACTTGAGAAAGATTAATCTACAATATTGAGAAAGATCAGAACTGTGATCCATATAGTATTGACAAGCTATAATATTCTTATGGAAGGGAAATTTGAAAATAAGTATATAAAATTTATCAATGTTCAAATCTTTTGACCAAGAGGTTCCACCTCTAGGAACTCATCCTGCAGACATAATTATTCAAAATATATAATATTATGTATATATAAAGTCACTCTATAGCTTTCTTTATAATAAGATTGGAAATCTTTAAATAATTCATCCATGGGACATTGGCTAAATAAACTATGGTATATTCATATGTATGCATGATGAAAAAGACAGGATTTCCAAGTTTTATTGCTAAGTTTTTAAAACACACACACACACAAAGCAGCCTGTTACACTATTATTTTTGTAAAAGCAGAAGAAATAGATATTTAAATAAATATACCTTATACTCATATATGCACAAAAATTCTTCAGAAGTAAACACAAGAAAGTACTAATGTCAGTTGTCTAGAGGAAAGCAATAGGGTGGATGGGGTCCAGAATTGGGAGGAAGATTTTTCATGAAATATCTTATATATTTTTTAATTTCTAATTAAATGAACATCATTCATCTTTTAAAAAAAATTGTGAAGAAGTTGAGACAGGAAAACAACTACAAAATGTTGGAATGTAGAGCAAGAACACAACTTCGCCCAGAGTCCACTCCTGGAATTCCCTTCTGCTCTTTCATTCCTACCTGACAGTGGATTGTCAATTCCGGGAGAGCTCAGAATCCACCATATTGTGATGCTAACCCTGCCAACTGAGCAACAAATATATATGAACTTGATAGAGTTAAACTGGACTGTCTGCAATTCAACCAAACCTGCCTAACCTTGATGTTGACTGAGGGTTCCATTTACTTGACAAATACATAGCCACATCCATGCCACGCAGTTACAAGCAGCTTAATTCTTTTAATCCTCATAAAAACTTTTGAGAAGTTAGATACGGTAATCTCCATTCATGAAAACTGAGATAAAAGGATTTCAAGTTGTCTGAGAGAACAGAGTTATCGGGTGATAGAGCTGGAATCTGAATTCAGGCTGCCTGGCTTGCAGCTCTGTTCTCTTAACCACTGCCCACAACTTGATTTCTAAGTAAAGGCTTCACTTGGGCCATATCTTAAGGACAGCCTACATCTCTTGTTAGCAGACCTTTTCCGTGGGAAGTGTGTTATGTGTGTGCTTGTATTGTAAAAGATACATTGTCATTCGATTCTTTTCAGTAAAAGAATATTATGCACTTGTAGTAGGAAGTAAGACCACTTAAACACTTGCTTGTGGGTCTTGCTTTTGGGTTCTGTTTTGACACAATTTCAAGTTGACTTAAGTCACAGTTTTCAATTAGAAAGTGAGAACGCTGGGCTTCCCTGGTGGCTCAGTGGTAAAGAATCCATCTGCCAATGCAGGAGACACAGGATCGATCCCTGGTCTGAGAAGATCCCATATGCCTTGGAGGAACTAAGCCCGTGAGCCACAGCTATTGAGCCCGTGCTCTAGAGCCCAGGAACTGCAACTACTGAAGCCTATGTGCCCTGGAGACACAGCAAGAGAAGCCACCACAGTGGGAAGCCTGGGCACTGTAACAGGAAAGCCCCCACTTGCCACTAATAGAAAAGCCTGTGCAGCAAGGAAGACCCAGCACAATGAAAATACACACATAAATAAATATAATTATTTTTTTAAGTGAAATGTTAAACCTAAGGAGTGCTTATGCCCACAAAGAATGCTGGGAAAAGATGATCAGGAATTCATGAACCATTTTGCTAAGTAAATGGTTCAAAATCCAGAGGACTGAAAGCTTTACTTGTACCATTTGACAAAGAATTTTATTAGAGTTTGTTTCTTTTAGAAATTCTATATCAAATTGTATTTTTATTTCTTTTTAGGATTTCATCAAAGGTCTTTCTATTTTGCTTCGGGGGACAGTACAAGAAAAACTCAACTGGGCGTTTAATTTGTATGACATAAATAAAGATGGCTACATCACTAAAGAAGTAAGAAATGCCTCACCGACACAGCTAGCCTTTGGACCATTTTCATTCTTTAACTTGAAATGCTAAATGATTGCAATTATCATCCTAAAATCACTTTTTTAGGAATCTAACATTTTCTGTGGTGGTGGAGAAACATACTGATGAAAAATTTGGAATGAGTAGAAATAGCTTGTTGTTAATCTCCAAAGTTATTATAAAACACAGAAGGATTACAGCTTGATTTCTAATAGCATTTTAATAAATACTGTGCATGGAATAAAGAGAGTGATTGGAGTGAGATTGGAAGAAAATATACCCAAACCATGTTAGAATATTTGGCCTGTACCTTTTTTTTCTCCCATATAATATGGTCCACGTGGGAACAGAGGCAATTTTAACATTGTGTGAATGTAGTGACCCATATTATCTGGGAAATGACCTGAGGCAACTGTAGGTTTCCAAGTACATTTCCAGGTGGGCTAATCTAAGGAAGAAGTCTCAGAGAACAAATTAGGAGGTGCATATCAAATGGCTGATTAAACTAATTTAAAGCACAATGAGAAGTAAGTGGGGAAGGATGGGGTAAGATAACAAATTGAGGATGGAGTGAAGGTAGGTTGAAGGACCATATTACCTGAATCCTGGATGTGATTCAATGTCTACCTGTTCTTTCTCTCACTAGCTTTCCCCAGAGTTGTGTTTTGAGCATGAGGCTCCTCAAATACAAGGTATCTTGGGACAGACATTAACTGGCTCTGTTGAAGATACAGGGACAAGTTCACTTGACCACGGTTATAATGTAACAATTAACCTGATCAATGTCCATGGGTTTTGTGTTTGCTGAGCAGAAGACACACGGGGCCCGAATGGATCTCACAAATGGGTGGCTGAATTAAGACCTCATGAGTATTAAGTATTCAGGTACATTGAGCATGTCTCCTGGATACTTAGTGCCTCTTGGGTTTGGTATACAATAAACATTTAGTACTCAGATGCCTCCAGGATATTAGGTATCTCTTGGTCTTTTAATCCCTTTCTATGTTTAAAACAAACATGCTGTTCTTATCACTTGTATCTTACACATCTCACACATATCATGAATGCTATATTAAACAATCTTCCACTCAAACCATAGGGGTTCACCTATGGTTTACAAACTACAAATTTTATCGTTTAAAATGGAATTGAATACTGTCAAAAGTAAAAGTATATTACATGCATATTATCGACTTAATCCAGACTCTTATGTGGAAACTTCGAAAAGAAAACAAGTATGAATAATAAATCTGAATATCTATGTTAACCAAACATTTTTTTCCACTAAGACTGGAAATCACAAATCAAAAACTAGATTTAATAAAAATTAAATTTCAGAGCATTTCCAGCATAATATAAAGTCACAATAGGAAAAACACATGGAAATCCCTAATAAGCTCTGAGACTTATCAGTTAGTTTTAGTATAATTCTCATGATGTGGAATATATTTTATTCTCAATAAATGGAAATTGATAAGTCAACATATAAAATATATAATAAGCCTATAATGCAAAAATAGCCTGTGTGTAGTTGTATGGAAGTCCAAATATTAAACCAGGGTGTTTTCTGATCATGTTAGATATACAGGAATTTACTTCATCTTGAAACCAAGATCAGACTTGATTCTTACATTCTGATTCTGCTGCTTTTAAGGCATAAGGCTATTCCTCTGGGACAACCAAGATATTTAATGAAGAATCAACGAAAATTTAAAACTTGGAAAACTGAGTAGGAATGATCTGTCAAGGCTTCTAGAGATTTCTTTTCACACCATTTGTGGCCTCATGTAACTGCCTTTTCCTTTTCAGGAAATGCTTGATATAATGAAAGCAATATACGATATGATGGGTAAATGTACATATCCTGTCCTCAAAGAAGATGCTCCCAGACAACATGTTGAAACATTTTTCCAGGTAGGATTGCAATAGAGAGGGAGTGAAATTAAGAGCAAATTTCCTGATGTTTGCAAAGTGTCATGACAATTCAAAAGAATGTGAAGGAAAATAATTTTTTTATTGAGAGTGACAAAACTATAGAATATTTACCATTCAACTATGGAATAGTACCATTATTAATTTAGCAATTTTGGTTTTGAATTTATCATAACATTGATAATTCCACTTACTGAACTCATTCACCAAAACCTCAACAGAACACTAAGTTAAGCAAGCAACTGCCATGTCTCATATGTTTTGGGGTGTTTGTTTTCATTCATTTATCCTAAGACTCTATGAGGTTATTTATATAATCATTAGCTCCATGTTACAGATGAGAAAATCAAGGTTCTGTAAGTCAAGTTGCCTGAACTCTATGGTAGCTGGAGGGTGGGGTTTTTCTAGAACAGAGAGACTCAGGTCTGCACCACATTCTATTAAACAAGCAACAGCCTAAAATCAGTCAGCCTCATGTGAATCTTATTACCAAGAAACTACTAGTTTGTGTTTTGAAGCAGTTCCTCCCCATAAAATAAGCAGCTGGGCTTTCTTTTCATCTGCTTCAGCTTGTTCAATTCAGGTCTGAGGGGTATGTCTGAGTCAAGTTTTCTGTTCTGTAATCCCCTAACAGAAAATGGACAAAAACAAAGATGGAGTCGTTACCATAGATGAATTCATCGAAAGTTGTCAAAAAGTAAGTAATGATAGTAAAGGAACTATCCCTTTTGCTTTCTTAACAGCTGGACTGAGCATTATCAGCTAGCTACCACCAACTGAGCAAAGTGTAAAGGTCATATGCCTAAAATCATCACTTCTACACAACTGAGATTCAACAAGCCTACCACTGTGAAAACAATCACCAATTTACACATTCTATTAGTCAACACACCCTGACGCAGGCTATGAGGGAAGCCCTGGAGAAGTGAAGGTTGTACCAGTGTGTTTTCACCCTGAGCCAAAGTCCATGTGGTTCTCCACCATCTGGTGGCAGATCAGATTTAGCATACCTAGAATTATTTGACTTGGTATGTGGGTAGAATAATTAAAGAGTTTTTAAAATAATTTTGGAGACAAAAAGTTTGCTGGTGTTTTACTCTAATTATTTTCAAATTGATATACTTTCCCTTTCCTGATGCCTGCTTGTTTTTCAACTCATATTTCAAAGTCATGGTCTCTCTGAATTAACTTGGTGACATCAACCTGCTAATGGTGGTATTGTTACCTGGTCTCCAGCAGTGGATGTCATCAGTTCTGCTACCATTTTCCTTTACTATAAATGGTCACAATCTCCAAGTACCCCATCATCTGTCCCCTTAAGTTTCAGAGGAATATACTAAACTGCAGATACTGGGCAATGGTTTCTTCCAAACAGTCCTTTCCCTGGCATTGAGAGAACATTCATTTTTAAATGTTCCTAAAAGTCACAGAGATTTATTTCTAGAGACTCAGAAGGACAGATGTAATTACTGCCAACCCATCTCCTAAATCCCAACTTCCAAGCCTCATGAAGTTGACTCTTAGCTCACACACAAACTCTGTCTCCTTCCATTTGTACAAGTCCCTGTGATTTGGCTTCTGATGACCAGATATGGCAGTTTGCATTGCTCACTTTGTATACGCTCTGTGCTACCTCTCCAGTTTCCGTACTGGCATTCTAATTGGAGAATTATCCTCTCTTATCACCAAGTCCAAGTTAAATAGGTCTTTAAAAGCCTGGTGGACTCAGCAAAACATAAAACGGGCTCTCCATAGTATCAGCGTGGAAAATGGATAGAAGCATATTTACATTTGGAGACACAGTATTTGAACATTTGGCACAGGAGGTTGGTGGGGGTTGGCGATCCTTAGAGGCAAAATAGTGCACTTTGCTTTACAGATATGGTGAATTTTAATCCACTGTTTCTGCCTTACAGGATGAAAACATCATGCGCTCCATGCAGCTCTTCGAAAATGTGATTTAACTTGTTAAACACGTCCTCAAACAGACAAACGTGAACGATTCTATCACACAAAGCTGGAGCTACCACTTTTAGCATAGATTGCTCAGCTTTACAATGAGGCACATTATGCAAACAAGCTTTGTTTAATATAAAGCAACCTCCAAAAGATTTCAGTTTTCCATTTACAAATGTGCATCCTTTTCATAATGCCACCGAGTCCATGGGATGTTCTAAGTCATTTCATACCCTGTGAATATTCAAAAGGAATAGAATCTGGCATATAGTTTTATTCATTCTTTAGCCACGTGATTATTGAAGCTTTCACATTATTGGTGATTTTAAAATATCAGTGTTTTTTGCTACTCACTTCTATGTATTCAGGCCCAGGATTTTAAATGGTTTTCTAAAATAGTAGCATCTGTACTTAATTTCCAGCTATTAGTTTCCATGTTTGAATACTGTAATTCCACTTATACTTTAAGTAAACAAAACAAGATTACTATAATTGGGGAAAAAAAAAAAAAACCAGACATAGTCCCAGTTTCTCTGGATTTGCTGCCTTCTGTTAAGATATTCATCTGGCATTTTTTATAACGCGAAACAAATTAGTTTATCCCAGATGTCCACATATGCCTAATAGAGCTTATTTAATAAGCACTTCTCAGTTTTTCATAATACATATTATAGCCAAGGCCTACATGATATATGTAATTTTGGATTTGTTCAATCCTATAGGTTGACTGTTTTCTGTCACTAAGTGGAAGTCCAAGAAGGTATGAAACAAAGCGAGGATGTCCACAGGCTTATGAAAAGGGTCAGGACATCTGCCCTCTAGTCCACGGCAATGCTTAGCAAGTTCATTCTTAACCGCATTCAAGGCCTATTCCATCCTGACTCCCTCCTGGCACCTTTACATTATGCCATTCAGGGACAAAGAAATCTCGGCTACCCCAATGCCTACTAGATACAAACAGCAAGCAGAATTCACTTTGAAAGCACCACTGATTCCATTATATTAAGCACTAGAATACCCAAATTTAGTAGAAAATGAATAAATAAATGCTAAGAAACTCCTCTGGATTGTATTATAATTTAGCTCATTGTAAAACTCCAATTATTCAGATTATTTTTAATGACCTTAAGCCAAAATCGTAAAGCTGCCACAGTATTACTAAAGGTACACACACCTTCCTTGTTTTGCAGAAATATCACCAAGAGCAAGAGGCTAGAGTAGGAGGAAATTTGCAACTGTCTCTGCAACAATAAATCAGGTATCTATTCTGGTGTAGACATAGGATGTTGAAAGCTGCCCTGCTATCACCAGTGTAGAAATTAAGAGTAGTACAATACATGTACACTGAACTTGGCCATCGCGTGTTTGTGTAAACTCAATGTGCACATTTTGTATTTCAAAAAGAAAAAATAAAAGCAAATAAAATGTTTATAACTCTACTGTCTATGTTATAGGTCTTCATTTTAATAAATTTTATAATTACTAAACACATGACATTTTTCTTCTGGGATTTTCTAAACTGTAGAGATCCGGTCTCTGGGTGGTGCTAAAGTGCAAGGAAGAAGAGGCAGAGCAAGGCCAGCGGGTGGGCGGGCGTGTGAACCGATGGGACCTGAGGATGGGACCTGAGGACGTGATGAGGGTAGACTTGAGGGAAGAATGGCTGAGGCAGGGGGCCAGGAAGGACAGGGGATCGGAGGCACAAGGAGCAGTTCTGCAGTTAGAAGTTTAGAAGTTACTGAGATTTTAAATTCCATCTGTGAGATTGCACCTGAAATGAGAATTATCTACACAGAGATCACTCCACATTTCCGAGGAATGGAATAAAGAAAGGGTGAACATCCTTCTTGGATAGAATGTGAAACTGTGAACATGCTCAACCGTGTCCACCTCTTTGTGATCCCAAGACTGTTGCCTGCCAGGCTCCTCTGTCCATGGAAGAGTACTGAAGTGGGCAGTCATTCTCTTCTCCAGGGGATCCTCCCGACCCAGGGATCGAACCTGGGTCTCCCACATTGCAGGCGGATTCTTTACTGTCTCAGCCACCAAGGAAGCTCCTTCTGGGATAGAGCTGCTGCTCTAATCTCCATCTCTTCAGAAGGTTCAGTCAGCCTTGGACTTGGTGTGGCTACTCAGGGCTCTAAGACTCTCCTCCTGCCCAGAAGGTGGAGGGTCTTCTTGTTTTCTGTTTCTCTCCCTCTACTCCTTTCTCTGTAGAAAGATCTAGAATCAGCTGCTATTACATCAAAACTCAGAACTACATTTATAAGTAATACTTGAATAGCTTTTTCAACTAAGCTAATTATTAAACATAAGCAAGCGCAACAAAATAACTGAATACATGTAAGAGTTTTAAGATTTTAATTTCTGAATACCTTCATGTACTGAATACCAGTATTTTCAGACTATGAAATAAACATATATTTACTTAAATACAATTAGCACCTAAATTTAGGTAGTTTTAATGAGTTGCAATAAACAACCATACTTAAAAGAGAATTTACACATTAAAAATCTTTTTCCTAAAGTAGAATACTCTGGAAAGAAATTTTTCCAAACATTCTACATTATAAAATACATACTTACAAACAATATAATTAACAGTGAATTCACAAATGTTTGTCCACTATTTTAAACTCCCATAGACTTGATAAATATAAAATCCAGGAAATGGCAGAATGTCTAAAAGTAAGTACACAGGTACAAACTGACTGTATAAATGTTATATACAAAAGGCACCAGGAAATACATACAAACCTATCCACTGTAAACCCAGTAACTGCTGTTCTCACAAATCATGAAAAAAATTAACCCCACAAGACTGTACTATTATGGAACATTTTTAATAGTTTTCCATTATTAACCATTCTTTCTTTTTGATGAATAGCTTGTACTATGATTCAGTGGACTTGTGTATATACTCATCCAAGGCCAGTAATAATGAAGGATGGCTGTGATTTAAAAAGAATAAACTGAAGTGACTCTGAACAGGTTTTGCAGATACCCATGGCCAGCATTTAACACCTGTCATTCAGGCTCCTTTCTTCAACAGCATATGGAGCAGTATGTCGGAATTTTAGATTTGATGATGATAAGGCTTCCCTGTCAACAGAAAAAAATTTTAGCCTCATTTGTTATCATGCAGGGTTCCCCTAAGAGGTACTATGTTGATAGGAGTGTGCCTAAAATAATGTTCAAAGCTCCAAACAAACAAACCAAATAGCATGGGAGCAGAATGACGGAAAAAGAAATAGAACCTTTTTCCTGAGTTAAATAAAATATAGGTTGTCTCTTTTTGTGGCTTAAAAATATTTAACTAGAAAAGTAGTTAGAAACCAGACTACCAGTTTTGTAATCGATCTCTAGTCAATCACTTCCCTATCAAACCTGGGGCTCATTACTTTTCTATACCTCAGTTTCTAGCTCTTTAAAGGGGGATAACAACAAAATCCACCTCTGACGGCTCTAGCAAAGATTAAATGAATCTAATGTCTAAAATGTGCTCAACAGAGTACCTATCATGCAGTAAGTTCTTACTTGCTTGATAAAGATCAGGACGTGTATTTGTAATGTACTTCTCAAGACATACATATACATCATTTAAAAAGAAAACTGAATCAGGCTAAGAATGAACCAGTTTCAATTTAAGGCATATTACTATATGCCTTAAATTAATTAATTAATTAATTCTGATTAATTCTAAGAAAAAGACATCATGGCTGTCTGTGAGTAACATTTCTATTTCCCCAGAAGTTGAGTCCTCTGATCATTGTAATACACACGAGCCCTAAGAAATAAGAAACTATAATACTGAGAAGATTGTCTCATAAAGACCCATCTCCAATATTAAAAGATATAAACATTGAAGTTTTAGAAAAGGAAGAACATCATTAATTTCATGATGGAATATAAAGTACCTAAACTCCAATACTTTGGCCACCTGATGCGAAGAGCTGACTCATTTGAAAAGACCCTGATGCTGGGAAAGATTGAGGGCGGGAGGAGACAGGGACAACAGAGGATGAGATGGTTGGACGGCATCATTGACTCAATGGACATGGGTTTGGGTGGACTCCGGGAGCTGGTGATGGACAGACAGGGAGGCCTGGTGTGCTGCGGTTCATGGGGTCACAAAAAGTCAGACACGATTGAGCAACTGAACTGAACTAAAGGCAATGATAATTGTCATAGGACAGTCTTTGATATGTGATCAAAACTTTCTATTACATTAATTATTACTAAAATATTTTGTAAGACATTAGAAGGAAGGAAAAAGAACAGAAAAAGTCTGAGGGAATACCCAACACTTAATAGTCTTTATAACTACAAAATATTTTTATTCTGTATTAGCGTGACTAAAAACTAATAAGATCCAGTGGCAATAAGAGCACATCTCTGCTCGCTGTCACTGGGATCCGTGGATTGGTCACCTGCACCCTCTGTATCCCCCCTCCAAATCCTAGTGAGCTGTTTCTGTTTCTATTCTGTGCCTGTGTGTGTGCTCAGTCATGTCCACCTCTTTTTGACTCCATGGACTGTAGCCTATCAGGCTCCTCTGTCCATCGAATTTTCCAGACAAGAATACTGGAGTAGGTTGCATTTCCTCCTCCAGGGAATCTTTCTGACCCAGGGATCAAACCTGCATCTCCAATGTCTCCTGCATTGGCAGGTGGCTTCTTCACCACTGAGCCACCTGGGAAGCCCATTTCTAACCTGTATTTACTCACAAACTGTACGCTCTTCCACACATACCCCTATGAAATCTAAGGTGCTGGGCTGCCCTTTTCTAGTTGCCCAGGTCCCATACCAGGCCACAGGATGTGTGAAAACCATCTGCAGAGTTTCAGACTGAAAAGTCTTGCCATCATTATTTAGCATCTGTTTATTTGCATTTCATAGAGGAAGGGGCAAATTATTTCTCATTCTAATTCTCAGAACAGCAAGCACATTTATAAGCAAGAAGAATTCCTTTCTGTGCTGGGAAGGGATACTGGACTGACTAGGGTATGATTCTGTGCATTTTAACAGGGTGTCTGAAGGTTAACCCTCCACCTCGACTAATACAACAAAGAAACCCATTATCTAGTAGCCCGGGGACTGACTTTCACATTATAAACTTTACCCTAGAACTTCGTCATGAAAAAAAAAATAACTACAATCAATGTAAAAAGTCACTGAAATTGGTCAAATTAATTTAGGCAATGCTTAAACTAAAATATCTGCCATATTAAAATTCTATCGATCATGTAAACTTTCTTTACAGTCAAGTATCTAGAGAGAAATTGAGTTCTGCAATGTTAATCCCATGCAACTCTGATTAAATGTAACCTCCAAAACATGGTTGAATCACTGCATTATGGAAATATTTCCAAGACTAGAATATTTGAATACATCTTTCAAGTGATGAAAATTCAATCAACCCAGTTATTTGACAACACACAGAGAGTAATGAAATCCCCCACATCCTGGTACCTTCCTGCAAGTAGACTAGTCAGCTAAATCACTCCTCTGTGCGCGTACACAGGTTCAAGCGAGCACACGCACCTTCCAGACAGAACGACCCAGCCATCTGGGAACCTCATCTCTACCTTTGATTATGGACAGACTTCAAACTGTTCAACAGAAAAGATGACAAATAAAAGGAAAAAAACCCTACTCTTTCTTCCTCTTACTCCTTTTTTTTTTTTTTTTTTTTGAACTTGCCAATGGTAAAAGCAAAAACGTCCAAAACACTTTCAATTTAAAAAAAAATCTGGAGGGTTGTTCCACAAAGGAGTGTCACACGGTAAACAGTGAAAGTGCACAGGCCCTGCATTTATACAACCTGGGTCTGAATCCTTGTGCTTAAAAACAGTGTGAGCTACTATTAATATACAGCATAGGGAACTACATTTTATAGTAGGCTGTCAGGGAAGAGCATCTGAAAAAAAGTTTTTATATATACATATATATATATGTACGGACATATAGCTGAATCACTGCTCTCTATACCTGAAACATGACATAGTAAATCAACTATACTTCAATTTAAGAGAAAAAAAACAACAACTGTGTGATCTAGGCAAGACAGAAACTCTGAGCTCTAAAAAGAGAATAATAACATTAGCTCCACACGGTACCTTGAGCCTGAAGTGAGATAACATGTTATATGATCAGTTTTATAAAATGACTAAAATCTTTAGAAACGATGGTTTATGGGGAATAATGCTCACTTACACTTCCGCCATGCTGCTCCAGCTTCTGTAAGGCAGTGGTGATTGGTTCTTTGAATTTCTTGTCCCTTAATCTCTTAGAAAGCTTTGAAAATAAGATTAAAAGAATGAAATGATTTGAAAAAGTAACACTATTCACCATAAACATTAGTAAAAATTCACTAATAGGCTAACCAGAAATAATACCATTGAGTCTTTACCATATAGTAAGTATATAAACACCACTTATTTTGTTTTAGATTGCAAGGCTTCTTTTAGGAAATATCTCATAAAAACTTGCATAGAATAGATGTCACTGTACCTGTTTAAAAAGATGGATTTATATTATTTGATATAATACCAAACTTACAGAATCTGCTCCAGTATTACCATACTGTAAGTTTTCTAGAGTAAGGTTTCTAAGAAATTACACTCTTTCCCATTCTGTGAACCATCTGGAGGACTATGATGGAAAGCTAAGCCTCTAAAGCACATCTGTTTCCTACAGTCAAAAATGGAAGAGACAACAAAGAACAGAGTATTTGCATGAATATTTCAGTGACAGGCAGAAGAATCCGGCTAAAACCCACAAGATCACCTAAAGCCCCCAGCTACGTCCTGGGGTCCCTGCTTGGACAGGCGGGGAGCTCTGACTTGAGATGAGAGCGAACACAGGAGTCAGAATAACAGGAGCAAAGAGGGAAACAGTCCAGTTCAGGCCCTCAACACAACTCCTTGCTGTGCTCTCCCACCAAACATCTGCAGCACTCACCCAAAAACCTGAACCTTCTAGCCAGGGCAGGACTTGCTCATGGCTCCACTTTCTTGGGATAAAAATGGGGCCCAGGCAAGAACTCCTCATCACCAAACACTTAGCAAGCCCCTGTCCTAGAGCTGGTTTCTGGTTCTTCGTCTTCCCAGGTCTAAAAGTAACCAGGACAGCTCCCACCACTGAGCACTGAGTAACAGGTTCTTTCAGGCAGGTCATCAAAGGTTACGGAGAGTCAGAAGAGCCTCCTAGAAAGATAAAAACTGTGACAAAAGCAGTTCTAAAACGGGGACAGGAAGGGCTTATCAATGTCCTGGGGATGAACGAGGAAAAGTGCCTCTTACAGATCTTAGGTTTGTTTTCTTCAGATCATGTTACCCTTGGACAGAGGACCACAGGCAGATCCACAAACCACCACTATCTCATCACATATACCCACGGAAGTACAGATTCTCGGCCCCACAAATTACTGTATCAGACTCTCAGGACAAAGGTCCAGGTTCCGCATTTCTAGCAAGATTCCCAGGTGATTTATTTATTTCTTCTTTCAAGTTTGAGGATCACTGTCCTAGGGTCAGTGACCAGTCTCTCGGAGTCGAAGCTCACAAAGGATATGACTTATTTCGTATATGAAGAAAATCAGTTGTATGTACATTCAGTAAGTGGTTTTGAAATTTTTTTCCCAGAAGAGCCCTTTCTTCAATAAATGTCTAATGTAGAAGTCTATGAGACATGGAAGTGCAGGCTTTCGGGCTGAATGGGCGAGGTGGGGAGAGGAGAGAGGAGCAGCATCTAGCAACTCAGTGGTCCTCACCGTGTGTAGTTTACGGACCAGGGATGAGCCCCTACATGTCCTGTTTCCAGGGCCCTCTACTCTATGGAATCTCGTGCGGGTGTGAAGGCCACTGTGGTAGGTAGGTCTCCCCAAAGTGGCCACCCCAGGAAGGGAAGAGGCCCTTTCAGCCAGTTCTTGTCTTAGGAAAAGCAGAGCCCTGAGGAGGTACGTCAGTGACTGAAGATAAATGCTACTGTACCTCTAAAAACAGAGTTTAACCATAGATCCTGTCTCCTCCCTCCACCATGGTGGGCAGGGCTGGGAGGCTGTTAGGAAGCTCCACTTCCAGTTAGGGGAAGGATCCTTTCCTTTACACTTCACTTCCTCTTTAACTTACGCCAGTTCTCTCAGCAGATGTCCTTGCTACGTATTTCTCCCCCAAAACAAAACCAACCTCCACAGGGGCAGGGGGCATGCGTGGTTTTCTTTAGTATCATATTCCCTGTGCCTCAAATAATACCTGACACAAAATGGGCGGGCAGAGAGCAGCAGATTTATGTTAAACTGCTGATTGTCTGAACCAAGCAATCTAAAATTGATTGATTTTATGGCCATCATCAAAAAAATTTACAAACAATAAATGTTGGAGGGGATGTAGAGAAAAGGGAACCCTCCTGCACTGTTGGTGGGAATGTAAACTGATATAGCCATTATGGAGAACACTACAGAGATTCCTTAAAAAGCAGGAATAAATCTACCAAATGACCCAGCATTCCCACTACTGGGCATATACCCTGAGAAAACCACAATTCTAAAACAACACCTGTACCCCAACGTTTATTGCAGCACTATTTACAACAGCCAGGACACAGAAGCAACCTAGATGTCAATCAACAGATGAATGGACAAAGAAGATGTGGTGCATATATAAATGGAATACTACTTAGCCAAAGAAGGAATGAATTTGAGTCAGCTGTAGTGAGGTGGATGAACCCAGAGCCTGCCATACATTGTCAAGTCAGAAAGAAGAAAAAAAAACAAATATTGTATATTAATGCATATATATGGAATCTAGAAAAATGGCTCTGATGAACCTAGTAGAGAATGGACTCATGCACAAGCAGGGGAAGTGAGGATGGGACAAACTGAGAAAGTAGCACTGACATATGTACACTGTCATGTGCAAAACAGATGGTGAGAAGTTACTATATTACACAGGGAGCCCAGCCTGGAGCTCTGTGACGACCTAGAGCAGCGGGATGGGAGGAGAGGAGGGAGGCTCAAGAAAGAGGGAAGATATATATATATAGGTTTGGTCCTTGCGCTCCTGGATGGAAACCTCTAAACTCTTGGAAGGTCCTGCCAGGTAAGAGTGACTTAGTTTACCTGGGGCCTTGGGCCACACCAGATAATCAGTGCTAACAATGTGATTTACAGTCAGGGCCTCCAGGCACCAGGTACCAGCTCAACTTCTAGAGGGTGGAGACCAAGGTCAACCAGGCAGGCAGTGATATTGTGTGACAAACATCTAATGAGAATCCTGGACACCCAGGCTCAAGTGAGCTTCCCACCCCGGCAGTGCTCCATGCGTACTACGACGCACCACTGCTGGAAGCCATAAGCACTGGCCCCCCAGCTCCACCAGAGAGACAACTAGAAGCTCCACACCTAGTCTCCTCTGGCTCTGCTCTACGCAGCTCCTCCCTTGGACGATTCAGCCTGTATCCTTTCACTGTAATAAACTGCAACACTGGGTACCAGCTTCTCTAAGTTCCATGAGTCATTTCAGCAAACCTAAGGGTGGTCCTAGGGATCTCCTGAACTGCAGAGTACACCAATTTAGGTTGTGACAGGGTTAAACTCATAACAGGAAAATGTCTCAACCTGAATCCTGCTGCTGCTGCTAAGCCGCGTCAGTTGTATCTGACTCTGTGCGACCCCATAGACAGAAGCCCACCAGGCTCCTCTGTCCTGGGATTCTGTAGGCAAGAACACTGGAGTGGGTTGCCATTTCCTTCTCCGATGCATGAAAGTGAAAAGTGCAAGTGAAGTCGCTCAGTCGTGTCTGACTCTTAGCAATCCCCTGGACTGCAGCCTACCAGGCTCCTCCGTCCATGGGATTTCCCAGGCAAGAGTACTGGAGTGGGGTGCCATTGCCTTCTCCAAACCTGAATCCTAGAGACTCACTAAAAAATTACAATGTAAAACAAAGAAAAAAGATGAATAACATAGCTCTACCAACATCCAATTCCACAAGAATACTTATAAGCTCTGCTTAGAATTCATAGATGATCCACATGGCCATGAAGACCTCACACTGTTCATTAATTTTTGCCCATTCAATTCTGTTTACTTTTATCACAACTCTACATTTGCTCATGCAGATGCTTTCCATTAAAAAAAAAAAAACTGAAGAGACTATATTGCCCATTAGTAAAATTGTTTAAGAACAATTAGGTCTGACGTCTAGGACTTCCCTGGTGGCTCAGAGGTTAAAGCGTCTGCCTCCAATGCAGGAGACCCGGGTTTGATCCCTGGGTCGGGAAGATCCCCTGGAGAAGGAAATGGCAACCCACTCCAGTATTCTTGCTTGGAGAATCTCATGGACTGAGCCTGGTGGGCTGCAGTCCATGGGGTCACAAAGAGTCGGACACGACTGAGTGACTTTACTTACTTACTAGGTCTGATGTCTATACTTTTTGGTTACGATGATGAGGTGTTTTCAAGGTTCTGAATCGTTTTAATGATTAGTTTGAAGCCATTATATCAGAAAATGATACTTATACACAAGCCCTCTCCAGTCTTTCCAGCACTTACACTGGTAAGCAGATGTTTCAGATGGTCGTTTAGAGAAGGACCAACGACAACACTTAACTGTACCAGAGCATTCAATCCTCTTTCAAACACTTCATCATCCACATGGACCTGGGGAGGGTTGGGGCAGGGAGGGAAAAGGGAAAAGGAAGGATGGATAAGGAGAAAGGGTAAGCAGGTGAGAAAAAGTGAACATTCAATATTAGAAAATGACCAACCAAACCCAGGATTTAAAACATAATCTTTAATACAGGACATCTAGAAGCAAAAAATAAATTTGGGTTGACTGAAACATTAAATAAAATACATTGTAGCCTACAGAAAGACTGACTTCAGGTTCATTATTTTTTCTAACTACTCAAGATGTCCCTCTTTACCTTCAGTACATCTTCTAAAGGTATCTTCCAGTAAGGAATCATCTGGCCCTGAAAAACAGTGGCCAAATTCTGCACACACATTGAAATCACAGGTAAAGAGCAAATTTGCATAATATTTGAAAGAAAAAAAAGATGTAAAATATTCTAAATGTACTGCAGAAAGTCTAAAGCAATAAAGAACATACCAGAGCTGCCTTCAGGACAGGAATCAGTCTAGGAAGCAAAGGCACAGCTTTCTCAAGAGCGCCTGTGACCAAAAGTAATTCTCTAAAACCCTCCTTTGACACAAAGGTGTACGGATGTTTAGTCTCTCTCAGACCCTGCCAAAACAAACAAACAAAAAACAGATTTACTACCCATTTTAGTGATGATAATAGAAAAAAAATGCAATCCTTACTCATGTAAGTGAAATCAAGTTTTAGTATTATTTTCCTATTTGTGAAATATAATTTCAATAATTACAATTTCAATTAAACTAAGAAATTGTGGAACATGGGATATACATAAGACAAAAAGGATCTTTAACCAAGAAGGAAAGGAAAAAAGTAGTAAGAAAAAAATAAAAGGAACAGGGAAAAGCAAAGGAGAAGCAAGGAAAAATAAATGAAAAAAAAGAAAAAAAAAAAAAAAGAGGAAGGAGGATGAAAGAGAGGAAAGGTAAATAGAAGAAAAAAACTTACTATGATACCAAAAACGTGTTGTTTATACTCCCAAACACCGCCAGAAATCACAACAAATTAGTCTAATATCTGTGTTACTAAATCCCACTTTATAACTGCAAAATTGTTGGACCCCCTACCTTAAAGATGACTTTGCAACTTGTTTATGAGTCTCTAAAATATTATATCTCCTTCACATTTAAATACTAAGATACTTAGAAGCCAAATCTTATATACTATGTTTAAACTGCATTGTAAGATTTCAAATGTCATTTTTGACATCAGAAAGTCAAACAAAAACATGGGGGGAAAAAAAAACACCTGTGTAAATCATTTCTCACCAAAGCCTTTCATCCTACATGCATTAGGAACAATTAGACACTACTCTTTCTAATTATTATTTTGAGTCAGGATAAAATAGGTATCTTTTTTGAAAAGATAAAACAAAGAAAGTAATAGCAATACTCCCTCAGTTTGACTAATTATCTGGAATTAAGTATAACCAGCTGCAGGGTCATGCCTAAAAATACTAATTTTCAACCAATTTGTCCTTGTGGCTAAACCATCTGCTTCCAGGGGAATTCCCTGGCAGTCCAGTGGTTAGGACTCTGCGCTTCCACTGTTTAGGACTCCATGCTTAGAAGGAAATGGCAACCCACTCCAGTGTTCTTGCCTGGAGAATCCCAGGGACGGGGGAGCCTGATGGGCTGCCATCTATGGGGTTGCACAGAGTCGGACACGACTGAAGTGACTTAGCAGCAGCAGCTTCCACTGTAAGGGACAAATGTTTAATCCTTGATCAGGAAATTGATCCTGCATGCCTGCATGCCATGTAGCCAAAAAAAAAATCCCCAAACAAAACTATCTGCTTCTAAATGGTGATGAAACACTTCTTTTCCTACATGCCGTCATGCTTTTGAAAACTCTGCTGCCAAGCACACTGGCACCACAGAACACAGGTTCTATGGTCTTGGGAGCACCCCATCCTGTTCATTTTAGAGACGAGGAACCTTAGGTCAAAGTGAAATGGATTCAATAGTAGTGGTTCTGTCACTGCTTCCCCATTATTAAATGAGGAGAGGGGAAAGAGAAAAGTTTACAGAGGACAGAAATAAAAAGAGTGGTGTTTGGTAAAACAGACATTTAAAAGATTGATTCTATGACATCTAAACTAAACTCAGAGTTCCTTGAGGATTCCTCAAGTCAAAGCACTGCCCCTGTCTTATGATTAGCTAGAGTATGTTTTCAAAGGTATCTCTGTAGTTTTGATTCATCTAAAAAATTGTGTGCTACCATATATAAAATGTTTAAAGCTCAAAAAAGAACTTATGAAATACGAACATCTTTAGTTTGTAACACAAAGTTTAAAAGAGACTGATTAAAATTTAATTTCAAAATAGGCTATCCATAAAAATACACTACTTCTTACACCAAAATACATTCTGCAGGCTGAGGTACAAATTAAGAAAAGCTAAGACCTAAGATAACTTGGTAGTCTTCAGAAGTAATTGATGTCTGTGTGCTAAGCCGCTTCAGTTGTGTCTGACTCTCTGTGACACTATGGACTGTAGCCCACCAGGCTCCTCTGTCCATGGGATTTACCAGACAAGAATACTGGAGGGGGTTGCCATTTCCTTCTCCAAGGGATCTTCCCAACCCAGGGACTGAATCCACATCTGCTACATCTCTAGCACTTGCAGGCAGGTTCTTTCCCACTAGCACCACCTGGGAAGCCCCAGGAGTAACTGATATGTCCATTTAAAAGAGTAAATAAACTTGGAAAAAAAGGAGGAATTAGAAATTCTAAGCATTCACTACAATTAAGATGTCTTGCAATCAGCATAACTGTCTACTTTTTCAGCTCTGCTGACATCTGACCCATCCCACAAGTTCTATAGGAAAAGCAAATGTTTCTTTGAGTGAAGAAAAAATAATCTGAATTTTTTCAGTGTCATATCTTTTGGATTCCTGACTGCTGCTGCTGCTGCTGCTGCTGCTGAGTCGCTTCAGTCGTGTCCAACTCTGTGCGACCCCATAGACGGCAGCCCATCAGGCTCCCCTGTCCCCGAGATTCTCCAGGCAAGAATACTGGAGTGGGTTGCCATGTCCTTGTCCAATGCATGAAAGTGAAAAGTGAAAGTGAAGTCGCTCAGTCGTGTCCAACTCGTAGCGACCCCATGGACTGCAGCCCACCAGGCTCCTCCATCCATGGATTTTCCAGGCAAGAGTACTGGAGTGGGGTGCCATCGCCTTCTCCATGGATTCCTGACTACTGTATGACTTATCCCAGAGGCAGTGCCAATTCAGATTAATACCATCAAGGCTCTAATGTAAGGACTTGTTTCTTAACAGCAACAAGAACAAAAATGATCCTGAATTCTTAAAGAAGATGAATTAAGGTTAAGTACAACTGGTTAATTCATTTCTCAAATTCTGTCTCTAATTCTATACATTTATAAATAATAACATTCACAAAAGATATCTCTGACTCACTTCAGATTAATACTCTGCCAACTTTGTTCCTCACACAAATGTTAATATAAAGGAATATATGAGAAGTTTTTCTGAAATCCTCTACAAAAATCATCTCTATGATATTTTACTTAAAATGTATAAGAAGGCAAAAGCCCTGAAAATTACCCAAAAGAACGTTTAGGTAGTTGGTATCAGTTCCCTAAGAAACATATCATATTAAAGGTGACTTAATATAGGTGACTTAATAAAGGTTCTATAAAGAAAGACCAAACAGTCACTGTTAACTGATTCTAGTATGAGTTTAAATGAAGATATCCTCCCGATTTGACTAGTTCAATATGATTCCAAGCACTTTAAATTAAGTATGAATATTTTATCTACTTATCTACAAATCCCTGTGCAGATTAATTTCATGTTTATGAAGCTGATTAATCAGTTCTAAGAAACATACACCATTCATAATTAGTTCCTAAGGAAGTATGATGTTTTAATATCTGTTCCTTGGCTTTTATTTCCAAAGTAAAGAATGAGATTTACTGATGAGTTACAATATAACATTTAATGCAATTAGAAAAAATAAACACTCAGGAAAGACAGAGTATTTACCTCAGCTAAAGTAATAAGAAGAGGATCGAATGGAAGCTTTTCAGGAGGACATTCCCACTGTAACCTGTGTTTTACTGAACCATGGACCAATCTAAAATACAAAAGTCAGTGAATGTGATAAGAACAAGGGACTTATATACTAAACAGTGATAATCAGGATATACATATTCTTTCTTCACCATAACCATATTAGAATTACCTTGTAACACGCAGGAACTTCATGACTTTAAGAGATATTACAAAGGCACCTTATACAGCAATAATTGCATATTTACAATCCTACAAATTCCTACCCTTTTAACAAATTGTCTGATGACTAAACCACACATCTCCACATTTGTTAAGCCTATAGTTTTGGAGTGCTATTTGCATCTTAATGCAAATGTTACATTTCACATGGTTCAGTCATAACTATTACAAAATAGGTAATCCATAGACAAACCAATAGCAAACCTATCACAAAATAAGCAAATGTGATAATTAGAAACTTTTTTTCATAAGCAATATTAATTTTCAGGTATGTATTTTGTGCATGCTAAGTCACTTCAGTTGTTTCCAATTCTGTGACCCTAGGAACTGTAGCTCGCCAGGTTCCTCCATCCATGGGCTTCTCCAGGCATGAATACTGGAGTCAATGTTCACTGCAGCACTGTTTACAACAGCCAGGACATGGAAGCAACCTAGATGTCCATCAGCAGACAAATGGATAAGAAAGTTGTGGTACATATACACAATGGAGTATTACTCAGCTATTAAAAAGAATGCATTTGAGTCAGTTCTAACGAGGTGGATGAAACTGGAGCCTATTATACAAAGTGAAGTAAGTCAGAAAGAAAAATAGCAATACAGTATATTAACACATACATACATGGAATTTAGAATGATGATAATGATGACCCTATATGTGAGATAGCAAAAGAGACACAGATATAAAGAACAGACTTTTGGACTCTGGGAGAAAGATAAGGTGGGATGATTTGAGAGAATAGCACTGAAACACGTATATTACCATATGTGAAATAGATGACCAGTCCAAGTTTGACACATGAAACAGGGCACTCAAAGCCAGTGCACTGGGATGACCCAGAGGGATGGCATGGGGAGGGAGGTGGGAGGGGGGTTCAGGACTTGGGGACACACGTACATCCATGGCAGATTCATATCAGTGTGTGGAAAAACTACAATACTGTAAAGTAATTAGCCTCTAATTAAAATAATTAATTAAAAAAAAAAAAACTGGAGTAGGTTGCCAAGCCCTCCTCCAGGGGCCCGGCCCAAAGATTGAACTGGTGTCTCTTACATCTGCACTAATGACAGGTGAGAAGCCCATATATAATTTAACCTAAACAGAAATAATCTAAAGGAAAGCCAGGTTTTATTCCTGTTAAAGAGAAGAAAACTGAGGCCAGGAATATGCAATGGCCCATGCAGGGTGAAAAAGTGGTAGACCCTTGAATTAAAGTCTCTGCTGTTGCTGCTTTTTTTTTTCTTTTAATATTTTAACAGCCTTTATTAAAGCAGAACTTGAAATAAAAATGGACACTGTTAATACAGTGTAAAATTTGCTAAGTTTTGATGTATGAATACATCCATGGAAGCATCACCACACTCATGACAGAGACTTTATTCATTACACTCAACTGTTATTTCACACTCCTTTTGTGATGGTCTCAACTTTGCATCTTCTAAAGAACACTAAAGTGTTATTTTCAAAATCCCAAGAAGCCTAGGCAGCACTGTTTTTACATTTTTAGCAATAATAAATTCTCAGAGTGGGGAGAAGGTATAAGACCTTTAAAATAGTTTCAGTTCAGAATGTAAATACAAAATAGTAGGAATAATAAATTTAAAAATGCCTCCTGAGCTTACTTTTCACTCCTAGCCCTCCAAATCTGAAAATATCATTAAAAACTAATTTCTTTACATTTCAAACACCAAAAAGAATGCTATGATTATTCTTTCCACAATAAAAATAAAATGTTCTATCATCTACAACAGGTTAAAACTGGATATACTTAGAAGAAATTAATGTTTCTCAGTAGTGAACTCTTAAAAGGATAGCCCTCTATTAGTAACCTGCATTGCTTTCTTTAAAATAGCTTGCTGTCTACTCAGAAATAATATAAAATTTACATCAAAAGAAAACAAAAACAGCTATACTACTCATTAAGAAATATAAGTTCGAATAAAATTTGAATATCTGATTTCTGAAATATAATTTAGAAATAACAAAACAATTTCATTGAATTGTCAACTTCTAGTTCAGACAAAAGAGATTATTTATCTGAAATTTTCCCAAGCCTATGAATGCTTAAATTGTTTTAGAAACTGTTTAGGCAATTTCTTCAATTATCTGGTGGTTTACTATAGATTTATCAATAATTCTCTTTTGGAATTAAAATTATTTTTTTCAACAGTGTCCCAGGATCTATATCAATCCAAAAGACAAAGTATTAATAAATAATTCACCTTTATTTCAACCTTCCTAGTAAATAAAACTTTCAATACATTTAAAATGAAAATTGTATTGATTTTACTCAATTATTTTGAATAATATGATCAGTTAAAACTTGTATTGATCTTACCTGCAAGGAATACCTCCCTTAGAGTAAATAGCTGCAAAGGCAGAAGGGGCTCGTGACTGTTCACCAAACTAAAATAAAAAAAAAAAGACAAGAATACAATAATTATTACTATCATCTCCACTTAGTGATACCTAATCAATTTCAATCCTGCTGAGGTCAGAGGCAAACAGACACCCTGACTTTCAAGCCCACCAAGCTTGTATCATTCTACTCAGAAAAATGATCAATCCTCTCCACATTTTGTATTTCCTTTAACCTTTGTTTCAGAGGCTTGGAGGTAGCTGAAACCACATATAAAATAAGCATACTATAGATAAGTATTTTTAAACCTAAATATTATAAACAAATACACTAAAGATAATAAATCTTTACACCCCTCCTCCACTGTGACCTTTCAAAGTGAAGGCTAAATGGAGAAAAGGTGTACAGGCAAAGTAGATGCCTGCATATCACATACATCCTACTTGTCTTCCATTCAAATATGTACAGTCTGGATGGTCAAAGAACCTAAAATTTCTTGACGCTGCAAATGACAGAATGAAGCAAAGGAACACAGAAGCTTAAACTATTTTCCATTTTTCTTTCATAAAGTCAGACAATCTCCTCTTGCCTTTGGATAGTTCATTGTATCCTGCTTAAGTATCTGCTGTATTTTACCTGCCATCGAAGTCTGTGTCTCAGCCACTCTCATAATCCCCTTTAAAGGCTGAAACCATCATCATCTATATAAGGCTGGACCAAACACTGTCTGGTGTTGGAGCACAAATGTGTTTACTTTGTGGATAAACTGACCTAGAAACTTAGTTATGTACTTTTATGTATATTAACCTTATATTTGTTAAATGTGATTAATCTGCTCTAAGAAAGCAAAAGAAAGTGGAATTCTGGTGGAGGTAATTTGCAGGTCATAAAGAAATGGTCTGAGGTCTTTATGCAACTATGAAAGCATATAATTCATTCTAGGCAATGGAATTACAAGGTTATTCATTGATAGTTGGAAGTACAATAATCACAGGAAATTTTAAAAGAAAGAAAGTTGATATGCAATTTATTTTATACTCTACAGTACTCATCCATGAATGTGATATGACATACCAAAGCCAACTGATTTCTATTTTACACCTTCTCATTCTCACACTCATTATTACCTCCATTCTTCATCACGATTACCATATGCCTTCCTTCACAACTAGCTTAAAACTAATAAAAGAAACGGGATACCATTCAGAATGGCTTAACAGTATATAAAAGTCTAATACTTTGGAAAACCTACTAAGTCAGGAATCTCTTTTGTACCTACCGGGTTAATTGTTTTAGGGTTAAGTTTATCACTTGGTCGAGGATGAAGTTTTCTTGCAGATTCTGGAGAACTGGTTGATGATGAAGACTTGCTTTGTTGAACTGTAGTCCCACGTTTTACTTGTGCACTTGATGATGTCCTTTGATCACAGTTATCTGAAAAAACCAGAACATCAACAAAAAAGAAGTGAAAGCTCACCCTGCATTCATCTGTACAAAACAGTGTGTCATTAACAAAATATATGTCTTCATTCACAAAGCAACGTTCTGTACCTGTCAGTCTGTTTCTCATCTGTACGCCCCTTTGGCACTCCGATTTCTGCATTGCTTCTCCTTTATTCCTGCAGGTACATGAACTTGATTTCAACACTGTTTCTGGGGAGGAGGATTCATTAACAATGTAAAGACCAAACCTAAGAGAGTAGGAAATACAGGAAAAGTCCCACAAAAAAGGTATGATATGGAGCAAAATGCCTAAAAAGCCAGTGAGAAAATATGAAAATTATCAACTTTAATAATACCAATAACAGTAAATTAAAAACCATCTGTCACTCCAATGAAAATGTTTAATATCTGTAAGCAAAATGTATAAAATATATACATTTTTCCATTCAAATAGTCCAAATACACTTAGAAACTCAATTGTAATCTTCTGGCCATATACAGAAAATACAGAGTAGATTTCTGGGGAAAGTGGGTGGCACGTCCCATACTGTCTCCACTTTCTCTGGTCTCTGTATTTCCAGAGTCCCAGTGTTCACATCTGCATATCAAGGCCTACATTTCCAGTGACGTAATGAACTCTCCTACTAAATGGACCCCTAAACTTAACATCACTCAAACTGAGGTTTTCACACTGAAATTATGAACCGCCTGTCAGTTCAAAGTGCCACCAGTTTTCTGATCTCTCAGGCTGAAACATTCAAGATCTCTATCATCTCCTTTTCTTCCATTTCCCACACTCAACCCTACAGATATGATCAATGTGACATGATGAAGTAGAAGGAGCTCTGGGCTCAGAATTGGGACTGACTCTCCTCTTTACTAATCACAGGTTTATGAACTGAAGCAGATTGTTTAATCTTCCTAAGCCTTGATTTCTTGAGCTCTGAAAATGGGGGAGATACTAATCCTATCAAAGCTATTACTGAAGGTTAAAGAGGATGATATGTCAAGCTTACCCAGTGAATGATGGTTCACTTCTCCCTCTCCCATAATTCCCTCTTTGCTAACAGGCGGTCTCTAATTCATAGCCCTTGTTTTCCTGCCGAATCAAATTATTTTAAAGAATCTTCCACCACACACCCAGACTTACACACTCAACTGCCTGCTGGTATTTCTAGGTCTAGCTCCAATCCCAAGTCCCATGCAGGCTTTCTGATCATCAGTTTCTCAAACGCACGTTTCCACAGCGCTTGGATTTCTGCCTTGCTTCCTTATTTCTCCTTGATTACTCCATCCCTCCATTTACATGACACTCCAAATATTCTTCCATTATAGTACTTCCCACTTTAAGTCTTTAATATAGTCATTTTTCTATAAGATCTTCTCTTAAGGCCACATAGATGTAGTCTTCTACTTATAAATGACAGCTTTTCAAATATTTGGGGACACAAATCACATCTCTTTAGTTCTCTTTTCTTCAATATAAACATTGATGCCTTCTTAAATAAGTAATAACTTGAGATTATTTTAATTTACTTAACAAATTAGAAATCTTTACAAGGAGGGCAAAGTTCCATGTAATAACATTCAGCCTCCAAATATTTTAAATACAATGCGACCAGATCAAAGTACCCTGCCAAGATAAACTAAATGTAAGATTATTTCTGTAACAGACTAATTTTAAATTTCGATTTTCTTAATTTGATATGCTAACCTAATTTTCTCAGTCTACTACCAGCAGATGAGTTACTTCCCAATATCACACTTCACATTTATCCCCAAGGCATTTTCTAAAAATATGGTAATTATTAGCTCATTAAATTTGTTAGATTCTATCCTCACACAGACTTTAATTATGACCTATTTAAAGTGCAACCTAATACTGCCATTCAGTGATTATTCAACAAGTTGGAATGACACAATTTCTATGTTCCTTTATGTCAAACAGCTGTTTCTATAAGGTAATAACTGGAAAGTGCTACATTAGATTTTGAATAAGTTCAAAAGGCTACTGAAACTCTTCATTTGAAAAGCATGTTAGAATGTCGAGCTTCCAAAGGTTTTCAGTATACAGGACAGTTTTTATGTGTGATACAATTATGCAATTTTCAGCAACAATACCAAAACATACACACACACAACGATGCGAACATTTCCCTGTCCACTTCCAAAACACCTATGTTAGAACTTCTTTCCAAAATAGTTTTTCAGTTACTGTTAAAAGTATCACCCTTACCTTACAGACAAATGAAGTGTACTCAATTTTTAAAAAACAAAATGAGAGCATACCACCACCAACAAACCCAGAGCATGAATTGTTTGAAAAAGGGAAAAAAGGTTAATTCACCTTACACTAGCTTTTTCAGTAAATAACATGTGAGGGTGGTGTAAAGGGTTAATGGTGGGAAGAAGTGAAAAAGTAACTCTTTTGTGTTATAAATATTACAAAGGATACCATTCAATCTTTTACAAAACAATATAAAGATTCTAAATAGACACTAGAATCTATTAATCCACTTAACCCCAACACCTAAACTATGTCACAATACCAAGAGAGCAAACAAACTAAGCAAGGCCCCACTGTGGACCCCTCAGTTTTCACCTTAGGTTTCCTTAGATGCTGCGGGTCACCTACAAGGGGCTACAGGCATCTGGGTCTGTGCTAGGAAAGAGTACTTTTCTTTCATTGTTTGGACAGCTGAATATATCTTATTTCTTTTTCCACATACCTATTCTTCCCGCACTTGCCTTTGAGACCACTGCACTAAACTACCTGCTAAATTCTCAGAGACAGCGGTCATTTTTTTCCCTACTCTATAATCTGGTGTTTGGAAGGTCCCAAAAGTGTTAACAGGAGCCCCACAAAAGAAGGTGAGCTCCATCTCTAAAGCTCCTGCAAATTTCAAAGAATAGCGACACAGGCCAATATCCACCTATCCCAACCCTTTTCACCGTAAAGAAAACACAAAGAGCCATTATTAAGGGTCTTCCTATTTCCTTTCCATTTTTCCCTAGCCCCTTCGCCTCCAACATCACACATTTCCCAATCCCTAAGACCAGTCCAGGGCCGGGATGTTGTCAAAGTTAGAAAATGGGGACATGGAGACGGAAAAATGGAGAAAAACAAGAGTTGTGTGTTGCTTTTTTTTCTTTTTTAAAGAAGGTCAGATAAGAGTGGGTAAAGGCGCCAATTTCAAATAAGGCAACTCTCAACCAAAGCCAGAACAGGAAGGGCGCGCTCATGGCGCTCAGCATCCCAGGCGCCTTAGCAACGCGGTCCCGTGGCCATAGCAACTGATCAGACAGGAAGCCGCCTCCGGCAAGAGCATGCGGGTGACACAGCGGATCCCCGCACGTGTGCAGCTCACCGCTCTAGGGACCCGTTCCTACCGCTCCTCTCTCCCACCGCGACCCGCACACCAGCCAACCAGCACCCGCTGGGCCACCGCCGCCGGTCCCGTCGCCGGCCGCTGGGGACCGGGAAAATCAGGTTTCGCAGAGTTCCCGGATCTTGCGGCGCCGCGCAGTGACGTCGCACGCACCCTGCGTCCTCAAGCCAATAGCATGGAGGTCGCAGAGTTGCGCTGGGCAGGAATGGTTGCCCTGGCAACGAGGCGCCCAAGATTGAAAGGGCAGCTCGCGAACTTGGCGCTCAGTCTCCAGTGACAAAGGAGTACCAGGAGCAGAGTGTCTTCGGAATGAGAGAGTCAAGGAACAAAGGAGAATACAGGTTCCTTGTACTACCTGCGTCGCAGCCTTACCGTAGTCTATGTATTTAACTCGTACGTTTCTCCCGCAAACTTAGCTCAATGGTCTCCGTGTATTATTGCCCTAAATCCTCTAATAGCTGAAGACCCTGAACTCTCGCCCCGCTGTGTTCTACGGCTAAGGCCAGAGCCATCTGCCAGCCGAGCTGTGGAGTTTCCTTTCTTGTCATATTTCACTAATTCATATGAAGACTGATGCCGGGAGGGATTGGGGGCAGGAGGAGAAGGGGACGACAGAGGATGAGATGGCTGGATGGCATCACCGACTCGATGGACGTGAGTCTGAGTGAACTCCGGGAGTTGGTGATGGACAGGGAGGCCTGGGGTGCTGCAATTTATGGGGTCGCAAAGAGTCGGACACGACTGAGCGACTGAACTGAACTGAACTGATGCTGTTGCAGTCACCTGTAGTGCAGGAGTCGTAGGAGACACGGGTTCAATCCCTGGGTCCCAAAGATCCTCTGGAGTGGGAAATGGCAACCCACTGCAGTATTCTTGCCTGAAGAATCTCTGGATAGAGGAGCCTGGTGGCCTCTATAGGGTCGCAAAGAGTTGGACGCAACTGAAGCGACTTAGCACATGATACATCCATACTTTAGTTTAAAAAAAAATAAGTGTATTTATGTATCCCCAGATTATTTCAATAAAATGAATACTGCAGGAAAATAAGTGTCCCCTGGCAACTACAACAAAAGCATTTGGTGTCATAGGAAAAAAAACCCAAATCCTTTCAGCCCTGTCTATTGTGTACCTTTCTAGCGTCCTCTTTTTTGGTCAACCCATGGCCTTAACTTTTTGCTCAGGTAATATCTGACTATACAGTTGACACTATTTGAACACTGCAGGAAGTGTAATCTTTCCCCACCCCTGACACGCTGCGCTTGTTCTCTTAATTGCTGCCCCAGAAGCAGTTTCACTAGACTCTGAGTTTCTTCAGGACCATACTGTGCCTTTTTCCATTCTGCTTCTCCATTTCTAGGGCATTACAATGGTGCCTCAGGAAATACTCTTTAAATAAATGCACTGAACAAATGAATTCTATGCATATCTAATTTCTCTAATGTTCTGCAAAACTTGCATACAAGTCTATCTTAACTTTTAAAATTCATTATATTGTATTTTCCTATAGTCTCCACCAGACTGAAATTATTTCCATCACTTTCTTATCCCCAATATCTAGCCCAAAGCATATTTAAGTAATTTTTTAAGAAAAAAGAAAAGAAAATCCTATTTCTTAGCTATTTTCACCTTATCACCTCTCTTCTCTAGCTTCCTAAAGATTTACTGTATCACCTGCCCCTTTCTTCACTCCTAGCATCTTCAGTGGCAGCCTTGGCAGCACCTAGCTCATGATATTTTAGCCTCTTTGCCTGGAGTGTAAGAAAGTTGTACAAATATAGAAAAAAGTAAATGGATACCTACCAAGTACACACTGTATGTAGAACATACCATTAGATGTTGGAAAATCAATGCAAAATATAAAAGGAAAGTTAATTGATTTATGAATTGCTGGTTTTAGAATAAGTTCATGTACTCCCTTTTCAATTCAAAGTTGAATTTAATTTCTTTTGCAGGCTTTATTTCTGTCAGTAGAAGAAATTTAATCTTCTCCTTGGATTAAAAGAGAAACTTATTCCACCACTGTGGAAGGGCAGTGGTGCTCGGAGGGGTGGGCAACTAGCCCTCTGTTGTCATCTGCCTGTGCTGCCTTCTGCTGAGATGTACTTTCACCTTTCTGGTCCTCAGTCCTTCAGTCGCCATCCTTATGGAGAGCAAGTGCATATCTCTCCTTCGAGGTTCTCATTTAGAGCTAATTCTTTTCTTCTCCCAAGAACCCAGGAAATATTCTTTTCTTTCCAACTGAAGTGAGAGGAATCCACCTGTTGGGTTCCACGCTGTGGAGATCATGGAAATCTAGTGAAACTGTCTTTGAGTTTTGCCTAGACATGCCATGTGTCCATTTCTTCTGATTTTGCTCCCTGCTGGGATCAGAGGTAGCCAGATCCTTATTAGTTCTGTGACATTGCCCTGGGACCCGAATGGAAGGAGGGGAAGGCAAGTATGATTGGAGATGATCAGTTGATCTGTAATTTGTACAAAAAGGAACAGAGTTTCTTTGAAGTAATTACATCAAGCCAATAATACCTTTGATATTTTCTTTAAAATGTTGGTGACTGAATACATGTAATTAAGAAACAGTCACAAGTGAAATACAAATCAAAAGACACTGTCTCTTTGCACTCAGATCTGGACCTTGACTTTGAGTTATGGTTTATTCTTCCAAATCTTTCAAATAATGACTAATCCACTGAACATGATTTTTGAAATTTCAAAGCAAAAAATTTGACTCATATCAGTTTCTTTTTATCATGACATGCCCCTTCCTGAGGGAATTAGCACAAAATACTGCAGCTGCAGTTGGCATGAAGTGGCATGGGGTAGCAGAAAATATTATTTTTTCAGAAACATTTTTATTATATTAGTTTTTAATCTATTGGTGATCTTCTATAGGATTTTTTCTGTTTTAAGATACCAGTCAGAATGATATACCAGTTAAGAGTTTTTCATTCCACTTAGTTCACATATAGACTATTAAATTGAATGCTAGAAATAGACAGGAAATGAATGGGTTTCTTATATCTATTAGATATAATATTAGAAAGTAGAAAATTAATCACAATTAAATCAGTTCATTAAATCCTAGGTAATTCATTCTTCCTTTTCTGATCTTGAGTTAAGGAGTCTTCTTTTACAGTCATTTGCAACAAGCCTAAAAGAAATGGAATGCCTTGACTTTCGCTCTGACAGGTGTCCATGGTGATGATGTCAGGTTATAATGGGAACCGGTTCAAATGACTTTATTCCATAAAACATCAATGGTTAAGACTCCCTGGTACAGTCTTGCTGAGGAAATTGTTTTCTATATTTGACTTATATTCTAATTAAGGGATTGTGGAGATACCTTTATGTTCTTGCTACTCATGGAGTGGTTCTCAGATCATTATCATCACTTAGGAGCCCCACCTAGGTCTTCTGAGTCAGACTCTGCATTTAACCAAGACAGATCCCCTGGAGAAGGAAATGGCAAGCCATTCCTGTATTCTTGCCTGGAAAATTCCATGGACAGAGGAGCCTGGAAAGAGCAAAGGGTCGAACACGTTTGAGAGACTGAACACACACACACACACACACACACACACACACACACACGATTCTCCAGATGAGGAAATGTACTTTACAGCTTAAGATGTGGGAGAAACAGAAATTGCCTCTTGATGATGAGGGTTTCCTATTAAAGTATCATAAGACCCATAATACTGGAGTGAAGGAATCCTCCACTGAGGTACACGCATAATAACTTCATAGTGATTCAGTGAAATAATACACTGAGAGAAGGAACATTATGTCAGCATTCAAGTTTTTATGAGTTGAATTTTATCTCCCAAAATGTATATGTTAAAATACTAACCCCCAGTACCTCAGAGTGTGACCTTATTTAGAAATAGGGTTGTTGAAGATGTAGTTATTGAAAAGTTTCCAGAAAACTGCTACAAGCTTGGAGAGAGGCTTGGGAACTATTCTCCTTCTGAAGTCTCAGAGAGAACCAATGTTGCTGACACCTCGATTCTAGACTTCTAGCCTCCAGAGCCATGAGACAGTACATTTCCATTGCTTTGAGCCACCAGGTTTATTATGGCAGTCCTGCCAAACTAATACAAGAGCACAGAAAAACATTCAGAGCCCTCTAACTCATCCTATAATGTGTGTTATGATTGTCTTCTGTTGAAGAGATATGTCAAACCTAGAAACAAAATATTTCTTTTGGACAAAACAGATCAACTTGTTGACATATAAAACAAATATTTGTTGACGTGTATGGCAGAAAGTGAAGAGGAACTAAAAAGCCTCTTGATGAAAGTGAAAGAGGAGAGTGAAAAAGTTGGCTTAAAGCTCAACATTCAGAAAATGAAGATCATGGCATCTGGTCCCATCACTCCATGGGAAATAGATGGGGAAACAGTGGAAACAGTGTCAGACTTTATTTTTTAGGGCTCTAAAATCATTGTAGATGGTGACTGCAGCCATGAAATTAAAAGACGCTTACTCCTTGGAAGAAAAGTTATGACCAACCTAGATAGCATATTCAAAAGCAGGGATATTACTTTGCCGACTAAGGTCCGTCTAGTCAAGGCTATGGTTTTTCCTGTGGTCATGTATGGATGTTAAGAGTTAGGCTGTGAAGAAGGCTGTAGCACTGAAGAATAGATGCTTTTGAACTGTGGTGTTGGAGAAGACTCTTGAGAGTCCCTTGGACTGCAAGGAGATCCAACCAGTCCATTCTGAAGGAGATCAGCCCTGGGATACCTTTGGAAGGAATGATGCTAAAGCTGAAACTCCAGTACTTTGGCCACCTCATGGGAAGAGTTGACTCACCAGAAAAAGACTCTGATGCTGGGAGGGATTAGGGACAGGAGAAGGGACGACCGAGGATGAGATGGCTGGATGGCATCATGGACTCAATGGACATGAGTCTGAGTGAACTCCGGGAGTTGGTGATGGACAGGGAGGCCTGGAGTGTTGCGATTCATGGGGTCGTAAGAGTCGGACACGACTGAGTGACTGAACTGAACTGAACTGATGCCAGTTTTTGAACATGTGACCTTAAATTGGCTTTTATGAAAAGACTGAGAGTGACACAATTGCAGAAATGTATTTATACTGACAACATTTTAGAATTACATGCATATATAATAATTAATCCAGAAGGAATTGAGACTCTGTTTTGTTAATTTTCTATACTCTGGTGTTGACCTAATTAAAAATCTGAAGATGCTAACTTTTTTCTAGTATCTTCCTTACTAACACGAGAAAGGAAATACTTGGTGTTGCCCAGAGCTGTAAAGAGATGCCCCCCTCAAATAGTTTGGATTAGGTATAAAAGACATATTGATAGTTATATTCTGGTTATGGGATCTGAATTCAGCAAAGGAAATTTTTAAAAGAATTGTCAAAAAAGGAAAGGTGTGAATAAACTTTAAGAATGTAAACATAAAATATGATTGGAGGCTTAGATCATTATGATAACATTTAAAATCAGCCCAGCAGCATATAACAATTAAGAATTTTACATTTTTCAAAAGTAAGCCTTTTTTGAAATAGATTTCAGATTATGGGAAAAAAAAAACAACAGGCTCTTGAGTGAAAATATTATGTGATAGAAAAATCTCATTATCCAAACAAAACAGAGGCACAGAATAAATTTTGCAGTTTCTTCCTAAAGGCAAACTGTATGTTCAAAGTGCACATTTAACTACCCAATAAATAATTGCTGGATAAGCTAACTAATAGTTTAATTGGGAAAGAAAATTAAAAAAAAAACAAACAAACAGAAACATTGCTCACTTAGATGCAGGGTTATTTATTGAATCTAGTTGTAGTCTGAGGGGCCAGAAAGGGCTCTGTTTGGTTGGCTGAAACATGGACCAAAAAAGCTGCCTACAGGAGATCTAGTTGAAACGTCAGAACTGCCCGGCTATGTTGTAGAGGAAGGTATCCACAGCAGGGGTATACTGGAACATTAAGTGAGCTGCCATCTATGGGGTCGCACAGAGTCGGACACACTGAAGTGACTTAGCAGCAGCAGCAGCAGCAGCAGAGTGAATTTACCATGTGAGATCTGCTCGCCCTCCAGCCTAGGAGGGCGGTGGAAGCCACTGGGGCAAGTGGAAGGTAGTCTTCACCCTTTGTTGTTCAGTCACTCAGCCGTGTCCGACTTTTTTGCAACCTCAAGGACTGCAGTGTGCCAGGCGTCCCTATCCTTAACCATCTCCCAGAGCTTGCTCAAACCTACGCTCATTGAGTTAGTGATGCTGTCTAACCATCTTGACCTCGATCATCCCCTTCTCCTCCTGCCTTCAATCTTTCCCAGCATCAGGGTCTTTTCCAATGAGTCAGCTCTTCACGTCACGTGGCCAAAGTATTGGAGCTTCAGCTTCAGCATCAGTCCTTCCAATGAATATTCAGGATTGATTTCCTTTAGGGTAGACTAGTTTGATCACCTGGCAGTCTAAGACCCTTCTCCAACACCACAGTTCAAAAATAAAGGTGTGAGGGGAGTCTCAAAATCCTTGAAGAGCTCTGTGGTCACTCCTTGTTGGTCAGAAATTACATGGAAACTGCTGCCACTGAAGTTGGGTCCCTAAATGCACTGGGGACAGACTGATCCAAGGGTGCCAGAGGCTATGTGGCCACACTTAACCACCAAAGGTAAGGTAGGCATGGTTGCCATGTTGACATTGGAATCAAAGCAGTAGTGAGAATAGTCTGTCTCATAGAGACCTATGGAGTCAGCTCTTAATGATGGTGTCCCTGGCAGAATATAGATGAGCAGTTCAATTCTTAGCAGCTCTGTATACGCGGAAGTGTCTATAGGTCAAGTGAACAGAAACTTACCTTAAATCATCAATACCAAGAGAGTGACAGCCCCTCAGTGAATCCCCAAACTTGAGGAAATTTACAAACCCAGAATCCATGAATCTTGAAGACTCTGCCACACTCACAAAAATCTAAACTGTTAATCTTTCTCCAAATCTTTTCCCAAATGGAACCCTGACCTTTTTCCAGGCTGACTGTGTATTGGGAAAAATAAATAAGCATACTTCTCAAAGATGACTGGACACTGGCTTTGAACTGAATTCCAGGAGACGCAAACATCGTGACCCACCAAATCAGAAATAGAGGCTTACCAAAGTCAGGGGATTGATGTTTTCAGATCTGCCCATCGTGGCCTCAGTGAATCTCCCAAACCATTACTGGTTATTTCTCCAATTCCAGAATGCATAGGTAGAATAGACAGACAATGGCAGAATTTCCACACTCACTCTCCAACCTATGGAGAGAAGCCACAAGTAGTAGAGTTAGAAGCCACTAGAACAGCCTCCAGAGAAGGCAATGGCAACCCACTCCAGTGTTCTTGCCTGGAGAATCCCAGGGACAGGGGAGCCTGGTGGGCTGCCATCTATGGGGTCACACAGAGCCGGACACGACTGAAGCGACTTAGCAGCAGCAGCAGCACAGCCTCTACCTAGGAAAACTGTCGTCTAGTCGCTAAATTGTGTCTGACTCTTTTGTGACTCCATGGACTGTAGCCCACCAATTTCCTCTGTCCATGGGATTTCCCTGGCAAGAATACTGAAATGTGTTGCCATTTCCTTCTCCAGGGGATCTTTCCAACCTAGGGATTGAACCTGTATCTCCCGCATTGGCAGGCAGATTCTTTAGCCACCAGGAAAGCCCTACCTAGCAAAATAGTAAAGCATAATCAGTACCATGTTCCTAGTAGAATAGCAGAGATTAATAACACCATCGAGAACTTATATGTAGCACTGCTGGTTCTCACCACATCCTCCTTTAGTTCACCCAAGTGGCCCTTGGGGCTTCCCTATGTGGAAAACATATGTATCTTGGAGAAAGTGGATTATCATATACTCAACCAGGTGGTGATTCTTATTGCATCTGCTGGACAAGAAATGGTTTCATTGCTGGGGAAAATGAACATATATCTGGGTTTGTAGCTACTTATCTGGCAAAAGCTCTTTCCTCCACACCTGTCCATAATGCCCACCAGAAGCAGTTTGCTTTCATCTGGCCAGGCCAGCATGAAAACCTTTTCACAAGATATCACACTGGTCTATTACCTTGATATTATCATGCTGATAGGATCTAATGAACAAAATGTACCAACTAGACTTATGGGTAAGGCATTTGCTTGTCAGAGTGTGGAAAACTGACCTAAATAAAATTCTGAGGCCACTACCTCAGTGGAATATCTAAGGGTTCAGTAGCATGGGTCATGTCAAGATATTCCTTCTAAATATAAATAATATCTTGAATAAATTGTATCTGACTCCTCCTACAACCAGAAAATATATAGCATGCCTCCTGGGCCTCTTTGCAATGTGGAGGCAACATATTTGTCATTCAGGTGTGTTACGCTAAGCCATTTTACTGAGTGAACGAAAAAGCTGCTCGTTTTAAGTAGGGCCCAGACAAGAGAAAGCTCTGCAATGGATCCAGACTGCTCTGCAGGCCATTCTGTAACGGCCCAGAAGATCCAATGTACTTGAGATGTCAGTGCCAAATAAAGATGGTGTTTAGAACCTTTGACCCAAAGCAGTCCTTTTATTGAGGTAAAAAATAAGCCAGTTTAAAAAATTTTCCCAAGTTCTCCTTTATTCTTTATTTTTCCCTCTGCATACTTCACCTGATATGATGGTTCATTTTGCCTGTCAACTTGCCTGGGCCACAGGACCTATGTATGTGGTCAAGCAGTATTCTGGATGCTTCTGTAAGAGTGATTTAGATTATATTTTTATTAGTGGAATTTGAATAAAACAGATTGCTCCGCATAATATGGGTGGGCCTCCTCCCATCAGCTGGAGGCCATAGTAGAATAGAAGAACGCCCTCCCCTGAGCAAAAGGAAATTCTGTGGTGACAGTCTTTGGACTCGAACTGAAACATGGCTCTCTCTTGGTTTTCAGCCAGCTGGTCCACCCTGAAGATGTGAATCTTGCTAATTTTCAAAATTGCATCAGCCAGTCTCTTAAATACATATCCTATTGGTTATTTATTTATTTTTAAAATAATACACCAGATTTCTCCAAGCTGTGGGGTAATTTCTAATTGTCAATAGAGCAGTCCTGAAAAGCAGTATCAAAATTCTGTAAAAATAAGTACTCTATAATCTGAATCTCTGGGTTTCCCTGGTAGCTCAGTCATAGAGAACCCGCTTGCCAATGCAGGAGACACAGGAGACATGGGTTCAATCCCTGGGTCAGGAAGATCCCCTGGAGGAGAAAGTGGTAACCTACTCTAGTATTCTTGCTGGGAAAACCCCATGGGCAGAGGAGCCTGGCAGGCTGCAGTCCATAGGGTCACAAAGATGGGTCATGACTGAGGGGTTGAGCACACAATCCGAATCTCTAGCTCTCAGCTGCACAGTCTCTAAAATACTTGTGCGTGTTCTCTAGTTCCCACATTTGTTTAAAGAAAGGTCAGTGCTGGAATAAATTCAAAGAACAGAGTAAAGGCAAATGGCCAAGTTAGCTTCATCAGTGATGTCTACATAGTTTATAATAAACATCAAATACAGTTAGGCTGGAACTTTCTTGATTAGCTGTCTTCACTGAGAAAATTACCAGGTAATTGCCAGTTCTTGCTTTCACTGTTTGCTCCACATAGATGATTTTATCTGACTTACTATGGTTGACTTATGAATACTGGAGTTAAAATAAATTTAAATTTAATGTATTTATTAGAAATTAGAATGTTTATTTGAGTTTTCAAAGAATTAATTTAAAATGTTAGATAAAATACCACCAATATTTATTTCTCTTAAGGGGGAAGGGAAATGAAAATTCAAAAGCTCTGATTAAATTTTGAGTTTTAGACACTAGATGGCGCTGACTAACCATCTCTCTCTCTCTCTCTCTCTCTCTCTCTCTCTCTCTCTCTCTCTCTGTCTCTCTGTCTCTGTCTATTTTTTTTGGCTTAGAAGGCTTCAACCTCAGTTAATGTTTTCTATTGTCAGTTGGTAAATTGAAGAGAGGAAAAATATAAAGGCTATTTACTGATGATGTTTAACAAGGTAGAGGTTTTATTAATGGAGAACTGAACACATTTTGTAATTCAATTGCTAGCAAAATTATTTCTTTATTATATATCTGTACGGTTAAAAGCAGGAAATAGGATCAGCATTGAAACATGGACAAAAAATATGGTCAGACTAAATACAATCAGCATTGATGGGAGTGCTTATCTTGACCAAATAACAAGTGGAGGGAAATGATTATAACATAATACATCTGCTGAGCTGCTTTGAAAAATTGGTTTTGACCAGACATAATAGACCATTTGCATTTTCATCATTCCTGCACCCAAGAACATGAGTAGGACTTGCAAACGTCAAGAGAAATTCTCTCTGCTGGAGAATTTTACCTCAAAGTAAAGAAAAAACATCTCTGTAAGAAATTTTCTTTGGGGCCCAGTATTTAAATTGTATTTCTGCTTGTCCCTTTGGATTATATTTACCCCTAGACTTGTCTAGCCTGAATAAATCATTCACTGTAGTCTATAATGGCCTTTCAGTGATGGTCTGATTACAAAGTAGAGGAATCACATGAGACATGAATAATACTACCTACTAGTTTTTCAAACCTTTTCAGAAGCAAAATTCTGAATTTAAAATGCAAAGATCTTTGGCAAAATAAGTGGTGAGGATTTGGAGAATGTCAATAATGAAGCAACCCAAAGAACACTGTAGGCCTTCCTCCCTGAAAGCCTAAATCAGAGAATATTAAAAAATCACACACGTTGAGCAAGATATTATTGGGCCTACAAAATATGTTGAAGCAACAGGAGAAGAAAGTTTTAAACTTCAAAAGAAGGTTACTAAAACCAAAAACTCACCAGCTGCAAGTTTTTCCCAGAGCAGAATGCCTCATTTCTGCTCTCCACCCTGAACTCTGTCAGGGACTATTGAAGCTTGGCAGCAGCAGCAGCACATGATTGAATCCTTATAGAAGTGATAGCAAGTGCCCCCATGTGCTGAGTGCTCAGTTGTGTCTGACTCTTTGAGACCCCATAGACTGTAGTCCCTCAGGCTCCTCTGTCCATGAGGATTCTCCAGGCAAGAATACTGGAGTGGGTTGCCATTTCCTTCTCCAAGAGCTCTCCCCAACCAGGGATTGAACCTGCGTCTCCTGCATTTGCTGGCCAATTCTTTACCACACAACCACCTGGGAAACCCCAGAATGCTTCTCCAAAAAGGCAAGATATGAGATTAAATTTAACAGCATCTGAAGTATGTATCAGCATTTTTCAGAGTGGGCTAAAGAAGGTCACCTTTAACAACCAAAGTTAGTCTAATAGCCCTAGTCAGGGCAGCCCCCAACCTGTCAGCCTTCTCCTTGCATCCTTTCAGTCCTGGAGTGAATATATTACCAAGGCTATTGCCCTAGAATAAATTCTGCGCCCCTCCCTCAAATAAAAACCAACTATTCCTATCTAAGCTTTAGGAGAAAGCTGCAGAGAGAAAAAAACAAGAATCAGTTTGATGGTAGGAGATTTAACTTTCAGCAGACCTTGAGCCTCTTTATACACTCATTGCAATACATTAGCATATGCCAAATGACACACCCACAGGTGCCAGGGCTGTGACAATTGCCAGGACACTAACTGGAAAAGCCCATACGAGGACTGGAAAGGAGAGCTGCATCTGTTCCAAGTCCAAACCACACCCTGTTCACAGATAGGTCATGAATATTCCTCCCATTCTTTCCAAATCCTTCCCTTTTACTTCCACTCTCTTGTGTATTTGCTTTCTCCACCCATATTGGGTTGAGAAGTTGACTTGTGAACTAGGCTTCCCTTCTCCATTCTTTGGCCGTTGTGTTGGCACAGTAGTTGTGGGGTGCAGGCTTAGTTGCTCTGCAGCATGTGGAATCTTCTGGGACCAGGGATCAAACCAATGTCTCTTGTATTGTAAGACAGATTCTTAAACAATGGAAGCCGAGCATTAGTTTCTTTATTGCATATGTGAATTGGAAAAAGAACCTTCCTGTCCAAGACAGGTTAAAACCTTGGTGCACGTCCTGTCGACCAATTCCATAACAAACACTCAGGTTATCTGAGGAGTCAAATTTCCAAAATATGCTGGGGGTTTATTAACCCCTGGTGCGCAGACTCATCATATCTTATTTTTGAATAAGTATGTCTGAGGCTTCCTTCTCTTTAGAGTGATGAACTCATGCCCCCTTTTGAGATCACAATGAAGAAAATAAGTGTATATACCTTGAGTGCTTTTCTCCAGATGCCAAGTCTCTCTCCAGGTAGTAATTAGGAAGGAGTTTTACAGAACATTTAGCAATGGTGCCTTGGGAGTCTGAAAGAGTTCATTTCTCTCTTTAGAGAATTACTACCAAAGGGTTACTTCTGGGAGGAAATCTCTTTATTCTACTCATAAAAGAGAAGCTGGAGTCTGAAGTGAGGTGGGGGCGGACATACATTGTTAATATCCTTAAAAACAGAAAAGAATAGGATTCAAGGTACCTCAATAAATCAAAGAAAAGACCTTTTAAAAATAGTGATAAGTGCCAGATGGCACTCATAGAAATCAATACTCTGAGTACTTTAGGGACTGGTTTAATTCTTTCAGGTTCCATACAGCATCTGACACACAGATTTGCACTTACTGGGTACCTAGTTAATATTTTTTTTAATCAGATTGAAACAGACATAAATACACACACACACACACACACACACACACACACGGGTGGTAATAAGAACATAAGCTGAAAAAGTTGCTAATGCTACAATCTTATCTGGTGTGGTAATTTTCAGGGCACTTGTGTTCAATTTTAAACACAACAACTTAAAACTCGAGTTTGAGATTAAAGGAAGTAATTCAGAAAAATAACAACATCATTATGATAAAAGAATCATTGAATTCATTCATTTACTCACTTAAGAAACATTTTGTGATGAGAAAGGTAATTAGGCTGCCTCTGTATTGGAGATAATTACATAGTAGAGTGTATGATTCTTCTGAAGCACTTCCATGCACAAGGCAGTCTCTGGGTCAGGGAGGAGTAGGCTCCAAGCTACTCCTATGTAAAGCAATAGCCTTCCTACGTGGTTTCTGTGGTTCTGACTCAGCTTCAGCCTTCTGTTCCACATCGTCCTGTGTGACGCTGGAGATGGGTCTTTACAGATACATTTTCGCTGCCACAGTTGACTCCCTATTAAACGCTGCCAAGAGGGGACGCCAGAGAGCTGCTAAGGTAAGGCACTGACCCGCCCTTTTGGTTGGTTTGCGCTTCTTGTCAGTGTCAGGCCAGCTCAGCTGCTGGTTTCAGTGAACAGACTGGTTCCATATTTTCAGAAGCAGCCTTACCACATCCCTCAGAGACAGGGATGAGCCAGTCACCCCTAGCTCCCTCTAAACTTAACCCCAGCCCCCTACGCATCAACAGCAGCCAGCGGGGCCATCTATTCAGTGACCTGGATCCCACCACCACCACCACCTTTTCTTAGGTTCCAGGTTCTAGTCACTCCCTCCTGTTCCCTTTGCTCCCTCAGCCCTGGGGGTAGCAGCAGCTTCCTAAAGTTCTTTGTCTATGTAACCTTAGTGTCCTCTCTTCATTTTTATAGCCTTTGTTGTCCTCCTTTACCTGGCGGATCCATGGAGTTGCAAGAGTCAGACACGACTTAGCAGCTAAACCACCACCACCACCACCACCCCCCCCTGTCAACGCTTTCTCTATATGCCATTTTTGCTGTCAGAATTGCTGGTGTGTTTTCTGTTCTCCTAACCAGACACAGACGAACATCCTCCCCTGGTGTTTAACACCTAATACATTAGTGATCTTCTCATTCATTCTGTGCTACATGCCACTTGAATATAAGCTCCTTTAGAGCAGAGAATTTGTATTTGCTTTCCTACTGAATCCCCAGCCCTTGGAACAGTTCCTTCAACTTACACATTTGTTGAATGAACAAATAAATGAATGAAGAATGCCGAATGCACGCATACATGGACGAATGAACAGAACGGTGATGGCTATTGCCGCTCTACTGCTCTTACCCTCCTTCTGTCTACTACCCTGCCCGTTCCATCTGCGCCGCTCTGTTCCAATCCCTAGTCTAAGTTCAGCTCTCACTGCCACCCACCACCCCCCTCCCGGCTAGTTGGCACACAATGAAACGATTAATACTGGATGGCTTAGGTCAGTGCTCTTAACTGACCTCCCCTAGGGACATTTGGCAATGTCTGGAGACTCTCTGGCTTGTCAGGACTGGGAGGTGAAGGGCCTTCTTGCATCCTGTGGGTAGGGGCCAAGGATGCTGCCGCACATGGAACAAAGTGCAAGACAGCTCTCCAAAAACAACGAACTATCTGTCCAAAATGTCATGAGTGCTGTTATCTAGCAACTCTGGTTTAGGCATTAACCTGTTTAGAAGCAAGAGACTCTTCAGATAATCTTTTCAGGAACATTTTGGTATTGTGAATTTATCTATGCAAAGCCAAGCGTTTTCGAAAAAGATATAACTGGCTTGATCATGGCCAAAGACCCAAATGTTTGTTTGTTTTTCAAATATCCAGATGACGTCTCTTTGGCGGGAGTTTTTTTAGAGTTATTAGAGATAGAGCCTATGATTAAAAGGGGAGAGTGAGGTGATAGCTGGTGGGAGGGTGCAGCAGGTTGATTATGAAGGTACATAAGACATGTTTAAAAGAACAGAGTGTCTTCTTTATATCGATTCCAATCCCATAATAATTACAAGAGCCAGCTGTTTCCCCCCAAATAATCCAGCAAGTAGCGATTAACTGGAGATCCAGAGTATAAAAGTGACACAAATCACTTGGGCATTTGCATTTCGAAGGTCATTTTGGATAAACCACGTGGTTTCCTCCTGGACTTCAATGATCAAAATCTATTTTCTTAAAAATACGGACCTATTTGGGTAATTGTTATTCAGATGAACTCCAACCCTAAGCTGCTGCTTCTACTCCCACACTTCCTTGAACACGTTCACTCTATCATCTTAGCTACCAAAATATCCAAGAGGTATATTTTTCTTCTCCGTGTATGGCAGTAATCCCATCTAATATATCAAATGGAATACAAAGTACTATGTGACTATCATAAATTTTTCCAGCACAATTCCCAGAGTCATTACTTAGTGTCATCCTCTTTCCAAACTAGACTTACTAACTTTTAGTAAACACATTTGAGTCTTCGTCCTTATTTATCACCTTTAAATTACAACTCCACTAATCAGATAATTAAATATGGTCATTAAAATGACATTTAGCTGGGCTCACACACATGCTGCTACAATTGCAGTTGTTTAAAGCCATTAAAGATAGCATATACCAGAGCATACCTGTGAAGCCTGCCAGATAAAATAGAACTGTCTGGTTAAATATCAGATAAACAGTTGTTTTTTTTTTCTTCATTCAGTGTAAGTATGTCTCTTGCAGTATGTGAGACACACTTGAACTAAAAGTTTTGTGGTTTATATGAAATACAAGTTTAAGTGGGTATCCTGCATTTTACTTTGTTAATCTCACAGTCTTAGTGCTTCTCTGCCAAGGGCTTACATCTCTGTAAGCTGCTGTAATACAGAATTCGTTCTAAGTGATGTTAGTGAGACTATATCCTTTTTACGCGATTCATGGACTCTTCTTCTAATGAAAGAATATCAAAAGTCCGTAGGAATGCTTACATCATTGAAAATAATGCTGTGATGAATTATAGTTTCAAATTATGGACCCACCATATCCTGAAAACAGGCTCTATGATACCGATCATTTGAAAAGAACATAGTTATTTCCTTTATGCTCAAGTGCAACTAAAACTCAGTCCCCTCTCCTTCCTTAATCATAATTCCGTGGGGAAAACCCAATGATTCCCCTTTTGGTTGATGATCAGTGGTCATGGCATGAGAAGAAAATAACTCCTTAGCCATGTCACATATGGTCATCAAACGAGACTCAGGCTCAGCTGATCTGATTACCTGAGTTTTCTCTGGATTAATTCTGAATGACACAGAGAAATCAATCATGAGGACAGCCAAAATAATCATCAAGTCATTTGATTCAGTTATATAAACTTGACCTTAACCTTCTCCTCTCAATCTATGCTCATTTCAAAGAGATTTCAACAGACATGAAAAAAATAAAAGTTTTGGAGGTAATGTTTTTCTCAAAATTTGCCATCTAGCAAACCAATAATTTTAACTGATTTCATTAAAAACAATTTACCAGCTTTAGGATCCTTTTGTTTTTTCCTTTTCCTTTTCTTTACCTTAAGCGAGAGCACACACTATAAAATTTTAGTCATACAAAACATCTGCTCTGAATTGACTACCACACACTGTGTAATTCAGCCCCAGCTTCACAACCCAGAATAAACAGAATCCTTCTGACAATATACTGGCGATTTGTATTAGTTAAAAAACATACTATTAAAAAATAAAGTTTAGTGATTTGCCTTCCTAAATCTCAAGGCACAGTGATAATACAATGGAAGCTTCTTCTCTTTTAGGTGAAAATTCTGTCTGCTTTTCCTAATTTAGATGTAAATATCCTTTTAATTAAAATTTCAAAGGTCAAATTCCTAACTACCACGTATTCATTAATTATTACATAATAATTGAAAATCTTCTGTGTAAAAGATACTGTTACTATGCAGAGGTTGTTAATATTAAAATGACGAGAAAGAAAAGGAGGAAGCCAAGTTTTACAGTAAAAACTAAATGATTCAATAACCATAGTAAGGAAGTTTAAAAGAAAAGCTAGTAGGAAGATTTAAATAGTTATATCCAAGAGGTCAAAGAAGTCTCCTGGAAATACTGTATGATGTGATTTTTGAACAACAAACATGAGCTTGTCACTTGAACCAAGAGCATAAGGATATACTCATGATAAAACAAACAGAAAACAGGAAACATGACAAAACATAAAGCAGCATCTGCATATCATGGATACGGTCATATCATGGATACGGTCATATCATATCAGTGCGGTGGTGCACTGGGAAGCCACAGGTATGTTGGGCTTTGAACATCAAGGTGAACAAAAGAATAGGATGAGGCTACAGAGATGAGAAACCTGGTGACCCTTCCCTTTGAAGTAATGACGAATCATCTGAGAGTATCCAGGGGCTGTGACTGAGCTGTCAAAGGGAGCAGATTGGCTCATTGGAGCCCAAGGAGACGTTCCCAACTCTGTGCGGGTGAAAGAGAACTAGAAGCATCTACAGAGAGGAACTGAGAGCGCTTCAGGGGGATCAGAACTTTGAAAGATAGGATGTTTGCTCTGTAACACGTGGACATCACTCACTCATTCACCCAGCATTTATTGAGTGGCTGCTATGTGCCAGCATTGGGCTGGGTGTTCAAAGTAAAAGACAATTGAAATGTGTCTCCTTTGATTAGTTTCCTATGGATGCTTTAACAAACACCATGAATGATGACAATGCAAATTTATTAACTCACAGTTCTGGAGGTTGGAAGCCCTTATGTGTCCCACTGGACTATGATCAAGGTGTTGGCAGGCTGCATTTCTCTCTGAAGGCTTGAGGCAAAAATACATTTTCTTGCTTTTCCAGTTTTTAGAGACCACCTTCTTTTCCATCCTTATCTTCAAAGCCAGCAATGGCCAGTCAGATTTCCCTCAAGCTGTACGTCCGTGCGTGCTAATTCACTTGAGTTGTGTCTGACTCTGTGCTACCCTAGGCACTGTAGCCTGCCAGGCTCCTCTGTCCATGAGATTCTCCAGGCAAGAATACTGGAGTGGGTAGCCATGCCCTCCTCCAGGGGTTTCTTCCTGACCTGGGGATCAAACCATTGTCTTTTATGTCTCCTGCATTGGCAGGTGGGTTCAGGTTGCATCACTCTAAACAGAACACTGCCTTCTTTTTCCACTTTTAAGGACCACAATAATTCTATCAGGCCTACCTGTATAATCCAAGACCTCTTTCCCATTTCAATATCAGCTAAAATTAGCAAACTTAATTTTATCTGCAACCTTAATTCCCAAAACAATAAAACATAGCATATTTTATATGTAAAATATATAAAAACACATAGCAGAACACATTCATAAGTGTTAGCCACTCAGTCGTATCTGACTCTTTGTGACTCCATGGGCTGTAGCTGGCCAGGTTCCTATGTCCATGGAATTGTCCAGCCAAAAATACTGGAGTGGGTAGCCATCCCCTTCCCCAGGGGATCTTCCCAACCCAGGGATCAAACCTGGGTCTCCTGCATTGCAGGCAGAATTTTTCACCATCTGGGTCACCAGGGAAGTTTCACATAATCATAGGTTCCAGGAATTAGGACATAGACATCTTTGAGGTGGAGATATTATTCTGCCCATCACACTCATCTTGGAAGTTTATTGTCTAGCACCAAAAAGATTTTGGTGAGATATACCACCAATAGAAGCCCCAAGACAGGCTCAGGAAAAGGAAAATACCTTTTCCATCACCTGGTTTGTGACCAGAGCAGAAGGCAAAGCCCTGTCTACTCAAGGTCAAATTAAGTCAAAGCTAAACATTGATACCTTGTAAATTTATTGGAATCGAGAAGCATATTCCATTTTGCTTTATTTAGGATAGCCTCTGTTAGAGATGGAATAGCCTGGTAAAACTACAGGAGAGAATTCATCATTAAATAGAATAGGAATTGAAGACCAAGCAAGTTTGATGATCTTTTCCAGGTGGGAAAAACAGCGAACTCTCAGTGGACAACGTTTTCCTGTTGCTGGGCCAACTAGCTGTGGTGGCCAAGTTGTTTATCTTTAAGAAAACATACCTATATCTTTTTTCTTGACAACTACAATATAATCTGTCTGGGGGTTGTTCATCATTTAAGAAAGGGTGAAAAAAGTCCTCTCCCAGAAAGTGTTCAAATCCGTGAGCCGAAATGATGATAACATCATGAGAGGCATCATAATTTATCTGGAGCATGTAAATCACCAGGGGCCCCCTCCGAGGATGCTCACTAAAATGATGAATAGCTCTGTGAGCTGTAAGATCAACCCGGAGGAATTCACCAGCCAGCCTGTGACAGGAGAGCTGCCTCCCAGTCTCTTCCTGTTGGGAAGAGGCAATGACTTCGCAGATTTGAAAATCCGATTTTTTAACCACTTGTTAAAATGTTCAGTTTAAGTTTTTACCCACAAAGTCACAGTCTGGAAAGGGTTGAACAATTATCCCAGGACACCAGTCAAAATTTAATCGTATGTGGGTATGTATTTCTGGCCTGCCAAACTTCTTTTTTCAACTGATATTATTCTACTATGTTTCAACTGACTCTCTCTTTGCTAGTGTAACTGTCTTAGAGCCAAAAGATCCTGCATTTTCCAAGACAGGAGGTCTCTAAGGTGGCTTCTGCTGCTGTTGCTGCCTTTGACACAAAGTAAAAGTGAAAATGTTGGGAAAAGGAAAATATCATTTTGTGTGTTCTATTTTAGAAAATCTAATATTTATAGTAAAACATCAATAGATAATAGTATATTGAGGTTTTCACTGTGTTACTCTGTATGGATATAGATTATATAATCCATTTTAATTTTGCTACCTCTTCTGGCTGTGTTTGTGTTGAAGCACTCACTTCTAATGTGATATTTGCAGCAGAGGTCATGATGATGGGGTCTTCATGAAGAGATTAGTGTCCCTATAAAAATAGACTGAAAGAGAAATACCTACCTCTTTTTATTAACATAAGTGCACACAGGAATGGTCATGTGAACACACAGTGGGAAGGTGACTGTCTACAAGCGAGAAAATGAGCCCCCACCAGGAGCCAGATCTTCTAACACCTTGATCTTGTACTTTCTAGACTCCAGAACAGTGAGAAATAAATATCTGTTGTTTAAGCCACCCTTCCTTGGTAGATTCTTGGACTATAAAGAAGAAAACAGCCGGTCAGGGTGGAGTGCACAGTTCAAATGTTATAGTTTGCATGACCAGGGAAAGAGAGTTGAATGAGAAAACACAGCATCCAAGGAGCCATGCTGAGATCTCACTCAAATATCTACGGACTATACTTCTACCAACAGCCCTCAGCTGACAGTTCTGCTCCCTCCTAAGCTTCCCTGGTGGCTCAGATGGTAAAGAATCCATATGCAATGCGGGAGACCTGGGTTCGATCTCTGAGTTGGGAAGATCCTCTGGAGGAGGGCATGGCAACCCACTCCAGTCTTCTTTTCTGGAGAATCCCCATGAACAGAGGAGCCTGGAGGGCTACAGTCCATGGGATTGCAAAGAGTTGGATATGACTGAGTGACTAAGCACAACATAATATTCTTCAGAGCTTGTAACTCTGATCTCTAAGAGTCACACAAAAGAACAGATCATCTTTCTTAAGGCAAAACACAAGACTGTATACTTTTGATAAGAAGGGTACAAGTTAGGCTATGGTTGTTGAAAAAGCAAGCCCAAGATGTTTGCTTTTCAGGGGGACTCCTCATAGTCACCCTCCATAACGGGAGGTCCTTGTACAAAACTCAGGATATTCTGTCAACACAGCTCCTGCCCATGATTATCTTTGCATAAGTGAAAGAGGCTAGAGATTTCAACTAAGTTTTAAAGGATACAAGCAGGACAGAAATTCAAGGGAAAAAGAGAAAGATGAGGCAAGTGAGAAAGAAGGCAGGACTAAGAGGCAAAGGAAGGGAAAAGGAAAAAGAAGCAGAGAACTGCTTAAAAGTCCCTATAGCCACAGTGCACCGGAGGCAGGGCCACATGGTGGGCGCCCCATAGGCTTTGGGTTCGGCCTGCCAGACTGCTGGGCTCTGCCAGCCCGTCCACCCCACCCAGGCCCTGTCCACTGGACTAGGGCCCTTTGCACACACCTTGCCTGATTTCTCTCCTGCAGCCCCCTTTCTGCCCACATCCTGTGCATGCCCCAAGCTTTCCTATTCTCTGGGAGTCAAGCACCTGCATTAGTATTCCTTCCGATAAGCTCAAAAGGTCACAGGCTCTTCCATTTTTGAAAGAGATTCCCTCCTTTGGGCTTCTGTTCCTAAGCCAGAAGTTTCACCTGAGTCCATTGACGTCACTGTGTACCTGCCAAGGTAATCGTGGTGGAGGGTAGCCTCCCTCAGGAGTGTGTATCTGCCTTCACTGATTCCTTTAACTATCCTGAACTAAGTCTGTCTTTTTTTTTTTTTTTTTGTCTTGACAACACAAAGCCAAATAAGACAAGTTCAGAATTTGAAGACATTTTGGACATAGGATACAGAGTTAAATTAGTAATTATAGGGAAGGATGTTAAGTGCTGAGAAGGAGGTAAGCATCAGTTCTTCAGGTACAAAAAAGGGATTGATCTGGAGGTGTGAGGTTAGGGAAGGCTTCTCAAAGGATGTAAAATCTTATCCAGAACCTTCTGTACCATGATCAGATCTTCCCCACACAAGAACCAATATTCTTTCAACAGGACTTATACACAAGTACCTTAAAAAGCAACTCGTTGATAAGTTCACTGTGGAAATCTTACACGTTGGAAGGATATGTGGAACAATCCCTGGATTGTTCCTTTGGGAAACAGACAAATTCTAGGAGTCTGTATTAATTTATCTGAACTGCCATAACCAAACGTCAGAGACTGGGTAGCTTAAACAACAGCAATGTATTTTTTTTCACAGTTCTACAGAAGGCTGAAAGTCCAAGATCAAGATGTCAGCAGGATTGGTTTCTTCTGAGGCCTTGAGATGTCCTTCTTCTCCTGTTTTCACATGGTCTTCCCTCTTAACAGTCCATGTCCAAATCTCTCCTTTGTATAAGGACACCAAAAGACCCTGATGCTGGGAAAGATTGAGGGCAAGAGGAGAAGGGGGCAACATAGGATGAGATGGTCGGATGTCATCATTGACTCAATGGACATCAATCTGAGCAAACTCCAGGAGACAGCAAAGGACAGGGAAGCCTGGCATGTTGCAGTTATGGGGTTGCAAAGGGTCGAACATGACTGAGCAACTGAATCACAACAACAAATAAATTCACATTAACTTAATGACACCTTTAAAGACCCCATCCTGGAGTACAGTCACACTCTGAGGCCAGAACTTCCCCATATCAATCTTGTGTGATGGACACTATTCAACCCATCACCAGGTGACTGAGGAGGTGTGGAGAGCAGAGACCGAACAACATGAATTCAAATCTCAGCCCAAACTGTGTGCTCTCAGGGAGTCACCTCCACACTCTGGCCTCCACTGTGTCCATTAAGAAGAAGGATGAATGAGACTTTGCAGGTGGTAGGCTGCACTGGAGCTGGTGTCTGGCAAAGGGCAGCTCCTATATAAATGATAGCTGTTCCATTGTTAAGGCTCCATGTCACCAAAGATAGTTGATGACGGTTCTCTGGACAGCAGACCCTCTCCTGTGACTTCTTCCCTGCTAAATTTCCTGTCACTAGAGGACTTTGATGATAAAAACGTCAGCCCAGCAGATACTGCCCCTCTTACCAGGACAGTTGGGACAATGGGGAAATTTCTGATTTCTCTTTTGTCTCATGTTTATGAACTGACCCCGGATTTTGTGAACCTCTCCTTGACTCTTACTGGAAATAAGAAAAAAGAGAGAAGAAACTGTGGTCTTTGCCTTCCAGTAACATAATGGAGTCTGTTTCCTTGGGGTTTGGCAGAAAGAGGTGCTGATGGCAACATGACAGGGTCATGCCCTCTTGCCTACGGTGGCTGTTCCAATGGAGCCCCCCTCCCTCACTTAAACACAGACTGGGGCTGTAGGGAGCCCACAATACGACCTGTCACCAGGCAGCCCTGGGAAACACAAATCGCATTTTGGAATAAAACAAACAAACAACAACCTTTGAATACTTTCATGCCCAAGGTCATTTGTGTCACCCACATGGCCTGTGGGACCCCAGCGAAATATAAAACCAGCCAGCAACCCTTTGATCTCACACCTTCTATGGAACGTTTTAATCAATTAACCATGAAGTCCCTCCACTTCACTTATGCAGGCCTATGTATAAAATGACTTTGGTCTGGCTGACACTTTACTGCATCCGAGATCAAAGATTGAAGCAAATACCAGATTCAACTAGGATGATTCTGAGGCTTTTCCCCAGCACGCTCCTCCCCCAGCTCTTAGAAGCACTTTTCTCTCAAGGACAGAAAGGGGAGATTTGAGATGCTGATGGACACAAAAAAAAAGTTGCACGAGGCTTTAAGGAAGCCATCAAGATGAGAGGTGAGGTGGTGGCCACTGAAGGACGCCAGAAGGCTGCCAGAATACAACAGAGTCCATTTTAGAAGTTAAAACGTGAGTGAGAGAAAACAAAAAGAAATATGTTTTCTGAAGGAATTTTGAGAGCGGCCTCCTGTTTAGGAAATCAGGACAGAGCTGTGAGATTAATTAGATCGATGGGAGCCAGCACAGAATCTCCCAGGCTCGACTTGCAGTCTAACCTAATCACCTGCTAGTAATGATATACGAGGCTGTCATTCTCAGGAATAAAACTTCTTCCCCGGCATGTGTGTGTTGGTGAATGTATGGGGGGATAAAAAAGTGGTTCCCACCGCTTGGCCATAAAGGAAGAGCTGAAAATGATCATTTGTGGAGAACCTACTGTGTCCTGGGCCAGTGCTAGGAAGTTTACATATTATCTCCATTTTCATCATCACAATAACCCCAGGAAGGCACACTATATTATCAACATTCTCAGAGGATGAGCCCAAACCTCATAGTGGTTCAAAAGCTTGCTTGTGGTCAGCTGACTCCAAAACCCAAGTTCTTTAATAGTACCTACTTGTCATCGCTCACTTGTGTAATTTTTCACCCATGGACTTCATTGTGTAAAAGATTTGCTCCACTCTCCACTTCCAAATTATTTATTTTCCTGATTTCAAATACAGACATCTATATAACTGCTGATCATAGCTTTTGGTCAGCATGAGCTAACTGGTGTCAGGACACTGAGCTCATAAATTCCCAATCAAAAGGGAATAAAGTGCAGACTCATCGCTGGGAAATAAATTATACTGTCCTGAAGGACTGAGAATAATCATAACTCTTTATTAAGCATCTTTTATATGCCAGTCGTTGTACTGGGCATCTTATTTATCTTATCATTAATCTTTCCCAGGTCCTATGATAAAGACATTTTTATCCCCATTCTGCAGATTCAAAACAAAAGACTCATCGTCTGCCTTTCTCAGCTAGTAACGTAGATTTGAATCTTAAGTCCCTTTCGCACAAGTTCTGGATCTTTATTAATTATGTTGCTAGAATATTGGTGCTTGAGAATCCAGACTGGGAAGACTTTGATGTAGGAAATACTATTCAAGCATTAAGTAAAAAGCCATATTTTAAAAAGGGTCTTTCAGAATTTGTCAGATAAAGACACTTGACTGAATACTGAGGTCTTGACCTGGATGTGAATGCCCAGTGGATTTCCGACTTGGGTGTCTCCAATAAGCCAGCAGCAACACACTTAATAGACTGCTAAGTTTTTTATTTCATATTGAAAGTACTTCCTAATGCTGGCCCCCAGAGAAAAAGACAATGGGCTACTTAGAAGATTTTAAGAATAATCTGCTCTAAATATTGTCAAACTAGGCAAAAGAAAAATTATAAAAGAGCAAAGTAAAACGGGCTTTCAGTCCAATTCTGAGAAGAGGCAAAAAGCTGAATATACACACAGAGGCCACGTGGGCAGAGTTGAGCCACTATCTTCATGTGAACAGAGTGGAAAGTTTGGGATGAGGTTTAGAAAGGAAAAGAGCATGTCTGTGTGGCTTGGGAACTGTGGTCCAGAGAGCTGGAGGGAGGAAGAGTACCCCCCACACCACATCATCATTGACAGCACATGTGGTTGGGAACAGGATTGGCAGTACTGAATGGTCTGGAAGAAGACGTCTGTGTGGTCAAAGGGAGAACTCGGTTGACCATGAACTCTGAAAAACAGGAGGGTGGTTTAGGGTCATGAGTCTACAAGAAACCAGTGAGCAGAAGTGATTCCAATGTAGTAACCAAAGCACTGGATAAGGATGTTCTCACATGTTCTGTTGGGTATGGAATCTCCCTATGAGTAGCTATCTCCAAAAAAAGAAAAAAATCCATTTTCAACAGAAACACTGCACGAAGGGAATGAGAGAGAATCACTGACAATAATATTTACTAATATTTACTGAAAGTTTAATAAGTGCTTATTTTAAGTACTCCATATAGTGCAAGTCATTTTACTCTTACAACAAACCTTCAAGGTAGGTGCTATTCTCAGGCGCTAGGGGTCAACTAGAGTTGCCCAAGGTCACACAGTGGCTGTATGGCAAGTGCTGGGTTTGAAAACTAGACCCTGGACATCAGAGGTCACCCACTAGCCACCATATTGGGTGATGGCACTGCATGGTAGATGAGTGACATATGCAGACGGTTTCTGTTCAATCACATTCCCTCCAATAGATTGTGGAATTTCACTCCAGGGTAAGGAAGGGATTGAATATCCTTTGTCATAATGCTTAATTTTTCCTTGGTGTCATCTCTCTTTTCTAAAACATACATTTTAGAGATCTTGTTGTTTATCTGGTTTTAGAGATCATTTATTCAGTCGCTCAGTCATGTCCATATCTTTGCCACTCCATGGACTGTAGCACGTCAAGCTTCCCTGTCCTTCCCTATCTTCCTGAGTTTGTTCAAACTCGTGTCCATTGAGTCAGTGATGCCATCAAACCATCCATCCTCTGTCAGCCTGTTCTCCTCCTGCTCTCAATCTTTCTTAGCATCAGGATCTTTCCCATAAGTCAGCTCTTCACATCAGGTGGCCAAATTATTGGAGCTTCACCTTCAGCATCAGTCCTTCCAATGAATATTCAAGATTTATTTCCTTTAGGATTGACGGATAAGATCTTAGAGATCTTAGCATAGTGCTGATATGATATCATGATTTTGTGATTGCTTTAAGGGAATTGTGTTAGCTAAATTTGACCAAACATTTGCTCTCTATTGGGCTTCTCTTGTGGCAGAGCTGACTCTTGAGAGCCCCGTGGACTGCAAGATCCAATCAGCCCCAGGCATGATTAAGCTGGAGCAAATGGGACAGCAACTGGGACAAAACAGTTGAGCCCTTAAGGAGAACCTTTGAGGAGAGTCAAGTAACCGACTGAGAGTACCTACTGTGCATCAAGGGGACTTCCCAGGTGGCACAGTGGTAAAGAGTTCACCTGCCAATGCAGGAGGCGCAGGAGATATGGGTTGGGTCCCTGGGTTGGGACGATCTCCTGGCATAGGAAATGGCATCCCACTCCAGTTCTTGCCTGGATAATCCCATGGACAGAGGTGTCTGGCAGTCTACAGTCCGTAGGGTTGCAAAGAGTCAGATATACTGAGCGACTTAGCACACACATACACTGTGCATCAAACACCCAGGTTAAGGCAGTAGCCGCAAGCGATATTAAGTAGAGATGCCATGTACTCCATAAGGAAAACAGAACTGGGATGGCATCTTCTAATAGCTGGAGTCAGCTGTATTTGTCTGATCTTGGTGGCATTTGAACATGAACACTGTAATTTACTCAATTATTGGCATCCTTTCTACTTATCAGCTCCCAAATTCAAGTGAAACTGAAAATTGAAACTTCACAGACTGTGGTCAGTTAGAGTTCATAACCTTAGCAGCCTGCCCAGCAACTCTCATCAAAAGGTGAACTGTGACAAAAAAATTAATTCAAAATTCATGGATGATCAACTAAAATAGAGGTTTTTTTATCATTTCAGTTAAAAAACATTTTGAGCATATTTGGCAAATATGGGTATATTCATTTATTAATTGATTATATGCATATAGTACTAAGAAAATATACACTTTGTGAAACAAAACCAGAATTGTTATTGTTAAGTCACTCAGTCAGATCCAAGTCTTTGTGACCCCATGGACTGCAGCACACCAGGCTTTCCTGTCCTTCACCATCTCCTGAAGCTTGCTCAAACTCATGTCCATTGAGTTGGTGATGCCATCCAACCATCTCATCCTCTGTTGTCCCCTTCATAGGATGGGTAAAAATAAATGTAGCTGAAATTTGCCATATTTTCTTCCCTTACCTCTTGGATGGTGTTAGTAGACACTTAGGTGAGCAAAGGGTAGAGCAACACATAAAGGATACATTCATTCATCCCTGTGGATCTTTAAAGTTGTTACTGGGTCAAGTTAAATCATTAGAATACTGCTTGTTTGGATTTTATTTAATTGATTCTGATAAAATTGACTGGGGTTTTTCCCTCCCAGAATTTGGTTTTAGAAATATGTCCCTGAGGGAAGTTATGACAATAAGAGATGGTTTAGGACATTTGTTACTCATTTGAGGTCTTTGGTTGAGAACATGACCCACTTCCTAAACCATTGTCCTTTTCCTAAAATTTCTCTCAAGCTTCAGTGTCAGGAAATTCTGGGTTTCTCCAGACAACTGACTCGTGTTCTGCACATGGGCTGTGATCATGTTTCTCACTGTTTGGTCACTAGTTTTCTCAGAATTTAATGTGCCAGCTCTAATTAGCATTTTATTCAAAGCTTTAAGACACTCATGTACTAAATATGTTGACTCTCTTTTGTTAGCCAAACGTCATTTCACCTTACTGTATTTATCTTATTAGGAAAAACACATCAGAAGAGCCACTATTCATTGAACTTGTATTACATACCAGGCATATTTGGGGGTTGCTTTATGTGCATTTTGTAATTGTAACTACTAAAGGGTAAAATGAAAGTGATGAAAGTGAAAGAGGAGAGTGAAAAAGTTGGCTTAAAGCTCAACATTCAGAAAACGAAGATCATGGCATCTGGTCCCATCACTTCAAGGGAAATAGAAGGGGAAACAGTGGAAACAGTGTCAGACTTTATTGTTTTGGGCTCCCAAATCACTGCAGATGGTGATTGCAGCCATGAAATTAAAAGATGCTTACTCCTTGGAAGGAAAGTTATGACCAAGCTAGATAGCATATTAAAAAGCAGAGACATTGATTTGTCAACAAAGGTCCATCTAGTCAAGGCCATGTATGGATGTGAGAGTTGGACTGTGAAGAAAGCTGAGCGCTGAAGAATTGATGCTTTTGAACTGTGGTGTTGGAGAAGACTCTTGAGAGTCCCTTGGACTGCAAGGAGATCACACCAGTCCATTCTAAAGGAAATCAGTCCTGGGTGTTCATTGGAAGGACTGATGCCAAAGCTGAAACTCCAATACTTTGGCCACCTCATGCGAAGAGTTGACTCATTGGAAAAGACCCTGATGCTGGGAAAGATTGAAGGCAGGAGGAGAAGGGGACGACAGAGGATGAGATGGCTGGAAGGCATCACTGACTCAATGGACATGAATGTGAGTGAACTCCAGGAGTTGGTGATGGACTGGTGATGCCTGGTGTGCTGCGATTCATGGGGTCGCAAATAGTCGGACTTGACTGAGCGACTAAACTGACTGACTGACGGAGTAAAAAATACTATTCTCCCCAGTTTATAGATGAGGTAAGCCAGATTCATTTGCTCCAAATCTATTGTTCTCTCCATACTTTTGCGTAGGTGAGGAAACCTACCTCAAGTTCATTTTAGAAACTGAGGCTTATAAATCAACAAATCTATAAACTGAATAACTTCCAAATGTTAAACACATGAGTTCAGTCAGTATCCTGGAATCCAGATAAACCAAAAAATCTCATTTCAAATCTCTCCTCTGACACTCCTAGATCAGCTGCAAGGAAAGATGCTGGGGAAACTGGCTGTTGTTTGCCCAAACTCATTTCTTCTTTTGGAGGAAACTGTGAGTCTTCCTTCCCCAGCCCCACTGAAGTCAGATGTGGCCACAATCTGCGATCTAGTCCATGGGATATCATCAGAAGTGACTTTCAGGAGTAGGCACATCAAACTCCCTGGCAATGATCACTTCCCTCTTTCCAGAAAGATGCAGATTATTGCCATTGACTATGACAGAGCCACAAGGGCGAAAGGGGTCTGGGTCTGCCCCCTGGAGGAGAACTCCTTACCCAGGAAGAATGTCCTTTTTCATTTTACTTGAATGAGAAATTAACTTCTTCTTGGAAAGCTTCTGAGATTTGGGGTTGTTATAGTCAACTTCCTTTTCTATAAATTGAGGTAACAGAACTCTTTGTCATTCAACCCAAAGGCTCCTTCCTCCCACTCAAAACCACAGAGAGTTCCCTCAATCTGTCCAGACTCTGAGCAGCCTCCATAGTTACCAGCCTGTTATGCACAGAACTTACCATTACCCAGGGCAGTGCTCTCCAACAAAATTTTCTATAATGGCAGGAATGTTCTTTATCTCCACTGTCCGATATGGTAGCCATAAGTCACACGTGGTTGTGAAGCACTTGAAATGTGCTTCTGAATATTTAAAATATCTTATAGATTCCCTCATTAACTACTATGTTAAATAAAATCTTTGTCATGAGTTCATTTTATATTTATATGAAAGATTTGCATTTACTTTTTTGAAAATTCTACTGTAACTGTAGGCACAGTCTATGATGAATTCATTAAAAACGTTCCTCTTTGGAAACACATGTCACCCATAAATCTGGACACTGTAATAAATGCTTACAACATCCTAAAGTCAACACGGTCAGCAATGGAGACTTGAAGTGAATCCCAAGTACCACATTGTTTAATTGAACTGGTACTTGTATCGGAGTAGAGTGATAATTATCATTCTTTTTTTCTTTTTAAGGAAAAGATGTCTACACACACATGCAGCATCAAAAAGGGGATATAGAAGTAAATAAAAGTGAGATTTCCTTCGCTAAAGTTTGGTGAGTGGGGCAGTGTGCCGGAGGCCTGCTTCTTCAAACTCTTTCTCATTCCACCTTCATCCACTTTGCCACCTTCAAGATTCTAACACCCAATTCCAATATGTGAGTGTGGACAGGGGCGGGAAAGAAGAAAGGGGTTGGACAGGGGGACCAGAGGGAAGAAGGATTCCCCATCACCCAGCAACTCTGCAACCCCGGTGGGGGTCCTGCCATTCCGCGCGATCCTGGCACTGCCAGAGACAGCGTAGGACCCCACGCAAGCGTGTGTGCGCGGTCGCTTCCGTCGTGTCCAGTTCTTTGAGGCTCTACGGACTGTAACCCACCAGACCCCTGTCCATGGGATTCTGCAGGCAAGGATACTGGAGTGGGCTGCCATTTCCTGCTCCAGGGGATCTTCCTGACCCAGGGACTGAACCCGTGTCTCCTGCACCTCCTGCACTGCAGGCAGATTCTTTACCCCTGAGCCACTGGGGGAGCCGCAGACCCATGTGGGCTGCCCCCCAAACCACCCTGCTTCCGTTGCCACTGCAAGTCCATGTTGTCACCTGTGCCTCTGATGACATGGCTGTGAATCAAAGGTTCCCATGACCCCCTCCTTGGGTTTGATTAATTTGTTAGAATGGCTCACAGAACTCAGGCAAAACCGTTAGTTCATCAGATTACTGGCTTACAAAAAAGGACAAAAGAAAAAGAATGCAATCAGCAGTCAGATGAAGAGAAGCAAAGGGAAGGTGTGGGGAAAGGGCACGTGGCTTCTCCTAGCTTGCCACTCTCCCCAGTCTCCCACGTTCACTAACCAGAATTTCTCCAAATAGAGGCAGCATTTCCTTTATTTTTTTTTTTTTCTTTTTTACATTATGAAGAACACTGGAAAGATGAAAGCGATTGAAGCTGTTGGGAAATTACATAGGATCCTTGTATTCCCATCTATGCTTTTGGTTTCTGTGGGAGACTTCAAGGCTAGGAATGGAAGAGGGATGGTAAGGGCGTGTTTGAGGTTCTGTGTCTCTGACTTGGGAAAGTACAGGCATCTTAAATATATCACAAAATTAAAGCCACCACTTAAAGGAAACTTACTTGGGTGCCAGGAACTGTTCTAAGCACTTTAGCTGTTTCAGTCTATAATCCCACAATGACCCTGATAGCAGCTGATAACCTTTTCTTCAGTTTACAAATGAGAAAACTGAAGTGCAGAGAGCTTGATAAGTGCCCAAATCACAATTTCAGCAAGGAGAGGGCTGGGATTTGAACCCTGGCAGGGTAGCTTTTGACCTGCTTCACAATCCCACTAAGGAAATGATCCTTTGATTAAATTTCCATTTTATCAAATATGTTGATCTTACAGTTGACAAATATTTTGAACACTTATCCCAGTGTGATAAGCATTATTGCTTATACTCTGTTTTTGAATTTAACATATCACAGAGAAGAAAATACCCTATGCTGTCACAGAACTGCTCTGAACAGGAAAAGGACAAACGTTCAGCTCCAATTAACTAATGCAGTATAACAGGCACTGTAATAAGAGTAGCTGAGAATTATGAGAAATAATTAATTTTTATTTCTATGACAAACCTAGATAGCATTCTAAAAAGCAGAGATATCACTTTGCTGATGCAAGTCCATATAGTCAACGCTCTGGTTTCTCCAGTAGTCTTGTATGGGTATGAGACTTGAACCGTAAGGAAGGCTGAGTGTCAAAGAGTTGATGCTTTCAAATCGTGGTGCTGGAGAAGACTGGAGAGCCCCTTAGACAGCAAGGAGATCAAACCAATCAACTCGAAAGGAAATCGACCTTGAATATTCATTGGAAGGACTACGCTGAAGCTCCAATACTTTGCCCACCTGATGCGAAGAGCCAACTCACTGGAAAAGACCTGATGCTGGGAAAGGTTGAGGGCAAGAGGAGAAGGGGCTGACTGAGGATGAGAGGGTTGGACGGCATCTCTGGCTCAATGGGCATGAGTTTGAGCAAACTCAGGGAGATAGTGAAGGACAGGGAAGCCCAGCATGCTGCAATTCATAGAATTGCAAAGAATCAGATGTGACTTAGTGACTGAACAATAACAACTGAGTATATGCCTAGGTGTGGGATTGCGAGGGCATATGCTGCTGCTGCTGCTAAGTCGCTTCAGTCGTGTCCGACTCTGTGCAACCCCATAGACGGCAGCCCACCAGGCTCCCCAGTCCCTGGGATTCTCCAGGCAAGAACACTGGAGTGGGTTGCCATTTCCTTCTCCAATGCAAGAAAGTGAAAAGTAAAAGTGACGTCGCTCAGTCGTGTCTGACTCTTAGTGACCCCATGGACTGCAGCCCACCAGGCTCCTCCGTCCATGGGATTTTCCAGGCAAGAGTACTGGAGTGGATTGCCATTGCCTTCTCTGGCTAGGGCATATAGACGTACTATTTTTCATTTTTTAAGGAACTTCAGCACTGTTCTCCATAGTGGCTGTACCAGTTTACATTCTCACCAACAGTGCAGAAAGATTTTCTTCTCTCCACATCCCATCCAGCATTTATTGTTTGTAGATTTTTTTATGATGGCTTTGGGGGCAGGAGGAGAAGGGGACGACAGAGGATGAGATGGCGGGATGGCATCACTGACTCAATGGATGTGAGTCTGAGTGAACTCCGGGAGTTGGTGATGGACAGGCAGGCCTGGCATGCTGCGATTCACGGGGTCGCAAAGAGTCGGACACAACTGAGTGACTTATCTGAACTGATCCTGACTAAGGGAGCAGGAATTCTTGATAAACTGGCATAGCAGGATTCTTTGTTAAAATTGAGATCAGCTGGAAAAGACAAGGCTTAGATAAGAAGAACACTCAGAAGTGCTTGGCGAAGTTTGGTCAAAGGAGGAGTCTTTGCTGTGGGTACTACCATAAAGTAAGAACAGCTCCTGAACTCTCCTTGCTTTCTGCCACCTGAGACTTTTCTTCTTTTTCCTACTCCCTTCTCTTGGAAACTAAGTCTGCAATCTGGAATGATCACTTCCTTGCTGTCTGTTCCGTTTGTCATGGGCTGGTTGAAGGCCAGAGAAAAAAGGATGAGTGGAAGGAAAGTGATGGTTGATGGTGGTCAGGGAGAGGGGAAGGTTAACTAGAAATTTGCTCTTGTGGTATAATTTATTTTCTGAGAAAACACTTCCTGAGTTCTAAATATCTGGGAATTTTCTCTCTAGAGTTGAAAGCTGCCTTCCTGATCCCAGGATATCTCCTTAGTGTAAATGCAGAGTCTGTACAGTGCTTCTGTGACCTTTTCCCGTGCAAAGTCCCATTGTGTTTGCATGCATCCTTATACAAAGTCATAGCCCAGGAGAGAAAACTGCTAATGTCCTGTAGGTCTAGACACTTTGTGTGGGTAATGGTAAAAATCAGTACTCTGGTCTCACTTTGGGACCATTACTGTGACTTTAAAATTCAAGATATATCACTTCCCAGCAGCCTGAGTGTAGACACAAAGTCTTTGGGTGATTAATGATTAGGATCCCTTAAGAGTGAGCTGTGGAGGAGCCAGACAAAATAGAATTAAAATGTTGCATGTTACCTAACCTTCCCTCAGGTGTCTCTGCAACTCCCTGCATGTTTGTCATTTGTTGTGTCCTCTTCAAAGTCGGTTGCATTTTCAAATATCTGAAAATTTAGTATCTCTATGGAAGAACATTTTCTTTTATTTCTTTTTCCCAAATGATGATTGCCTTTTGGATGATACTCCATGGGTCTTTGTTTCTCAATAGGAAAATATGGATAAATATACCATTATATTTATGGAGTGCTATAAGAATGAATAAAATTATGTGAACTTCCTAGTGAAAGGCAACACCTAGAATAGACCCTCCATAATGTAGACATTGCCATCATTATATGTGAGAGGAACATTTGCTTTATCTGGTTTATCCAGAATCTAGTTCCTATAATTGAATCCAGTTCCAGTAGTTCTTATAACACTTCTAATTTTCTTCCTTCCCACTCTGAGTTTAAGTGGTTCAGATCTTGCCAAGAAGATCGTGCCTCAGCAAACAGTAATAGTAATAGGAACTAATTATTCATGAGAACTTTACCAGGTGCCAGGCATGTTCTAAGCACTTTCTATGGGTGGTCTCATTTGCAATCTACAGCCACACCATGAAGGAATGCATGATGAAGACAAAGTTACCTAGGACCCCAGAATATTGTGGCTTAAGCAACAAGAAGCTTATTTCCATCTTCTGTGATAGTCCTGATCAGTGGGTCCACAATGGCTGGGTCAGCTCTGGCCTGTGGGCCATTCAGAGACCCAGCTCCTTGCATCTGGGTTTCTCTGTCATTTTGGGGGCACTGTTCTCATCTACATGGTCAAAGCTGGATCTACGCCATATTTGCATTTCAGCTGTCTACATGGGAATGAAGAGCGTGGAGAGGATATGTCCAATATCTTAATTCCTAGGTCTGAAAGAGACTCATATCCTGCCACTATGTTCCATTAGTCAGAACTTAGTCACATGGACAGAATTAAAAGCAAAGGAAGCTGGGAAGTACAGTCTCACTGGGCACAATTCCCTTTTATGGGTCAAGCAAAGAGTTGACTTCAACAGGCACCAGGAATTATAAGCATTAGAGGAAATTTAGGTAATACAGGTAAGCAGTTATTCACTCAATTGTATGGGGTGAGACAGGCTGAGAGAGATTAAATCACCACAGGGCATCCTGTGTGTACATCCACAGACAAAACTCTTATCGACGGCTCCTGTAGCAATTTTCCTGGAATCTTTGGGAAAGATTTTCAGCAACGGATAGAGCTGGATAGCTGGTAGAGTTAAAGTTTCAGGGTGAGACCAATCAATGTGGGGTGCAAGAGTTAGTGGTTCCCCAGAACTTTCTATCCACGGCACCCTTCTGATATGCGTCCACAGAGTCAGCAGACCCCCCATGCGACTGTCAACTGTCCACAGCAGTAACCTGTGATGACACATCCTTTACTGTCTTCCTGTCATTCTTCCTCTCATTCTCTTCTTTCCTTGTATGCTTCATGGGAATACCTCCAAAATAAACTGCTCCCATCTAAATCTTGTCTCAGCTTCTGTGTTTGGGCACTGCAAGTAAGCAATTTACGTAATTAGTAAGTGAGGGAACAAGAACTTGAACCTAGTTCACTCTATCCAGACCTACCCTCTTAACCACATCTCAAAACCAAGTCCTAAGCTGGAGACCTGTGTCTCCCTCCTCGTTTAATCTGCTGACGGTGGATACAATGCCTGATCCACAGAGGTAGGGAAAGGAAGACAGATGTTTCAGCCTGGAATGTAAGCTTTCTGTGTGACAGGCATGGTGCTGGTCACTTTATTTATTTGCCATACTTCATTTATTCCTACCCTGTCCCCACAGGCTGTCAACTCACCTAATTATCTTTGGATCTCCAGAAGTCAGTGTAGTATTTGGCACAAAGTACATGCTCAGCAAAGGAATACTGAATGATCACATTGAATGGATTTATTAATTATTTCTATGAAGTTGCTTGCTAAGTCGCTTCAGTCGTGTCCAACCCTGTGCGACCCCATAGACGGCAGCCCACCAGGCTCCCCCGTCCCTGGGATTCTCCAGGCAAGAACACTGGAGTGGGCTGCCATTTCCTTCTCCAGTGCATAAAAGTGAAAAGTGAAAGTGAAGTTGCTCAGTCGTGCCCGACTCTTAGCGACCCCATGGACTGCAGCCCACCAGGCTCCTCTGTCCTCTGTCCAGGGGATTTTCCAGGCAAGAGTACTGGAGTGGGGTGCCATTTCTATGAAGTAGGTGCTATTATTACTGCAATACTTCAGATATAGAAACTGACGTTTCAAGAAATGAATAGTATTTTAAGACGAACACTATAGAGGAGCAAGTAGAGGAGGGAACTGTGATGCTCTTTGAGTATTTGTTGTAACCTTGACTAGGGCTGAGACCTTCACTTACCCTGCTTTAGTCTGGGGCGCTAAACCCGTGGGGGTTCAGCAGTGCTGACTGGCTCACTCAAGCGGGTTGCCACTCTGCCACTGAACCTCATTTTAGAAATGACACCTACTACCTCCCCGATTTCCCTGAAGTGGAAGTTTACCACTTTCTCTGCCTCCAAGGCTCATCTCATTGCTGCACTGTATCTTCCTGCTCACCACGGGCCCTGGAGACGGTGTGTATTCCTGACTGCATTCCCAGGAAGCTGACAGTGTATGCATAAGGCTTATGAAAGAGAGCTCTTCGAATCACCACCCATGGAAAGGAGGGGAAGGAAGCGGGTTTGGGCAGAGGGAGAAGTGGCATTGTGATGGAGCCTTAAGGAGTGCTTTGGCTAAGGGCTGGCCCTTCCTCCACGTCCTACATTGAAGAGAGGGGACGAAGCATGTATATGCCCTCACCCTCTAGCTACTGCATGTAGAAATGCACGCACTCTGTAAGGAATGTGGAACCCTGGAAAACAGCCGTAAGTTAGGCAAGACCGAAATGGTGTGATAGTTAAGGGCTGTCCAATGACAGAGGGCCCTGGCAGGGTAATTCCTTTGGTCCTGAAGCTCTGGCAGCTCTGTCATGGTGTCTGCCTGTGGTGGACAAGGGCATATTGGTATATCCTGATGACAAGGGTTGGATACACACTTCCATTAAACTGGAATGTGAAAGCAGGACAATCCGAGATGAGGAAAAGGGACTTGAAAAAGTAATCTCTCCTTAGGCCAAGGATGTCTTTCCAGACGTGGCGCTTTCCTTACTATGAGCTCACTGATCTGTTCCATATTTTACCCTGACCGTCACAACAGAAGTTGCTTCTTTGTATATGGAGACTGTTTTAAAAAGAATAGGAAGATAGGAGCACACAAAGCTGCAACTATTATTCTCTTTGATTTGATCTCTAGCAGTTCCTTAAGTAATATAATTTTTACCTTTCTTCCCATGGGAAGGAAGGTTAGATTTCTGGAATCCTGCAGTCTCCCTCAGCTGATGAGCTCACATGTTGTCAGGTCTCCAAACTGCGTGATCCCAAAGTTCCTCAAATGTAGGTTCTCTAGTTGGAGCGAAAAGCTCAGGTGACCAGATATCATGGGATTTTCCTTAATTTCTTCTGACTTTGGAATTAGTGAGTTTATAGGTGAAACTTTGTTCTAGGAAACCACATGGGGTGTGTGTGTGTGTGTGTGTGTGTGTGTGCAAGCCTGTACCTGCACACTCAGGGCTGAGAGGAGCAACTCTAGGTCTGACTAAGTTGAACTGCCAGGGCCTCTTCCCTCTTCCTATGCTTGGCCTTTGAGTGTGCAGGGCTGTGGTAGCAGCTGACTACACTCCCAGTCTTCAATCTAAGACTCTCCTTCCTGCTAGTAAATTCCTGTGTTAATGTTCTAAAATAAGGAAGCATTTAGAAGAAAGGAGAAAAAAGGAAAATTAGGTTAAATGAAAAGACAGGGATAGGAATTTTCACTTCATGCTCTGAACTGTGAGACCACCACCTCTTTTGTGCCAAATAGTAAGAGATTTATTTCCTAATCAAATGGAGTATTGTGCATGTCATTCAGAAATGTGTTCCTGCTCATTTCACAGCTTGGAAAAGGAGTTGACAGGCATCAAAAGGGAAGAATTGTAGCTAACGTATGAATAATAGGAATGAAAAAAATCAATGTGGAGATGTAATTGAAAGTAAGAACTGGTGGTCGAGGCAATTGATTCTGCCCATATTGTGAGTAGAAACGAAGCAGAATCAAGTCACTGTGAGATCAGGCCACTCACAGATGTGCATCTTGCTCCTTTCTGGGACAATGGGAGCCTTTGAAATTGTGGACAGGGACTTTATCAGACATGCTTATTCAAAGAGAAGTTTCTCTCTAGTTCTTTTCCATGTCCTTTTTTTTTTCCTTTATAGAGAATGTGTTGAGACCTGAAATGAATCCAGGGTTGTGACTTTGCAGCTGATGTAACTGGACCAGGGCATGTTCCATCCTGTCTTTTGTGACTACTTAAGCCACCAAATTCAATTGCTCCAGGTTGACCCCCTTCATCAAGGCTTGCCTGACCAGAAGGATAACCAAAAATCCTTCAGCAGCCCCATAAAATTCATTCCATCTCTCTGGGCTCAGTTTCTGAAGGAAGAGTCCTATTAAAAAAGTACTATTTATTTATCTTTACCAAATGACAGATATAAAGAAAATTTTAGTGTGTTTTTATTGGGGAATTGTTATTCATGGACACTTTATTAAAAAAGCAAAATAACTCCCTTTGAGAAATACTCATTCCTCCGGTGTTGTCTCATGAGGGCATTCACAGACTTTGCCCATCAATTCCAGTAAAATCAATATTGCATTACGGTTGGAGTCAGAAGATCTGGGCTGGGTGACCTTGGGCAAGTCACTTAATCTCTCTGCCACAATCTATATGAACGAACTGAAAATAATTCTGGCCATTTCAGAAAAGGAGAGTAAGATTAATGACAGCAAGGATTTTGGATGATTGTCTCTGTGGCTTTTCTCCCACGCCCTCATTTTGTGTGTGCTTTTTTTTTTTTATGTTTGATTTTCTTTAGAATCCAAATTCAGCCACCCACATATTGACACAAAGACAAAGGTACTTTCAAATGCAAGATGGCAGTGCCTCCACTGGACTGGATTTTGTTTTTCTGGATGCAGTCAGCACTTGTAATGTCCTCTATTTCCCCTTGTGGGAGGACGAGGAAAGCAATGAAGTACATTTGGAAAAGCACTGTTGCATATATATCACTGTCTCTACTGTTTCAGTAATCTTTTGGCTTCTTGCTCTCAGGAATCCTGTTTCTTCAACTCCACTGAAACCTCCCAGTGTTCAGCTTGCTCATGTAGGTGATGACATGGTGTGGTCTCACTCCTCTAGCTTGGATCTCAGTATTCTCTCCAGTGCTCTCTCAAGTGTTGACCCATGCCTTCACAAGCTGTGACCTCAGGGGATAAACCAATACTTATCGACACATTTAATGAGTGCCCTGGGATCTCACCAATTCTTCCAATTCCATCCTGACTCACCTCTTCTTTTGCTATCAGACTTATTGAAAGGGAAGTCTTGTACTCATAATTTCCATTCCTTTCCATAGGTATCCATCTATTATCCCATCACTCTGTTAAAACTGCTCTTTCTTCATCTCCATTCTGGGACCATGTCTTTCAAGAAACATGATCATTATGTAAAGTTGGGACTTGTTCTTCAGATCAAGCTCATTCTTTTGTGTACCTAAATTAGCTTATCCATTTTCTTTGCTTCAATGACCAATTATATGTAAAACTCTTATACCCATGCTTTTAGACATCCAAGGCCATAATTTGTTTTAAAATATCTTTTCCTACAACTTGTCACTCTAAGAGCATATATTAAACACTTTTTGAAAGTGTTAATTGCTCAGTCGTGTGCAACTCTTGTTGATATCACGGACTGTAGTCTGTCAGGCTCCTTGGTCCATGGAATTCTCCAGGCAAGAATACTGGCATAGGTTGCCATTCCCTTCTCCAGGGGATCATCCCTACCTAGGAACTGAACCCAGGTTTCCTGCATTGCAGGCAGATTCTTAATGATCTGAGCCACCAGAGAAGCCATATTAAAGGCTTTATGTGGCGGGGGGTGGGGGTGGGGCAGGGGAGGGCTGTCATTTTGTGAGAAATCTGGAATACCACACTAAGAAATTTGGTTTTTATCCTACAGAAGAGGTTGATTAAAGATATTTAATTAAAGATATGTGAAGATATTAAAGACATGATTATAGAGAAATGTACTGTTTTCATTCAGTGGAGTGGAGGATGGGTTGAAATCATACGGTTGGGGCTTCCCAGGTCAGCAATTCCTATTGGCAAGTTGATTCCAGCTCTGTGCAGTCGCCGTGCTGCTGCTAAACCGAGATTCCAATCCTTGTGAAACAAGTTCACAAGATGTTATGCTTGACTTCTCGTTCTTCCTTGCAAACATACACAGCTCATCATGCATGATTAATTCTCCCACTGTAACACATGGTATACAGTTTCTTCTAATTCACGTACCATTCCATCCTTTTTTGACTCCTGGCCCTTACATGTTTTTACAGTTAAGAAACAGCCTCCTGATCAATTGATTTTAAATTCTGCTACTTATCTAAAATTCCCATAATTCAGGTCTTGACAAATCATTCTTTTACTCAAGTGTTATTAATACTATTCTTGCCACAAGAATTCTGAACTTCTTAGCCCTCACCCTCAAGTATAGCCTGTATATTTCCACAACCATGCTTTTGCTCAAACAATTTTGTTTGCTTCATAGTGAATTCATATAGTGAAACTGTTCTCTGATTTTCTGAATTGATAAAGTACTTCCTTCTCCATCATTTTAAGCCTGCAATGTTACCATGGCTCTTCCTGGCTCAATCCATATATGCAATGGCTTATTTATAGAGACTCTTTCTCTCAAGATTCAGCTTAACACTACTGGTCTTCCCTAGTATTTCTTGGACTGTTTTGGTTTCTTTAATAACTGGAACATGTTAATAGAAGAATAGTTTTACCTCACAGATTGGAGGAATAGTCCTCTGGCATCCTGGCAAAGTGGCACCCTTAAGTGTACTTTTGCTGGTTTTCCAGTTGACCTCTTTCCTGAAGCTCTGGCTTTGATGTCCAGAGCAAAGAATGTGCATGAGTTTTAAAGCATGGATTGGCCAGCAGTTGTTTCATTTACTCCAACCTCATCAGCCTTTGAGGTCATGGAAATTCCTTTGAGATTCCAGAAATATTATTATTTTTCAGTGCTATTGTAAGTGTTCATATTTTGTTTGTCTCCAGAGGCATTTCATTTGGAACTACATTACACATAACTAACTAGTTGTTATTTTAAAATGGAAATCTACTTCTGTTGGCACTTTAAAAGCTTACTGTAAACAGATGCTCAAAAAAAAAATGGAGTAGATGAAGTGAGTTAATAAAGTCAGAAAATGGTCACTGTTCTATTGCACACATGAAATAAATACATGCCTCACTCTGATCACATTAACTTCTTTTGTTTCCTTGACTACATATGTTTTTCCTCTCCTCAGGCATATAACAGACGGCTCTCTTTGCATGAACCCCCACACACTTGACCCTCATGTATTTCCATTTGTCTCCATCCTAGATCTGACTTTGTCCTCATAATTTGGCTTCAATGTCACTTACTCACAGGCATTCCCTAACCTCCCAATATGTATTTGATTGGATCTCTCTGTTCTATGTTTATCTAGTACCTTATACTTTCCTTCAGGGTGCTTATCACAATTGGAGATTACATACTCTTTTACTGATTTATGTAATACCCATTACCCATTTTAACCTCAATTACAACTGCATAGAGCATATGCGCTGAAATGGCAGAATAAGAATAGTGCTCAGTTGTGTCCAATTGTTTGTGACCCCATGGACTGTATAAACTGCCAGACTCCTCTGTCCATCGAATTTTCCAGGCAATAATACTGAAGTGGGTTGCCATTTCCTCCTCCCGGGGATCTTTCTGACCTAGGAATCGAACCCATATTCCTGCATCTCCTGCATTGGCCAGGAGATTCTTTATCACTGCCCCACCTGGGAAGCTCAAAATGGCAGAAACAAAGTCTATTTCACTTTAGACTATGTATCAGAAGTTTAGCATAGCTTATTGCTCTTAATAGAAGATAGGAAATAAAGTTATTTTTGAGTACACAAGAGAAGATTAAGAATGAAACTAGCTTATGTACTTTATAAAGCTTTATATACTTTATATAAAGCTTCATATACTTCTATAAAGACTTTTAAAAGCATAACTTTTGAAATAATGGTCACTTTATGAGGCAGATGACATCATAACAGTCACAATCTTTAAGTCCTGGATCGATTTCCACAGGTCTTTCAATCATTTCCCCAGAAAGAATTGCTGCTGATAAAGCAAGCCATCCAAAAAGAAAATGCTGAGAGCAATTCTAAAGCTGGGGTTAGTCTATTATTGCTTAGAAATAATTTCAGGAAATCTGTGCTGAAAACATTCTGAAGATTGAGATAGCTATTATTCAGCGAACACATCTTAAATGGAACACATGTCAAATCTTCACCGTATTTATCTGAAGGGACCTCCTCACTCATGTGAGACTTAAGTAAACACATTAGGGATGTTTAATTACTTTATCTTTTCAGATTACAAATGTACATTATTTTTTGTAGTAGCTTTGATTCTGAAATAGGCAAAATGGATTTTAACATGTTGAATTCTGTCGGAAATGCTCCAAAGTAGTTTCCTATTGAAGAAATACTATGGTCAAGGCCTTATTTATTTTTTTTTTTGGTCAAGGCCTTATAAGTAAGCAGACTTTTGTAACATGAATAACTGCCTTTAATTTGTTTCATTTACAGGTAATTATTTGACTACTGAATTTCCTCAAAGAAGAGCTCTTATAGAAAACAGTTGCATCACGAGGCAAATAATCCCCTAAGAAACTTGCTGAATCAACCCAATTTCCAGCAAACATAATTATATTTTGTGTCTTTATAAGCAAGAAGGAGAAAGGATAACATTCTGGAAAAAGCTAATATTTCAACTTTTTTGTTTAAAAAACAACAAAAAGTGTATAATGTAGATGACTTAAATTGACATAACTAGTACAGAGAATAATTGGGCTGTGGAAATAAGGCACCAAGGCTTTAAAGTCCCTCAGTAGAAAGGGTAGCAATTGCTGAGCTGCTGCCTCTATCTCTTGAACACAAAGCATGTGCGGTCTGAGAGGCTGAAATTCAGTTCCCCCATTTTTGAGCTGTTTATGCCTGTGGAAAACAAGGAGCATAAAAACTCACAGGTTTGTCATGGGACATGAATGAGATATTTCACATAAAGTCCTTTGTATAGCACCTGCCGTATAATAAGCCCTTAGAAAACAATGACTATTAAGATAACACAAATCTTTGCAAAAAGAAGCAACCAAGCAACTAGCCAGAATAAATACTATAAAAGTATTACAAGGACTATATAATATTTATATAATTAAAATGCAGACATTTTAAAGAATAGTGAATAATTAGACATTTGTGTCTGTGAAAGAGGCAGAGTATGTGTTTGTGTGTGTGTCTGTGTGTGTGCGTGTGCTCTCAATGCAAGCTCACATACACATGATTTTCCTACAGGGGACTTCCCTGGCGGTCCAGGGGCTAAGACTCCATGCTTCCAATGCAAGAGGCACAGGTTCAATCCCTGGCAAGGCAAATAAGATCCCATGTGTGTCATGGCTTGACGAAAAAAATAAAATGACTAGGTTTTCTTGCAGGGAACCAAAGAACTCCTGATAGGTGAGGGTTAACATTACTCAGTCAGTGTTATTTCCCTGTTCTGGATGGTATATATTGATATGACCAACCCTTGCCTGAGACACCTGTGGAGAAAGGTTCTCTCTTTTCAAAAGTTTTCCATTTTGGTTCTAACTGTGGGGAAAAGAACAACAGAAACAAAATCCCATTTTGGTTTAGTTAGATTTCATTTTATAATATCTGGGGGGAAGAAATGAATTGAATATGCACTTTATTTTATTAGCCAAGAATGTGTTCTGCCCTCCATCTCTTTCATGTGGCCACCCCAAACCCCAAGATGTGACAGCATGCTAATCTCAAACCAGTTTCTGGCAACAAAGAGGTACAAGTTTTCTTCCCTGCTCTCTTGGTATCACCTTGACTAAGACATTCTTAAGGAAGGAGCTCTAAATAGCATGCAGTTTCTAAGAAAACCAACAAACTGAAGATGAAGTAAATATCTGTTTAATTTACATACATCAGTAGTGTAACTGATATTAGTCTGGAGAAAGACAAAGCACACTGAATTATACATGTACGTCTAGTTTTCTTTGTAAAAAAAAGTTTTTGGAAAGAAACATCTGCAACTTTACAAGGTACCCTGGGATTTTAACGAGGGAAGAGCACAGTCCACTATAAATTCTATTAATTCTACATTGTAATTTAGCAGCAAACATGTTAACATGGGAACATTAAAGTCATAAAGGAGCTTTATTGTTTGTGAAAAAAAAATCACAGTTCTTGACATTACAGCCTTTTTTCTCCCCTCCCCAACCCTGGTAAAAGGGCAAAAAAAGGTCAAGGAAAATATTAATTTGTAAAAGATCACTTTTCTAGTGTCGATTGCTACACACCATTTCTGTTATGTGAGGACATGCTGCAGAAGGGTGCTTCTTTCTGTACAGTGGGCGTCTCACGCATAGACTTTACATACCCTCTGCAGGTGTCCTGAATGAGGCCAGTAGGTCAGTGACACCAGTGGTCAGATGTCAAGGTAAACAAACAGATCAACACACATTTATCCCAAGATAACACCCTATGTTAGTACTATTGCCAAGAAAAAAAACCCACAAAAGAATCCTGATTTTTAAGTTTGAAAAATGTACAAAAATATCAGGACAATTATAAATTAATATATATTAAAGCATCGAGAAACAGCAAAAGGATGGCCTAAAATGTTAAGTACAATGTACTTTGATACAATAAATATTTCTCATTGAAACCGAATACTGTATAGGGCTGTTTAGAACTCATAGAAACAAAAATTCATATTATTACTAATTTATTTATCAATAATCTATTGGTTCTTTATCATCTCCTTTGTCATTTATATTACAAAAATTAATACTGGAAAACGGTAGATAAACACTTTTGTGTGCTTCTCCTGCTAACATGCTGACGTTTAAAAAGAAGATAAAATTTATTTTAGCACTCTCATCTCCTCTCATGAATGGAACCCCGGTCTTCAGGATACCTTATTTTTGCATAAAATATTTCTCATCCATTCATTCCGGCTGTGAATTCTGGAGTTCCATTCATCTGCCTTGCACCCTCACTCACACACATGTGCTTGGTCTGTCCTTCCTTATGAACCATGTAGATGAGAACCAGGGCGCAGAGAATTTATGCTCTGGGCAACTTCTCATCAGCAGAGAGAACCTTGTCTCTCTCTTGGGTATGTGCTTCTGCTGGTCTCCAGCAAATTAAAGGCTGAATCCAAGTTATCATGGTTCGCATCATTGTTCTAATGCCTCCAGGTGTATCATTCTTTATACTTCTCCAGCACTGGGGAAGCTTTAGTTCAAGCATTTCTTTTTTTTCTAAATGCAGAAAAAAAGTCTTCATTCTCTAATAAAAATAAGTCTGTTCTGTATTTTACAATATATTTCAAATATTTCCACTATGAAGCATTCATGAGTCCAACAGGGTCAAGAAGTAGACAACATTTTCCAAAGACCAAAGCTGCCAGGGACACGTTTAGGAGGTGCAGCGTGTACAGCCACACTTTACCACCTTCTCCACCTCGTCCACAAACGAGGACCCATCAGTGCATTCAAAAGAGTATTTCCTTCGCTTGCTCCTCAGAGGTCCGCAGCACTGCCCGCCCGCACAGCCCCCTCTGCATTCCAACCGAGACACCTTCTTGGTCGTCTGGCAAGCGGCGTAGCCCTGCTGCTTTTGGTAATAATCTCTTATCCGCTCCCCTCGACAAGAGATTTCTAGAAAAGAACAAAAAGCACAGGCAGTGTAAGGGCAGTTGCTGTAAGTTGTGCGAAGTGGCTATGAGTCTACTGCTCAATTAGGGAGATGCTGCTTCGGCTTCCGGTTTGTAAGGGCTATTTTCAGCATTTTGCTCAAATTTGGTATTACAGGCTGGTGGCACAGTCTGCTCTGTTCTTTGCAGAAGACTTCTTCTTGGCCTTTATTTTGAGCAAGTGAATCCTCTACATGTGGACTATAAAAATACTATGTTTTTGGACCGACAAGAAAATTGGATTCCTAAATCTTCTCTTTTATATATCAAAAATATACATCTTCTGTTTTTATACTACTAACAGCTGGTTTTGCTTACCACAGGGCACCATTTCAGAGTATGCAATTTAATTTATTAGACCTAGAGTTTAATACCATTCAATCTGTTACTTAATACAAGTAACATTCCACTAACTTCATAAATCACCCGAGTACGAACTAGTTCAAAAAGAGCCATCTGCTAGAAGCCTCCATGGGCACGTTCCTTTCATCTCATCACCCCATCCACACAGCAAAATCTCTGCCAGCTGGAGGTGAAGCACATCCTGATCATGCAGACACAGGAGAAGGAAGTACGTGGGTTGAAATGTCGGCCCATTTCTGTCCCTCTCTCCTGCAAATTTGCTATCTTAAATCAGTTAATTCTAAGGTCAAAGGTGATTTTGTCCTAAAGCTAGAACAGAATTATTAGCACCTTCTTTTCTGTGCCAGAAGATGAATGAGTGATCTATACAGATGAGAACAGCAGATGAAGATAAGAAAAGTGAAAGTGTTATTCCCTCAGTCATGTCCGACTCTTTGTGACCCCATGGACTGTAGCCCACCAGGCTTCTCTGTTCATGGGATTCTTCAGGCAAGAATATTGGAGTAGATTGCCATTTCCTTCTCCAGATAACCTTCCTGACCCAGGGATCGAACCTGCATCTCCAGCACTGCAGGCAGATTTTTTACCATCTGAGCCACTGGGAAGCCCAAAGGTAAGAAGGACTGAAGGAAATGAGCTTCTGCATAACAGAAAAAGGAGCATCTTCATAGCAAATCACAACACGGGAAGACAAGTGAAGTCCATGTAAAATTCTGCCACAGAGGTTTGACAGTGAAAGTGAAAGTCACTCACTCGTGTCGGACTCTGTGATCCCATGGACTATACAGTCCATGGAATTCTTCAGGCCAGAATACTGGAGTGAGTAGCCTTTCCCTTCTCCAGGGGAATCTTCCCAACCCAGGGATCGAACCCAGGTCTCCCTCATTGCAGACAGATTCTTTACCAGCTGAGCTGCAAGGGAAGCCTGCCATGGAGGTTTAGTACCTTCCATATCTGTGCCTGCCTTACACTAGCAAGTAAATCAATAAGAGCAACTGCAAATAGTGCGAAGAGCTGGCATTTCTCAAGTCACTCTCCTCTCTGTGTGTCTCCCTTTCTCTCTTTTCAAAGAGGATGGCGAGAGGGAGGGGCCCAGCTGGCTCGCTTACCTCGATCACAGCTGTCCCCCGTATAGCCACTGCTGCATTCACAGTAGGGCTGTCCCAGTCCTGAGAGCCTGCACTTCCCATGCTTGCACTTGATCGCCTGGCATGGGTTAAACAGATCCTCCTCTTCATCACAGAGCACGCCCCCATGGCCCTCTAGGCACTTGCAGTGTAGGAGAACGCATTGATGGGCAGGCAGGTGCCATGGACGCATCTACAGAGGAGGAATGCAAGCATGGAAACGCGTGAGGCAGGGAGGACAGGAACGGAGGGGCGACGGCGGAGGGACTGTAAGGGAGACGGTGCTAATGGACTGATTTCTTTCTCTCCCCTCGATCCCCTCCCCCTTTCCTTCTTTCCTTTCTTGGGTATGGGTTTCAGGGTTGGAGAGTGTGGGTTTAACTCCCAAGCAGCCCAAACTCACTTATTTCCAAGACAGGGGTCATTGGTCCTCTGATCACAGAGGGGCCCTGTCCATCCTTCCTCGCACTCGCAGGTGAAGCCGGCCTGGCTGCTGGGCTGGCATGTGCCGTGGGCACACACCTTCTTGTGGCATGGTTCACAGCCGGGCAGGATGCCGGTCTGCATGGGCACCTTCCGGAAGTCCTGAAGTTCGCTGTTGATGTAAAGGTTCCGGATGCAACCGTGGAAGCTGGTGCCATTCTGCCCAGGGGCCTGGCGCAGAGCTGCAGCCACGTTGTTCTTCCCGGGCATGCCTGGGGAGGGACACCGAGTCAGAAGCCAGGTTCCCCGGGGTTCCTCAGCCAGGGGCCACCCGGACCCTCTTAGCTCTTCCAGTGGGATGGGAGCAGTCTGCGTAACTCTTCTTTAGGAGAACCAGACAGAACAAGCATCCTGTCCTGCGGTTCTCAACCAGGGTGCACATCAGAATCACACCAGATCTTTGAAGAAATACTGATGCTTGAGACCTCAGCCCAGACTGATTTGATCAGATTATCTGAGTGGAGTTGGGGAGGGAGAAGGAATGTATGTTTCTTCGTTTTTATTTTTTGGAAGATGCTCCAGGCAATTCTAATGCACAACTAGAATAAAGACCCTAGGTTCACTGGCAGTCCATTTTTAATTTTTAACATTTGGTTTTTAAAAACCTTCAGTTCAGTTCAGTTCAGTCACTCAGTCACATCTGACTCTTTGCAACCCCATGAATTGCAGCACGCCAGGCCTCCCCATCATCACCAACTCCTAGAGTTCACTCAAACTATGTCCATCGAGTCGGTGATGCCATCCAGCCATCTCATCCTCTGTCATCCCCTTCTCCTCCTGCCTCCAATCTATACTAAATTCGGGTCACTGTACTTAAAAGTAAGTGGGAATGGGAGAGGGATTCCTGTTCCTTTACCTCCACACCCAACTCCAAACTTGGAAACACACCCCTGAAGCCTAGAGTTTCACAAAGTAATTTTTATTCCCTGACCAACCTCAGGGCCCAGAGAGCTCAGAAGACATGCTCAATGTCACCAGGAAGACTAGGTTTGAATTAGGCTGATAAGACAAACTTCTCTAATCTCAGGCCATAGTTCAGTCCGTTAATTTTCAGAGGATGAGAGCTGAGGTTCACAAGGACCATTCGCCCCAGTCTTGACAAATTTCAAGCTGGCAACTAGTCCAGCACAACACTGGCAATGTCCCAAGCTCAGCCACAGATGTCATTGCCGGAAAAACTCACCCTGCTTCCTATCAGGATAGCACCTCATTCATATCTTATTTATTCCCTTGCTAATTGGGTGAAACATTCATATTCCAAGAAATTGGGGCTATAAAATAAATTCTTCCAAAACAAGAATTTGCAATCTTGTGTGTTTATGTGTGTGTGTGTGTGTGTGTGTGTGTGTAAGTGCTTAGTCGCTCAGTGTGTCTGACTCTTTGTAACCCCATGGACTGTAGTTCACCAGGCTCCTCTGTGCATGGGATTCTCCAGGCAAGGATACTGGAGTGAGTAGCCTAGCCTTTCTTCAGGGGATCTCCCCAACCCAGGAATCAAACTGGGGTCTCCTGCATGCAGGCGGATTCTTTACCAGCTGAGCTACCAGGGAAGCCCCATCTATATATATATACACACACCACACATACACACATATATATGTGTAGTGTGCTAAGTTGCTTCAGTCGTGTCCAGCTCTTTGTGACCGCATGGACTGTAGCCTGCCAGTCTTCTCTGTCCATAGGATTTCCCCAGGCAAGAGTACTGGAGTGGTTGCCATGCCCCTCTACAGGGGATATATATACATATGTGTGTGTATATATATATACACACACACACACACACATACAAATTATATACACACATAAATATATACATACACACATTATATACACATATGTATATTCCACTAGTGACAGTCTGGTAACCCTCATTTGTTAAAGCTGAGGAATCTTTCCATGACCTAAGCCAGACTCTGAAATAGTTCCCGGATGGGATCCTACGTGTGGCAGTCGGGAAGGGGATGGAGCCAAGGTCTTCAGAGCAGCTGACATTCTCCCCTGCACTCGACTCTGAGTTACTGGCTGGGGTCCTGAAGCTGGGAAAGACCATGGCTCTCGCTCTCTAGAAGGTTTGTTGGTTATAAAGACCAAGAACCATAGTACTCTCTGGGCCCTACCCTCTGGGCAGCATCTTCTCTCCCATTCAAAGGAGACCCATTCGAGGTCTAGCAGGCACCAAAGTCAGACAGTGGCTTATACAAAACCGCTAGGCTAGAGATCAAAGCCTGTATTTTTGGACTGTGTGCATTCGGGCCAGTCATTTCCTCTCTTCTGGGGCCCAGTTTTCTCATCTATAATGCCCATGGACGCACCACCTGTTTCCCAGCTTGAAATACCTAAGACCCACCAAAGCGGGTGCTGTTCAGAAGGAGGCTTCCCAGGCCCTCTTCTTTCCCCACCTGAGATTCTGACCCAGGAAGAAGGGGTGGGCACAGAAATGTAAACAGATAGCTCAGGTGAATCTGAGGCAAATGGGCCTGGTCACACTTCACCAGGTACTGAATTAGGGGTCGTGGACTGAAAGCCGTGAGTTTGGGTTTTTATACTGCCTGTCTGGCCTCGGTAACTGGATTGCTTCCTAGAATGGGGTCAAATGGACAGAATGTTCCATTTCCAGGAGAGGACTAGTAACTGTAAATTTCTTGTCTGGGGGTAAGTTCTTCCTCCTCTTCTTTTTGAAGAGGCTTTGAAACACTATTCACTTATTTATTTTTTGATACGCTGAGTCTTCTTGCTGTGTGGGCTTCCTCTAGTTGTGGTGAGCTGAGACTGCTCTCTAGCTGCAACGCGTGCATTTCTCATTGCAGCGGCTTCTCTTGCTGTGGCACACGGGCTCTAGGGTAGGCAGGCCTCGGCAGCTCTGGCACATGGGCTCAGTAGCAGCATTTCCCGGGCTCTAGAGCACAGGCTCAATAGTTGTGGTGCACGGGCTTAGTTGTTCCGGGGAACGTGGGATCTTTCCAGACCAAGGATTGAATCTGTGTTTCCTGCACTGGCAGGTGGATTCCACTGAGCCATCAGGGAAGCCCGAGGGGATAAGTTCTTCTAACGTAATCATATCTATTCTGCAAAAACATGTGGACTCTAATATCTGTACATTTATGATCCTTTCTTCAGAAGTTAAAAAAGAACTTCTTCTAAAACTATTTCAAGAGTTCACACAACATGCATATATGCGTGTGTAAAGACTAAAATAAAGACCCATGAAGTTCCATGGCAGGGAGAAGCAATTAGTAAATGTGTTCCTTCTATTCCCAGAGTTAACAGTGATACAGGTCTAGTTTTGATTGTAGTAATTTGTAAACGAAAATGTTGATACATTACACATATAGTTACTTTCGGTAGGATGTCATAAAGTCAAGAACTATGGTAACTCAACGTTTTCAGGTGCTTGGTAGACTTCTGACCAGAGAACTAAGTTTTAACTGATAAAAGTAAGGTCCAGGGATTTTTTTGCCTTCAGACTTCCCTCTATGCCATGGACCATAGCTGGAATTTACTACTGATAAACAGCAGTTAATTTAGTAGATACTTTTTAGCCTTAACAAGCCCTACATGTTTCAGAAAAAGGACTTCCCTGGTGGCTCAGAGGTTAAAGCGTCTGCCTCCAATGCGGGAGACCCGGGTTCTATCCCTGGGTTGGGAAGATTCCCTGGAGAAAGAAATGGCAACCCACTCCAGTATTCTTGCTTGGAGAATCTCAAGGACTGAGGAGCCTGGTGGGGTGCAGTCCACGGGGTCACAAAGAGTCGGAACGACTGAGTGAATTTACTTACTTACAGGGTTCAGAATGACAATAAAGGGACCAAGAGTCAACACTGAGGTTTTGTCAACACTGTCCAATGGGGACATTAGAAGAGGATTTGTGATGTATGGAGGGTGCCTCTAAGTGTGGGTCTTTAAAAAGAATCCCATTAATACAGGTCTTCCCTGTGGCTCAGATGGTAAAGCATCTGTCTACAATGCGGGAGACCTGGGTTCGATCCCTGGGTTGGGAAAATCCCCTGGAGAAGGAAATGGCAATCCACTCCAGGACTACTGCCTGGAAAATCCCATGGACAGAGGAGCCTGCTAGGCTATATAGCTCATGGGGTCGCAAAGAGTCGGACACGACTGAGCAACTTCATTTTCACTTTCACTTTCCCTGTAGTTCAAACAGTAAACAGTTTGCCTGCAATGCAGGACAGCGGGATTCGATCCTTGGGTCGGGAAGATCCTCTGGAGAAGGGAATGGCAATCCACCCCAGTATTCTTGCCTGGAGAATCCCATGGACAGAGGAGACTGGCGGGCTACAATCTGTGGGGTTGCAAAGGTTGGACACAACAGGCAACTAACACTACACTGTGTTCTGGCTGGACTTTTATACACAAAAACATGAAAATCACATTGTTTTGTTTTATTGAAAGCCTATATCACCAGTAGCTGAAACCCAAGGGTGGGGAAAGCTGCCTCTGTGTTTTGATAGAAAATACTCTTGGAGAGCCTTATGGCATGGAATGTATCACCTTCAGGCTAGCCTCCCTGCAGAGTGTTCCTCTTTGCAGAGGTTGTCTACCTTTCTCTCCTTTGCTAATTCAGCTTCTCCTGCCTTTATCATAAAGAATTCAGGACTGTGGTCTTAGGATTGTATTGTATTTTTTAAATGTGAATTACCCTTGAGACTCTCCTCTGAGAGGGAAGGAAATGAGCCCAGTGCGCTCTCTGGCAATGAGGCCGGTGGAGAGTGGTTTTCTTCAGGCTTGAGAGGACAGAGGCACTGTCTGCATCCTTCCAAGCCTCTATCCTTAGAAAGACTGGCTTAGTTCAGTTCAGTTCAGTTGCTCAGTCATGTTGATTCTTTGCAACCCCATTAGTTGTAGCACTCCAGGCCTCCCTGTCCATCACCAGGTCCTGGAGTTCACCCAAACTCATGTGCATCCAGTCAGTGATGCCATCCAGCCATCTCATCCTTTGTTGTCCCTTTCTCCTCCTGCCCCTAATCCCTCCCAGCATCAGGGGGTCTTTTCCAATGAGTCAACTTTTCACATGAGGTGTCAAAGTATTGGAGTTTCAGCCTCAACATCAGTCCTTCCAGTGAATACCCAGGACTGGTCTCCTTTAGGATGGACTGGTTGGATCTCCTTGCAGTCCAAGGGACTCTCAAGAGTCTTCTCCAACACCACAGTTCAAAAGCATCAATTCTTCAGCACTCAGCTTTCTTCACATTCCAACTCTCACATCCATTCATGACCACAGGAAAAACCATAGCCTTGACTAGACGGATCTTTGTTGGCAAAGTAATGTCTCTGCTTTTCAATATGCTATCTAGATTGGTCATAACTTTCCTTCCCGGGAGTAGGCATCTTTTAATTTCATGGCTGCAATCAACATCGTAGTTATTTTGAAGCCCCCCAAAATAAAGTCTGATACTATTTCCCCATCTATTTCCCATGAAGTGATGGAACCAGATGCCATCATCTTCGTTTTCTGAATGTTGAGCTTTAAGCCAGCTTTTTCACTCTCCACTTTCACTTTCATCAAGAGGCTTTTTAGTTCCTCTTCACTTTCTGCCATAAAGGTGGTGTCATCTTCATATTTGAGGTTATTGATATTTCTCCCAGCAATCTTGATTCCAGCTTGTGCTTCTTCCAGCCCAGCGTTTCTCATGATGTACTCTGCATATAAGTTAAATAAGCAGGGTGACAATATATAGCCTTGACATACTCCTTTTCCTATTTGGAACCAGCCTGTTGTTCCATGTCCAGTTCTAACTGTTGCTTCCTGACCTGCATACAGATTTCTCAAGAGGCACGTCAGGGGTCTGGTATTCCCACCTCTTTCAGAATTTTCCACAGTTTATTGTGATCCACACAGTCAAAGGCTTTGACAGTGCTGACTAAAAACTCTTCTTTCCCTCTTTTTGAAAAATGTAGAAACATGGAATTCTATTTATTCACTTTCTTTGTTGTTTAGTCACTAAGTAACGTCCAACTCTTTGTGACCCCATGAACGGCAGCATGCCAAGCTTCCCTGTCCTTGACTATCTCCTGGAGTTTGCTCAAACTCATATCCATTGAGTCAGTGATGCCATCTGACCATCTCATCCCTGTCTCCTCCTTCTCCTCCTGCCCTCAGTCTTTCCCTGCATCAGGGTCTTTTTGCAGTGAGTCAGCTCTTCACATCAGGTGGCCAGAGTATTGAAGCTTCAGCTTCAGCATCAGTCCTACCAATGAACATTCAGTGCTGATTTCCTTTAGGATTGACTAGTTTGATCTCCCTGCTGTCCAAAAGACTCTCAAGAGTCTTCTCCAACACCACAGTATGAAAGCATCAATTCTTTGGCGCTCTGCCTTATTTACTTACTTATTTATTGGCCATGCCATGTGGCATGTGGGATCTGAGTTCTCCAACCAGGGGTCAAATCCATACCCTGTGCATTGGAAGCACAATCCTAACCACTGCACCACTAGGCTTCTGGCCCAAGCACTCCCCTTCCATACTTTGGGTGAAGACAGGCCTGAACTCAAACAAGGTCTCTGTCATAGCTTCATAGCTTTGTGAGCTTGGACATGTTCTAGAAGTCCCTGAGATAATCCCTTAGCGATTATAAAACAAAAAATCATACCTACTTCCTACAGTCTCTGGGGGTAAGACTGTAAAAGAAGCATTATGCTGAGAACACAGCAGGTGCTTAGCAAATATAATTTCTTTTCTCTCCAACCACAGGCAACAATGGAGGCTCTTGCCTGTTAATGAATCCCATAGTGTGATTCCCATGAAGCAAATAGATCAGTCATCTTGCTGCCCAGACTTTCTATAAGATACTTTTATTACAATGCATATGGTTTCATGAGGATGTGACTGTTTTGTCCACTCCCCTGGGTATAGAAGGGATGATTCTTTTTCAGTTTTTTATTCTTTATGCCTATATTAACTTAGTTCTCAGCTTATGGGAGGTGCTCAATAAATCTTTACAGAATTGTACCAAAGACTTTTAACTACTTAAAAAAAAAACACTGAAATTCTATAGGAGTGTTCAGATTGTCTACTGCTAAAATTATTAAAATCAGAGGTGCTCTGGAATTTCAGAAAATTTTCAAAACTGCTTTTAGGGAAGGCTTTGAGGGCTTGGTAAAAATATGTAGCATCCCCAGGTTGTTCTTGTGAAAATAATTGATGTAAAGTTGAAACTACCTGTCATGGTGAAAAAACTGGTTGCATTGACTCATTCAGAAACTTTGGCTTATTTATCTGTAAAATGAGTTGATTTCATCAGTCAATTCATCTCAGTTCAATGTAATTTAATTCAATGCAACTCAATTCACCATCATATGCTTTCTTACTCATTTGCTTGAAATTTGAAATTCTATCTCCGGGTTATATCTACTCCTCCAGATATATGCAAGAGTGCAAGAATTCCCTCAGTTCAGTTCAGTTCAGTAGCTCAGTCGTGTCCGACTCTTTGCAACCCCGTGAATCGCAGCACGCCAGGCCTCCCTGTCCATCATCACTAACTCCCAGAGTTCACTCAGATTCACGTCCATCGAGTCAGTGACACCATCCGGCCATTTCATCCTTGGTCGTCCCCTTTTCCTCCTGCCCCTAATCCCTCCCAGCATCAGAGTCTTTTCCAATGAGTCAACTCTTCGCATGAGGTGGCCAAAGTACTGGAGTTTCAGCTTTAGCATCAGTTTTCCCAACGAACACCCAGGACTGATCTCCTTCAGAATGGACTGGTTGGATCTCCTTGCAGTCCAAGGGACTCTCAAGAGTCTTCTCCAACACCACAGTTCAAAAGCATCAATTCTTCAGCACTCAGCTTTCTTCACAGTCCAACTCTCACATCCATGCATGACCACTGGAAAACCATAGCCTTGACTAGATGGACCTTTGTTGGCAAAGTAATGTCTCTGCTTTTCAATATGCTATCCAGGTTTCCCTACTGTGGTTCTTTTTCTTTGCGCTCCTTCAGATCTCTGTCCATCCCTCATATATTTGCTCATCTGCCTTCTTGTTGCTTAAAAATAGTCTTCACTCTGTCTTTTCAAGCCCTAAACCACCTCTCCAATCTTCTCTATCATTCTCCTTAAGGTCTGAGCTCAACAGAAGTACTTCCCATTGCCCCAATACAATTTGTGAATTTAATTTGTTCATTCCTTCATTTGATTTCATTAATAACTATTCTATCCTGTAAATGAGTTTGTGACTAATAGTAAAGACACTCAAGCATAGTGATATCTGACTGAAGCTGGTAGTGTTACCCTCCTTAAGGGAGCTGGGGTGGGTCATGTACTCCTCAGTTTGCATCAAACTTGTTTTCTCATCTTTTTCATTGTCTGATTTGACTTATAGCCAGCTTTCTTTTTCCATACACCAGATCAAATAATTATCTGATGTGTAAATCAGCTAGCAAGTGATAGACACAAAAGAAACATTAATGTCCTTCTCCACCCAACTACATATTTAGTTAGACCCAGGGTCAGCATTACAAAATAGACTCTTATACCCATTTAGGATTCTTTCTTTTCTATCCTTGCTGTCCATCCATGATTGATCAATGACCATGGCACCAGGCATCAACAACTTCAGGATTAATCTGTGATGAGAATCATGGGGTTTGGGAATCCATGAAATTTGAGAAAGGGCTTACCTCCGACATAGAGAGGGGAGTCAAAATTCAGAGTGGACTGCTTTGACAAGTTGGTGATGATTTTGGGGCTCCCTCCATCCACTGAGAGGGAGAGACTTTGATCCAGGGCAAGTAGTTCCACAATGTGAAAATTTCCATCATTGATTGTCTCCACGCTGAAACAAAAAACAAAACACAATAGCTTAGCTGATTCTCCAATTATCTATTTATTAAAGAAAAGGAAGTACAATACAACTGGACCAAGTTCTTTTGGGGAAAATATACTCCTATCTAACATTAATAAAGATAAGTGATTTTAAAATGAATATTTTCAGGGAGATACAATCTTTTTTTTTTATTTCTTACATAACAGAAACGTTTTCTTAGGCAATACAAAAGTTCTCCCATTGGGAGAGTGTTGGCTGCTCAGTTGTGTTCAACTGTTTGTGACCCCATGGACTGGGCCCACCAGGCTCCTCTGTCCATGGGATTCTCCAGGCAAGAATACTGGAGTAGGTTGCCATTTCCTTCTCCATGGGATCTTCCCGACCCAGGGATTGGACTCAGGTCACCTGCAATGCAGGTGGATTCTTTACCATCTGAGCCACCAGGAAAGCACTCCTACTGGGATAAGTGGAAATGAGTACATTTTATTACTATCTAGTCACAATCTTCTGGTTTGCAGAAATTACAAGACATAATGTATGCATTTTAAATGCTATTAAGAGTTTTTATTCTTCAGCTGCTGTTACTCCAAATTGTGTTCAAAACACAAGGAGCCTACAGCTGTGCCAAATATACTTTTCAGGCATTGATGTTAGGGGATCACTGGTCTCTGTACTCTTAAGCACTACACAGTAACACCTACCAGAATCAACAATGCACATAAATACAGTAAGAAGCAACTTGGTAAGATCACTGTAGTTTTTGAAATTTGTCAATTGAAAATATATCTTCATTTTATTTGCAATTTTCAGAAGATTTTCCATCAAATGATATTACTATGAAGATGATTATGCTCAGTGGAGAGGTGGGAATAGCAGATTAATTGGAATGCTTAACATAGTCATATCTAGAGAATCTAGTGATGATAATGGTTCTTCAGTTTCTCTTCTATAACTTTAAAGGGCCAGGTCTAACAATCATTATCGCCACCTTCTAAAAACTTTGAGAGGGCTTATGGAAATACATAAAATGGACAAAAACAAAGAGATTAAGAATTTTAGGTAAACAGAACATGACAACTGAAAAAGGAAGTTAGGGGCAATTAGTAACTAGTGCTATAAGGTTTAAAGGTAACTGTTAATTTAGTACAAGTGTTATATCAGGCCAATGAGACAGGGGACAAAAAAAGAAAAAATAGGACTGATAGTGAAAATTAAAGAACGAATATTTGAGATATTGATTGGAAAGATTGGAAAAATGGTTCAAAAAGAGAAACATGGGAACGTATAATAGGAAGACTGGGACGTGCACGACTCTTTGGGACCCCACGGATTGTAGCCCACCAGGCTCCTCTGTCCATGGGATTCCCCAGGCAAGAAGACTGGAGTGGGTTGCCATTTCCTCCTCTAGGGGATCTTCCCGACCCAGAGACTGAACCTGCGTCTCCTGTGGCTTCTGCATTGGCAGGTGGATTCTTTATCACTGAGCCACCAGCGAAGCCCTCCCTAAGCAAAATGATTGCTTAAATTTCCAGGCACTGATACTTAAATTTGCAAATAGGTCAAGCCTGGAAAATAATGACAAAAATGTATTGACATTTCTGTATCGTTCTCACAGGAGTCTAGTCACATTCCACTGTTCACCAGCATAGACCAAAATGTTTTTTGTGATTTGACAATATAAACCATAATGTACAGCTGTGAAAACACTTGATGTTCTCTGGTCTTAAGTAGTTAAAAGTGTCCACATATGTGGGGATTTTGATAACTTGTTTCAGATATCATTTTTAAAATAAACGTTAGATGTGCCAAACAATTTTTTTGCCCCATACACATTTAATTATCCCAACAAATGACACCACTAAAATCAACAGAGGAGATAATATACAAAGAATACAGGTAGGCTCGCTTCCCCTTGTGTCTCAGCTGGTAAAGAATCCGCCTGCAATGCGGGAGACCCGGGTTCGATCCCTGGCTTGGGAAGATCCCCTGGAGAAAGGAAAGGCTACTCAGTCCAGTATTCTGGCCTAGAGAATTCCATGGACTGTACAGTTCATGGAGTCACAAAGAGTGGGGTATGATTGAGCAAATTTCACAACATTTCCAACTACAGGTGCACTCAGTCGCATCTGACTTGCAACCCCATGGACTGTAGCCTGCCCAGCTTCTCTGTCCATGAATTCTCCAGTCAACAGTACTGGAGTGGGTTGCCATTTGCTCCTCCAGGAGATATGTCTGACCCAGGGATCGAACCCATGTCTCCTCCATCTCCACTAGCGATCAGCAGATTCTTTACCACTAAGCCGTCTAGAAAGTCCAATATACAAAGAAGATACTTTATAAATAAAGCTACATGTCAACTGTTAGTGGTCTTAAATATGACTCTTCAAAAGGCATATGCTGAATAGTAATAGCAACTACTAGTTACACATACAGATTTTGGAGGCATATAAACCTGGATTTGAATTCTGGTCTTGAATTTATTAAATGTTTAACTTTAGATAAGTTACTTAATTGCTAATAAACTTCAGTCATCTCTTCAGTAAATGTTAACAAATATTCCCCCTTCCTTTGGTTAAACTGAGGTCTATCCCTGTGAAATATATATATATATATATTTTGTTTTAATTCAGAGCAAAACATCTAGCCTATAGAAAGTGCAAAGTTAAATGGTATGCATTGGTATTATCATCTGCATCACCATCGTTATATAAATAATTGGATACTATTTCAGGATCTTCTTCAAGAGGAAATTAAATTAGTTCAGCTTTATTTTTAACATTCACTGTAAGATGACACTAAAGATTGGTAGAAATATAATAACACAAGCACACAATGCAAGCACTATTGTTGTTCAGTCGCTCATTCGTGTCCAACTCTTTGCGACTTCATGGACTGCAGCATGTCAGGCTTCCCTGTCCTTCACCATCTCCTGGAGCTTGCTCAAACTCATGTCTGTTGAGTTGGTGATGCCATCCAACCATCTCATCCTCTGTTGTCCCCTTCTCCTCCTGCCTTCAATCTTTCCCAGCATCAGGGTCTTTTCAAATGAGTCAGTTTTTTGCATCAAGTGGCCAAAGTATTGGAGCTTCAGTTTCAGCATCAGTACTTCCAGCGAATATTCAGTGTTGATTTCCTTTAGAATTGACTGGTGTGACTCCTTGCTGTCCAAGGGATTCTCAAGAGTCTTCTCTAACACCACAGTTTGAAAGCATCAACTCTTCGGCCCTCAGTGTACTTTATGGTCAAACTCTTACATCCATACATGACTTTTGGAAAAATCATACCTTGACTACATGGACCTTTGTCAGAAAAGTATATGGGTCTTTGTTGGCAAAGTAATGTCTCTGTTTTTTAATACACTGTCTAGGCTGGTCATACCTTTTCTTCCAAGGAGCAAGCGTCTTTTTATTTCATGGCTGCAGTCACCATCTGCAGTGATTTTGGAGCCCATGGAAATAAAGTCTGTCACTGTTTCCATTGTTTCCCCATCTATTTGCCATGAAGGGATGGGACCAGATGCCAATGTCTTTGTTTTTTGAATGCTGAGTTTTAAGCCAGCTTTTTCACTCTCCTCTTTCACCTTCATCAAGAGGCTCTTTAGTTCCTCTTCACTTTCTGCCATAAGGGTGGCAGAAGTCTGCATTTTTGAGGTTATTGATATTTTTCCCAGCAATTTTGATTCCAGCTTGTGCTTCATCCATCCCAGAATTTCTCATGATGTACTTGGCATATAAGTCAAATAAGCAGGGTGACAATACACAGCCTTGATGTACTCTTTTCCCAATTTTGAACCAGTTCTTTGTTCCATGTCTGGTTCTAACTGTTGCTTCTTAACCTGCACATAGGTTTTGCAGGAGGCAGGTATGGTGGTCTGGTATTCCCATCTCTAAGAATTTTCCACAGTTTGTTGTGATCCACACAAAGGATTTAGCATAGTCAATGTAGCAGAAGTTTTTCTGGAATTCTCTTGCCTTTTCTATGATCCAAGCACTGCTGCTGCCGCTGCTAAGTCGCTTCAGTCGTGTCCGACTCTATGTAACCTCATAGACGGCAGCCCACCAGGCTCCCTCATCCCTGGGATTCTCCAGGCAAGAACACTGGAGTGGGTTGCCATTTCCTTCTCCAATGCATGAAAGTGAAAAGTGAAAGTGAAGTTGCTCAGTCTGACTCTTAGCACTCCATAGACTGCAGCCTTCCATGCTCCTCTGTCCATGGGATTTTCCAGACAAGAGTACTGGAGTGGGTTGCCATTGCCTTCTCCAGATCCAAGCACTAGTACCATACAAATGGCATGTGTTCTCATCAGTAATAAGCTTTTCAAGAAAAATTTTTGTTGGAGTATAGCTGATTTACAATGTTGTGTTAGTAACAAGGCTTTAATAGATGATTTTTCTCCCAACTAGCCCAGGAATAATTATGGAAAATAATCTTCTATGTTGATTGCACAACTTGTGTTTACTAAAAATCACTGAACTGGAAAAATATGTAATAAACTTATAATGAGAGCTGAAGATTATGAAAATGTCTATGAGATATATAGATGTAAAACTTGTTTTTTGATCCTATTTTCCCATTTATAAGTGAAATCCAGAATGACTACATTTCTCTCTTCCCAAATGCTTTCAATGTCCAATCTGATGATTCCAGAAGAGTTGGTAAGAGTTACCACTGCACTTAATCCCATCTATATTTCCCAGGAATCAAGTGAGGCTTTGCCAAGCTTTTAAACAGATAAGTACTGTGAAATTAATATTTTTAGGTTCTTTGGTTTTAAGATGATATTCTGTGGATGGGGCCTGAAGAGAATATGGCCAAGCTAAGAGTTTTCAAAATTAGTGTTTCATGCTGTTTCCTTAAGTCAGAGATCTGAGGTTTGTCCAGGAGTTCTTTATTATCTATATACCCTTTTAAAATAAAAGCAGTGATTGACACACCAGTTGTTGCAGAATAAAACTGAGCCATCATTGATTTTACAGTCTATCATGGTCATCTCATACCTATCCACTTGCAACGTGCAACATCCTTCTGGGTCCTGATAAGTACTGACAAACACTCTCACTTCTCCCTAGGGAACTATACATTCCACGACTCACAAAAGTCGCAAGTGAACCACTTATCAGTGCACCTTTCCACTGGGAACATAAATTGCATTTACTACCGTATTATGTAATTCAGTTTTACTACACTCATGTATTACCGAGATTTGTTTTCTTGTGTTTCTAAATGGATGTGTGAAAGCTGTTACTCAATTGTCTCGTGCTTTGCTAGAGTTTAAAAACTTGGGGCTTAAAAGAAGAGGGGTCTTAAATTGTCTTTGATTGCCTTTATATCTGCAGGACACATTAACAATGACAATATTTCTTTCTCCACGGTTAATCTTAAGGTATTTCAGTAGTGAAGATAAATATTTCACTTCCTTTGCTTATGTGAACCCCTGCTTTTTGCCTTAAAAATTTTAAAGTATTTGTTGGCATACTCTGTGGAGTGGAATAGGAATCAGAAACCAGACAAATTCAACTGGCCATCTCATTTTGGTATCTCTGGGCTAAAGATGCTTCATCTGTGAAGTAGGAATGCTAATAAAACAATTTCCCTGCCCAATTGTTTAAGTGGAAAGAAATGGGAAGCCAAATGGGATTAAATGTATTTATGTACTTGCATAAGAGCTTACAGAAGAAGTTTTTACAAAATAATTTATCAAGTAAATGTACTTTGGAGCAAATTCCAGATTTTCCTCAACTTACAACTGAGGAATATACTCACCGTAAATCGAAAATATGGTTAAGTCGAAAATATACTTAATATACATAAGCTACTGAACATCATAAGCCTAACCTGCCTTAAGCATGCTCAGAACACTTATACTGGCTTCAGTTCAGTGCAGTTCAGTCACTCAGTCGTGTCCGACTCTTTGCAACTCCATGAATTGCAGCACGCCAGGCTTCCCTGTCCATCACCAACTCCCAGAGTTCACTCAAACTCATGTCCATCAAGTCGGTGATGCCATCCAGCCATCTCATCCTCTGCCGTCCCCTTTTCTTCCTGCCCCCAATCCCTCCCTCCCAGCATCAGAGTCTTTTCCAATGAGTTAACTCTTCGCATAAGGTGGCCAAAGTACTGGAGTTTCAGCTTTAGCATCATTCCTTCCAAAGAACATCCAGGGCTAATCTCCTTTAGAATGGACTGGTTGGATCTCCTTGCAGTCCAACGGACTCTCAAGGTCTTCTCCAACATCACAGTTCAAAAGCATCAATTCTTCGGCACTCGGCCTTCTTCACAGTCCAACTCTCACATCCATACATAACCACTGGAAAAACCATAGCCTTGACTAGATGGACCTTTGTTGGCAAAGTAATGTCTCTGCTTTTGAACATGCTATCTAGGTTGGTCATAACTTTTCTTCCAAGGAGTAAGTGTCTATTAATTTCATGGCTGCAATCACCATCTGCAGTGATTTTGGAGCCCCCCAAAATAAAGTCTGTCACTGTTTCCCCATCTATTTCCCATGAAGTGATGGGACCAGATGCCCTGATCTTCGTTTTCTGAATGTTGAGCTTTAAGCCAACGTTTTCACTCTCCTCTTTCACTTTCATCAAGAGGCTTTTGAGTTCCTCTTCACTTTCTGTCATAAGGGTGGTGTCATCTGCATATCTGAGGTTATTGATATTTCTCCCTGCAATCTTGATTTCAGCTTGTGCTTCTTGCAGCCCAGTGTTTCTCATGATGTACTCTTCGTATAAGTTAAATAAGCAGGGTGACAATATACAGCCTTGACATACTCCTTTTCCTATTTGGAACCAGTCTGTTGTTCCATGTCAAGTTCTAACTGTTGCTTACTGACTTGCATATAGGTTTCTCAAGAGGCAGGTAAGGTGGTCTGGTATTCCCATCTCTTTCAGAATTTTCTTCAGTTTATTGTGATCCACACAGTCAAAGGCTTTGGCATAGTCAATAAAGCAGAAGCAGATGTTTTCTGGAACTCTCTTGCTTCTTACAGTTGGCCAAAATCATCTAACACAAAATCTATTTGATAATAAAGCATTGACTATCTCATATAATTTATTGAATATTGGATTGAAAGCAGAAAAGCAGAATAGGATAGTTCTAAGTATATTGGTTGTTTACACTGGTGGCTGACTGGGAGCCCATGGGGTTGCCACTATCAAGCATCACAAGAGAGTTTCATACCACATATAGCTAGCCTGGGAAAAGGTCAAAATTCAAACCTCTAAGTATGGTTTCACTGAATTCATATTGCTTTTCCACCATCATAAAGCTGAAAAATCATTAAGTGGAACCATCATAAGTTGGGGACTGTATGTATGTAATTTAAATGAAAATGCTCTAAAAATAGAGAGAAACTTCTACATTTGAACATAAGGTAGGAGTCACATGTAAAACAATAGTATTTGCACCATTGTCCTTATTCTTCAGCATCAGTGTATCGGAACATGAAGAGTATCCATAAATCTCAGCATCACCAATTATCCTACTCTGCCTAGACGAGGCACTTTACGTTGATTACTTCCAAGTCTCCCCATGAAATGGAAGCCCAAATTGTTCAAAGTTACAAAGCTGAAAAAAAGTGGTGCCTTCCCATACAGCCTGTCAAGCACTGCTGAGTTACTTACCTTAGGAAGAAGATTATATAAAGTCTATCTACTGTCTGTCTTTCCAATGATATTAATTCTTTTTTTCTTAATGTAAGCCTGTGTGTTGCGTAACCCAGAGGCTGTGTCGCTAAGCAAGCCTAACAATCTGCAGAGGCAAGTCCTCTGAAGTTGTGTGGGTTCCCTGAATACTGAAACTGATGAAGGCCTGGTCTGGTCCTGTGCTTTTGTAATGTGTACATCTGATTTCCTAATTTTTAAATAGTAATGACTATGTTTTCAAAGAAGCTGTCTGGTTTGGAAAATGACATTAATTTGAATCTAAAGAAAGCAGCAGACAATTGTGATTAACATTTTTTTTTTAAGTTTCTGCCTATCTAGATGAAAAGAAGGTCTTTTGAAGGGCAAGTGATTATCAGCCTACTTGAGAAAATAGTGTTACTCCGTCCCTGTCTGAGGGACTACTGCTGATGCTGGCTTCAAGTTTGGGCTGTCATTCATTCATTCATAGCACTATTAATAAGTCCCTCTTTATGCTATTCTCTAAGCATCCTAACAATTAGGCATGCATGCCATATTCTACATCCATCCATTTGTCGGGCGGCTTACGGCATCTTTGTTGCTGCTGATTAGCTCTCTTAGCAGGGTGCAGGCAATATTTAATAGTTGGCTCTCTGAAAAACAGAATGAGTCTGGATTTGTAGCATCTGGTGATTACTGTGGTGGAAAATATTCCCAACAAGGCTGACATCAACTATGAGGTCTTGAAACTTGGATAAGAGAAGCAATGCACACCATCAGCTCTCAGAGCACAGCTCACATATATTACACTCACACAAATGGTTTTCACATTGTGGTCCCCAGCCCAGAAGATCAGATGGAAATGAAATGAAAACTGAGGCTCATCTGGGATCTGAATCACAAACTAGAGGGTGGAGCCCAATACTCTGTATTTTAACATACCTTTCAGGTGACTGTGGTGCAGGTTATGTGAAAACAATTGCTCTACATCAGTGCATGTATGCAGGCCCTGTTAACAGTATACATGTCTACAGGAAATCATGTAAGAAGTATAATGAGGAAATGTGAACACCACTTTAGTTCTACTGGAAAAGAAACCAGTACTACATCCTGGTTTTCTTAAACACACTTACAACTTGTTAAGTACTACCTCTAAATGTATTTTCATGAAATAATGGCTCTCATGTTGATTCATTTGGGAAAAGAATTGACATCTAAGATCAAAAATTTTAAACCCAAAATACACCACAATGGAAACAATATTAATGGATGCCAATTTCCCCTAATTCAACAGATTTCATTTTATTAAAGTAAACAAAATCCATTCCCATTAATGTAGAAAATTAACTAGGTAATTCAAACAATGCACCTGGTGTACAAAATTATTCCCATGTGTGATGCTCCAATAGCACATTAAATAATGCATAATTTGGAAAACAAAGTCTTACCAAGGTATTTTTCATATAACATAAAATCATTCAATGAACTGAACTCAAATTCTCCGAGGTAAGGATATGTAAAAGTATTCCCTTTTAAAACATTAGTATAATGTATATTTAATAAAGTTACATAAACTGGAAACACATCAAGATTTGAAAATTTAATTCAACCAAGGAAAATATTTATTAAGCCCCTTAGGTGAAAGCTGATGGCAGAGTATTATTGATGGGCTTTGCTGTAATGATGGGAGATGTGGTACTTTTTATCAGAGTGCAAATTCTTAGAAGGCCTGAGCAAGGACAGAGGCATTTAAATAAATTCTAGAAAATTAGTAAGAGCAGAAATAGGGCTTCAGGCAAATTTCAAGTTGAAGGTGAAAGAAAGAAAAAGGTTAAGAATAATTCATTATACCTACAATGACCAAGAAGATGGTGATGCCTCCCAATGAAATTAGGAATGTACCAGGGTGAAGCAAAGGAAAAGAAGTTAGTTCTGGACATTCTGGACTTACGATCCAAACAGCTATCATCACTTATTATTTGGTATGCATTATAAATACTCCACATGTATCAAATCATAAAATTTTTACTACAGTCCTACAAAGATGAAACTATGATTTATTATCTCCATTTATCAGGTGGGGACCAGAATTTGATCAAGACACACAGTTAATAGCAAATCTGGGACTTGAATCGAGGCAGACTGTCTTTAGAGTACCTGTTCTTTTCCATTGCTTCAATTTTGGTTTTGAGTTGTAATGATGTTCAAATGGTTCAAAAATCAGAATGATATAAAATTGTATTTATACATCAGTTGTGACTCCATCACATTCTTTCCTCTGTATCCCTAGTTTTTTCTTTATGAAAGTACATGAAAATAAAAATACAAACGCACTCCTCTCTACCTTACTTTGTTTTGACACTGCTCTCTATACTTTTTTCTTTTGAACTGAGCAACAGACCTTGGAAATCTTTCAATATCTTACATAGAGAACTTTCTCATCCTCTCTTCTCCTCCCTTACTCTTTTTTCCTTTTACAGTATATTCCATTGTGTGGCTGCTCATTGTGTGGGTTGTTTCCTAACTTTTGTTTTTAGAACCAACACCACAGTGCATTACCTTGTGCATACATCATTTCTATGTCTTTAGGTATACCTTTGGGATAAATTCCCAGAAGTGGGAAAGCTATTTCCAAATTCCCCTTCACAGAAATTAAAAACATGATATACTTCTAGAGTAATGTCTGAGGATAGAGGATGCACTTTTAACTCTTGCTGCACTCCAGAAATAGACACCAGAAAGATTTTCCTCTATTGCTAGAAGGAGATGATAATGAAGACAAAGTAAGGTAAAAGTGAGGACAGAGCTAAGTGTAGAATCAAATCCTCAAAGAGACTTTATGGGGTAGGTACTATATTATTTCTTACAGATATGAATTCTAAAGCACAGAAAAATTAATATTATGAATTCTGAAGCACAGAAAAATTAAATACCTTACTACAGTTATATATAGCAATTGAACAAGCCTAGATCTGAACACATGTCTTAGCCACTATGATTTAGTTCAGTTCAGTTCAGTCGCTCAGTCATGTCCAACTCTTTGTGACCCCATGGACTGCAGCACCCCAGGCTTCCCTGCCCATTACCAGCTCCTAGAGCTTACTCAGATTCATGCCCATTGAGATGCCATCCAGCCATCTCATCCTCTGTCGTTCCCTTCTCCTCCTGCCTTCAATCTTTCCCAGCATTAGGGTCTTTTCAAAAGAGTCAGTTCTTTGCATCACGTGGCCAAAGTACTGGAGTTTCAGCTTCAGCATCAGTCCTTCCAATGAATATTCAGGACTGATTTCCTTTAGGATGGACTGGTTGGATCTCCTTGCAGTCCAAGGGATTCGCAAGAGGCTTCTCCAACACCACAATCCAAAAGCATCAATTCTTCAGGGCTCGGCTTTCTTTATAGTCCAGCTCTCACACTATGATTATTACTTATCAAAAACTAGATTCTCCTAAGGTGTTGAAATAATTTAATGTTCTTAATAGTGTCTATGTCACAGGAACTTTTTTCCTACTTATTTGGAATACTACTATATTCATATATATATACATGTACATTATCTATATCAAAAGATCAATAAATCAATCTATGTATGGTCTCTCTAATCAAATTCTTGGTGACTGTTGCTTCTTTTACTTAAAAGTAATGCAATAACATTTGTTGATTGTTTTGATGTAAACTTAAGAGCAAGAAATAAACATAGGCCTCATAACAGATGTCTCTATTCGATGATCTTCAAGCAGAAACCTCTACTTCTCGTTCATAACAAAAAGTGTGTGATATGATACTATTCTTTTTTTTAATAGATGTTACAAGGTATACTCTATTGTTAGGCAAAAATAGTAATGAACATAAACTCATAATAAGCTCTTTAGAGTAAGTCCTCATTTGGATATAATCACTTGGGTTTTTACAACTCATCTAGAAGCATTTTAAGTGTATTTTATGTGAACACTAGCTTTAATAAGCCAACTCCAAGAACTTTTACTATAGTTTCTGAGAGTTCTATGCTATTTCATTGCATAAAATAAGACAAACAAACAAAACACCAAAAATGAACCATAAAATTAATACTCTGAAATCTTTTTAGGAGCTGAAACAAATTGAGGCTATAAAATTTAAGACCTAGCAACATTGAAAATATTGGCACTAATTCATCACCATTTAGAGATGAAGTAACTATTGTAATCTACTTGGAAACCAATAATTATGTGTTTGTTTCCAGGCTCTAAATATTCCCAAGTGGGTTAGCTTACCACGAAAAGGACTTATTGAATTCCATTCATGGCTACAATTGGCATCTAATTTCTCAGAACCATTGTGAAAGATTAAATAACATGTGAAGCACATGGAAAATATATAAGTATGACGTCAGTAACATAGAGGCCAGTATCTCCATTTTATGTCTCAGTCAATGCCCACAAAGCTTGGTGCCCAGTGTGTCTGGTCTACAAATGTGTTTTGTTTGCCACAAATGGCATTTAAAAAATGTGAATCATATTTAAGGAAGGAAAACTTTATATTTAAAGTGTCAATTTTTTTTCTTGAAAAATTAGAAGTTTTGGCAAAACCTGGGTCCACATTTTCACATGGCAGCATTCAGGGAGACCTGAGTGGAAGAAGTCTAGTCCTGTTTTGACAAAGATTTGCTTTTAGTTTATTCTGCTTACAACCATTCCTATTATGGTGCCAGTACCAAGGCTATTTGTAATCCAGAAATGCTTCTTAAAAGGTTAGAATCTTTTCCAGAATAAAAGAATGAGAGCACATATCATTTTCTTGCAATTAGCCCACAGTTCATTTAAGTTATACACCTGGAAAAACTGACTGCCTATGAATTTGTGACCCTGCTCTAGATGGTGGCAGTTATTTATACATGTGAAGAAATAAACTCGATAACTAGGTAACTTGTCTGCCAAATGGTTGGTGTTGAGACCCAAAGGAGGGGCTCTGAAGGTTATGCAAAAAGCATACTTTGAGCAGTGTATCCTCCCCCATTCACATATAAGTGAATCAGTATATCATCAATTCAGTATGTTATTAGAAACTTCCAAAATGAATGATACGATTTACACATCTTGGAGGTGGCCATTGGCTTCTTATGTATAAGCTTCTTAAGGGCAGGAACTTTGTTGCTGAAAGCTTAGAACTGTGCCTTGCACACATCAAGTGCTCAATAAATACAGACTGCATGAATAGTAACTTTAAATTTTTCCCTGTGCTGGGTATCTTGCATCTCTTTCTCTAGAACTACTCTCCATCCATCTTCTCCCTGTGCTGAGCCCTGAGAGGCTCATGTGTGAGCTACATTACCAAGATCGGTGGGTGGTCTGATGTTTTCTGGCATCTGATTGGCTAGAAAGAAGCATGGGCAGGAGGCTGTTGGGAAATTGAGTATTTAAAACCCTGATTCCTTCCCTGAGGCTTGAAAGCATTCCTCCATTGAAAGTGGAGATGCTTCTTTCTGTCAGGCAGTCCTCTCCACAATTCCTTTTCTGAGCATTGACTTCCATAACTGCTGTCTCCTCTCTTTCCTTCAAGCCCATGGGCAGGAGCAATATCCTAAGTTACTAATTTCAGATCACTCCATTGTCCCAACCAATCTTTGTAAACAGTCATCTAATAAATCTTTCCTCCATTATCCAACTTGAGTATGCTATCTGTTATGGCCAGGCCTCTAATATACTTACAAAGTCTGCTGTAGTTAAATTATTCCTTCCCTTCCCATAACACAATAATAGAAGAGAACAGTTCTGCATTTAGCAACTATTTTCACCTTTACCAGTAACTGAGAGATCTTCACCTGTAAATGGCAGAAGCCGGGTGGGAGCCGGTGTCATAGCTGGCACGAACGCGTCCTCGGTAGAGCTCTACAGCAATATGGTCTTTATCACCCTTATACAGGAGGACTCCACTGTCTTCATCTGTGGCAATCTGGTGGGAAGTAACCTTGAAATTAGCAGGGTGAATAGTTGTTCATACATACTTCATTAAGAAGAAACAAGACTTTCCAGCGAAGAGTTTTTTTAGTTTATTTCTTCTTTATGGCTCTGAGAAAATACTAATACATGCTGAAATGATTACTTGAAAGATGACTTGTTCCTGGATTACTTTGTTATAAATAAATTCATAAAGAACTTCAAAATGTTTTTCTACATTCATAAATACATATTTACTCTCTTTCCATGCATATTAGCAATGTTAAAGCTTAAAGATTCATGTCCAATGAAATATGCAAAAACAAGGACATTACACAATTTATACTTCAGAAAATTAAAATTGAAAAATATTTTCCATATCAAGTTCACAGTGCCTAATGTGAATCAAGTTTCCCCTCTTATATATTAAGCTATGTTGTCTCAGCCAACACTGATAAAATCTAATCAGGAATAAAATGATCACATTTCTTTTCTGTTAAAAACAATAATAAGAAACACTTAATATGCTTCAATTAAAAAATAAATAAATTAAAAAAAGGAAGTCAGTCCCAAAAGAAAAAAAAAAAAGAAACGTTTAACATTACTGAATGTGCTTAGAACTTCCTTTGTGGGGAGATTTTCACTTAACTGCTCTTTTTGCTCCTGTTATGGATTTTTTTTTTTATGGCATATGTGAAATGCGACTGTATTGAGCACAATGGATTTTCATGTTGCATGTTAAATTATGCCATGATTGGGGGAAATCTTTGTTTTTATTCTGCTGATTTTTTCAGGTTCTCAAGGACCAGGAAAAGTTAGGACTTTAGCCCAAACACCACTGAGTACTTCTCGAAAAACTTGGGTGGCAAATGCTTGAAAATGGGGAGGCAGGCTTTTTAAAGAACGTCAGCCTGGCTTCCGGGGTCCCATTCCTCATGACTTCTCAAGAAGCCTTGGCCCCTTGCTGGAGTGCAGGGTAAAACAAATGAGGAATGGGGTCATGGGAATTTGGCTGCACACATTTGAATTCAAAACATACTGAAATATCTTGCTGAACAGATAAAACAAACATGCAGCCGCAATCTGCCCCATGTAAATTTATTACCCCTAATCTAGCCTAACCTTGTCTGTCTATCAGGGTCTGAATGACTTGCTCAAAGGTAAACGGTGACTTGGTGGAAAGACTTAAAATTTGAGTTTGTAAATTCAAGTGGAAGTTAAATGACACTTGGCTGAATATTCTGTCAAGGTGTTTTCTGTCTCATTTGTAGTCTTGTCAGCTGCAGATTTCCTAAGGAAAGCTCCCCACTCCGCCCACCCTCCCACTGTATAATACCTGGACTGCAGAGCCACAGAAATAAATGAATCAAAGGCATTGTGCACGTGTGCATGCTAAGTCACTTCAGTTGTGTCTGACTCTTCACGACCCTGTGGACTGTAGCCTGCCAGACTTCTCTGTCCATGGGATTGTCCAGGCAAGAATAATGGAGGGGTCGTCATTCCCTCCTCCAGGGGATCTTCCCCGCCCAGGGATCGAACCTGCGTGTCTTACATACCCAGCATTGGCAGGAGGGTTCTTTCCCACTAGTGCCACATGGTAAGCCATTACCTAAGCACAAAACAAAGATATTTTGCTGCTCTCTTCCTCAGTGTGAGTGTGTGTGTCTGTGTGTATTTTATGTGATCAAGTAGTGAATAAAAATACCTGTGTCCATTTAGGTTTGACAGACAGAAATGTTAGAGAGACTAACAGGAACTTTTCACACAAGTAGCATTATCTGTCATTATGCTATGCAGTATGTAAGAAACAACATCACTCAGAAACCGCCACGCACATTTATGCTTGGAAGCTGAGCTGATTTCAGATGAGATCACTCTTGGTAGTAGGGGAACCTTACCTGAAGAGTGATGTTTGTTTGAGGCCGGACCTTGGCGGAAGGAATCTGAAGATAAGACTCTTTGTTTACAAAATTCACGCTGACCAGTTTCTCACACTTTTCTCCCTGGTAGCCAGGCAAACACTGGCATATTGGCTCATTGATCCTGATGATGCATTGAGCTCCATTCTGACAGTCAAAATTATCACAGGGGCTGGTACGGGGGAGAACCATGGGTGGAGAAAACTCACAAAACAAGCCACTAAAGAATGAACAGAAAAAAACACGTTGATTAGATGTTACTTACTTGCCAATATGAACTGAGTCCTGTAATACTTTGAATACTAATATTCCCTTGCACTTTTACCTGTAGCCTTCTGGACAGGTGCATGTGTAACCGTTCACCGCATCGGTGCAGTGGGCTCCGTTCTTACACTTGTTATCTTGGCAGTCATCGAAGTCGATGTCACAGTGTTCGCCTATGTATCCCGGAGTGCAGTCACATCTGTTTGAACAAGCAGGTAAATAGTTTCAAATCTAACTTAGCCAAAATGAGCACAACAGTTGCATTTCCTCTAGGAAACTGGTACTGCCTTCGAAAAAACATATTTAGAACGAGCTCATAAAGCCTAAACATTAACAGATGCCTAGAAAACAGTACTGATCTGCAAAGCTTTCCATGCTTTCTCACTGTGATCTCTCAGAGGAACAGCAATTTCCTCTCTCAGATGACAGTATGCCTCCGCAATCCAAATAAGATTAGACTAATTGCACCGGGGTTCATTCTTTCCTCTTTCCCTCCCTCCCTCTCTTCTTGCCTCACTTTATTTGGCTATGGTATCCTCTATTTTCAGCTAATTCATCTGAGTACTGACATGATGAAAGTGTTGTGTTGTAAAACTTATTAAGAACCTTAAGGAAATTTTTAAGAACAATTAAGATTTTTAGTTTTCCAATAGAGACTGGATGCATTAGAGTAAAATATAATTTTATGAAAAGCAAACATATTAGCATTAGATCTCTCTAATTCACCATGAATCCAGACTCCTGTTTGGGTAGAATGGGGGCTGACCTAACTGGGTAGAGTAGGGAAGGTGATACTAAACTCCTGGGACCCAAACCTGGACAGCTTTTCAGACTGTTCGCTTTGGTGGTGTGGGGCTGCACAGCTGGTGAAGAACCAGGGATGATAATACAGCTGACGTTCTTTGACCATATTTATTCAAGCCCTGTTCTAGCCACTTTTTCATATCTGGATTCACTGAATTCTCTCCACAGGCGTGTGACATTGGTGATACCCTGACTCCTTGCTACAAGTGAGGAAACAAGACACAAACTGATTAAGTGCCTTGCCCAAGGACATCCAACTTGTGTGCCATAGTCAGGAACTGAACCCAAGCAATTTGATAAGAAAGCCTGAATTTCTAACCATAGTTCTATGCTGTTAAATTAGTTACTTGGTGTTCCCTTTAAAAACTTTTTCATCAGTGCTGACCACTGGAATTCTGTTTATGATACCAAGACACAGTACTTTAAAGGTGCTCCGAGAAAAGCAATACAGCACGTGCAGCGATTATTAAACTATGCTTTGTGAAGCTATTGGAACTCCTACAGATATGGCCATAAATAGGGAGGGGGCTTCTGGCAGCTCCCCTCTGTACCCTGCCACCCAACAACACTTTACTGCTATGATTCATTAGCTTTACACGTTGGCTTCCATGAGTATTTCTGTTTGGAGTTTAAGAAAGGGCTTACTGACTTAAAACAGGAAATTATTTTAGCCTAATAACATTTGGACTTTGCAATTAGGCAGAGCTGTGTTCATATTTTGGTTTCATTGTGAAGTGTATGTAATCTTGACTGCATTGTTTAATCTATGTGATCCCCCCATCTATAACACATATATAGTGATTTCCATCTCACAGGTGTTTGTTAAAAGTTTAAATAAAAACATTATCTACAAAATAATTTGCATAGCATTGTATATATAACGAATGATCAATAAATTATAGGTTTAAAAAATAATTCTATGTAAGTCTTTTAATTCTAAAAAAAATCTTCATGGTTTAGACTGTACTAATTTACTTTTCTATTTCAAAGCCATTAAGATGTAAGTGAATGAGGATAGTTAAAAACACTCTAGTGAATGTGAATATTATTGAATGTCAAAGGTTTTGCCTGAAAATGCAAAATCAGGATTTAGGAGTTACTGGAGAACTGATGAATTAATATAAATGAGAGTATATGCTGCCTAAGGGCACCACAGACAGCCTTGCAGGTATGAATTAATAAATAAAATGAGCTCACTGCATAAGCATGCTTGCTCTAGAGCCAGTGGTTTTAGTGCTAAATCATAACAAAGCAAAGTAAACAAGCCTGAAGTTAAATGGATTCTAAATGGCCATAGACATTCTCAACGAGATGGACAAGGCCTGAGAAAAGGACTTCCATCAATGTTAATGTGAGCAGAGCTGCTCAAGTACAGAGCATTAAAAGAAAGAAGAAATGCTTTGAAACACTCTGAATTATTTATCTGAGAAGAGAAATCAAAGTAAAAGATAAGAGAACCACGTATTCACCAAAGAGGCTGTCTAAGAGCTATTTTATATTCTTTTCTCGACAGATACTATTTTTCAAGCCCATTAGAACTCAGAGTCACATCATGACCAACATTTTGGCCTTTCTTTGACTCCTCAGGCAGAGTTTCAAAACAGGAAGAAAATATTTAATTATGAGTTCCTTAAAGTTTGTATTATCAATAAAATGTATCACATTCCCTGAACTCTATTATCTGACAAGGAACAAGGAAGAAAGCAAAGACTATAAAATATATCATTTAGAAGCCCCAAAGCTCACTAAGTAAGATGTATGCTTGAAAATTCTACTTACGGCATATCATAGTCTAAAAATATCTCAAAGCAATTTAGGAGATTTATGAGGTATAGAATAAAGCAAGAGAACTAAAACCAGCTCTATTAGCTTAGCAATAAGAAAATGTAGTTGAAGGAACAGTACAACTTGTCCAAACAATATTTGTTGGTAGAAATTTTCTTTAGCAGCTTCTATAATTTTGGTTTCTAAGTCCACTTACATTTTTGCAACTTCCTTTCCCACAATGTGCAATTATTTATAATATGGGAGTAATAGCAAACACTATGATTTATCCTGTTTCCTGCTAAACTACATACAAACTCACAAATTACTGCTGAAAACAACGCGTTCCCAAATCAGTTAATGTATAATCCAGTAAAATGCACTATCAGGAGCATGCAATGTAATTGATAGTAATTGAAGATACTGGACTAAGGGTCAGTCTTTTTGAAGATGAACTTATTTTTGAATGGTTTCCATTAAGTTTGACTAACAGTTATCTTGTAATTATAATTCACAAAGCTTTGTGAAAGCTGTCCAGCAGATAAGTCCTTTTGGAAAACCATCTGCTCTGATTAATTTCTCTAAGAAATGATAATATTTGTTATGTAAATGATGGAAGTTCAATTTGCCAAATTCATTAAGGGGAGATCAAAGACATTACGAGTTAAAATAATATACCTATGTATTTGGAAGAACAAAATGCAATGCATCATTTTGTATAAAATAAAGATTTCAATAAGACTTTTGTTTTTCCCACATACAGTTGGAAACTAAAATATAATGAAATGTAGAATCAAATATATTTTCTCTAAAAAAGCATCAAATAAAATGAACAGGTGCTGCAACTGTATATTCTAAAATAATGAATTTTAAATCAAATTGAATTAAAATATTCTCTAAATGAAACGAGAATAAATATTTTATTCAGATTGATTTTCAAAAAGCAGTATGGGTCAGGTGATATGACCCCATCTCCCATTCAACTTGGAATATTCAATAATTTGTTGACAAGTATTAATATTAGTCCCAGCTCTAATCCATCTATTCTTATAAAACTGTTCCTGACCTGAGTTAAGTTTTAATTCTCTGAATCCTATGGCAACTAAGCCTGAGTATGAGAGACTGAATAGCCATAAAGCTCCATAAAAATAAAAGATGGCAATATTAGCACATGCCCTGACCCATAGCAGATGCTCAATAAATACCGGGTAAGAAACAAGTGCACTGGGATGACCCAGAGGGATGGGATGGGGAGGGAGGTGGGAGGGGTGTTTAGGATGGGAACACATGTACACCCATGGCTGATTCATGTAAATGTATGGCAAAACCACTACAATATTGTAATTAGCCTCCAATTAAAATTAAAAAAAATTTTTTTAAAAAGGAACAATTATTGCTATTTGCTAGTTGTCTCCTGTAGGCACAACTCAACCTGAGCCTTACAGTAACATTTCTGAGAATCCAGCTTACCTTCTGTAACAACCAACCTGCCATGGTGATAAAGTGTAAAACTTCTCAGAGGTAACCTGTAGTAGAAAAATCACCCAACTGGGAAGTATAAAATCCAGTTCCAGCTGTACCACTGAGCAACACCGAGACCTCTGGACAGCCATGGACCTCTCTGGGTCACGGTTTCCTCAGGTTTAAAATAAAGGATTCCTACAGGATGATTTCTAAACTACTGTCTGTCTAGGAAAAGGAGTTGCTGTTGATAGGCCCTTGAAATATTACAGAATTCTACACATGACAGTGTGTATGCTTCCATGTGTAAAATAGGTAACCAGTGGGAACTTGCTGTATGACTCAGGGAACTCAAACCGGGGCTCTGTAACATCCTGGAAGGCTGGAAAGGGGTAGGAGGTGGGAGGGAGGTTAAACAGGGGGGGACTCATGTATACCTATGGTTGACTCATGGTCATGCATGGCAGAGACCAACACAATATAGTGAAGCAATTCTCCTTCAATTAAAAATAAATTAGCTTGGGGAAAAATGAAAAAAAAAAAACACCCCCCAAACAAACAAAAATATTACAGAATTGGGGCAAAGGAATAATTTCATTTGCTACCAAATATATTTCAGGAAGATTGCTAGCTGGCATGACTGGATGCGTTCAGTTGCTCAGTCGTGTCTGACTCTTTGCGACCCCATGAATTGCAGCATGCCAGGCCTCCCTGTCCATCACCAACTCCTGGAGTTCACTCAGACTCATGTCCATTGAGTCAGTGATGCCATCAGCCATCTCATCCTCTGTTGTCCCCTTCTCCTCCTGCCCCCAATCCCTCCCAGCATCAGAGTCTTTTCCAATGAGTCAACTCTTCGATGAGGTGGCCAAAGTACTGGAGTTTCAGCTTTAGCATCAGTTTTTCCGAAGAACACCCAGGACTGATCTCCTTTAGAATGGACTGGTTGGATCTCCTTGCAGTCCAAGGGACTCTCAAGAGTCTTCTCCAACACCACAGTTCAAAAGCATCAATTCTTCGGCGCTCGGCCTTCTTCACAGTCCAACGCTCACATCATACATGACCACATGACCACTGGAAAAACCATAGTCTTGACTAGACGGTTATCATCCCACAAAACACACACATGAGTGAAGTAGACACTAAATATTAATTACACTGAGACAACAGACATAAACGGACTGTACCAAGGCAACCTGGGACATATGGTCACTCTGTCTTCCTCCATTTGGGTAGTTAAAGTATTATTGCAGACCAAAACATTTTACAGTTACATTAATTTAAACTTCTTATTTTACCAAAGATGACTTCCATTCAGGTAACAAAGCATCTAGTAGATATTATGAATTTATTTGGGTTTCCCTGGTGGCTCAGCTGGTAAAGAATCCACCTGCAATGTGGGAGACCTGGGTTTGATCCTTGGGTTGGGAAGATTTCCTGGAGAAGGGAATACCTACCCACTCCAATATTCTGGTCTGGAGAATTCCATGGACTGTACAGTCCATGCAGTTGTAAAGAACTGGGTACGGCTGGGCGACTTTCACTATTGGGTCTTCAAATGAATTTAATTAAACTCAGTCAAAGGCTATTTTGGATGGATGTGAGAGTTGAACTATAAAGAAACCTGAGCACTGAATAATTGATGCTTTTGAACTGTGGTGTTGGAGAAGACTCTTGAGAGTCCCTTGGGTTGCAAGGAAATCCAACCAGTCCATCCTAAAGGAAATCAGTCCCAAATATTCATTGGAAGGACCGATGTTGAAGCTGAAACTCCAATACTTTGGCTACCTGATGGAAAAGCTGACTCATTGGAAAAGACTCTGATGCTGGGAGGGATTGGGGGCAGGAGGAGAAGGGGACAACAGAGGATGAGATGGTTGAATGGCATCACCGACTCAATGGGCATGAGTTTGAGTAAACTCCAGTGATGGATAGGAAGGCCTGGCATGCTGCAGTCCATGGGGTCGCAAAGAGTCAGACATGACTGAGCGACTGAAATGAACTGAACTAAAGACTACTTTGGGCTTCCCAGATGGCCTAGTGGTTAAGAATTCACCTACCATTGCAGGAGACTTAAGAGATGTGTGTTCAGTCCCTGGGTTGGGAAGATCCCCTGGAACAGGAAATGGCAACCCACTCCAGTTTCTCACATGAAAAATTCCATGGACAGATGAGCCTGGTGGGCTACAGTCCATGGGGTTGCAAAGAGTCCAACATGACTGAATGATTAAACACAGACACACATTCAAAGGATCTTTTATTTCATACAAAATTTCCCTTGAAAAATCACAGAACAAAAGGAAACTCTTTGGTGTACTAAAAAAAGGTCATACTGTAAACAAACATTTATAAAAATGCCAATAACCCTGGAGAAAATGCCCTATAAATCCTGAGCAAAGGTGTGAAGCTAGACCCTGAAAGAAGAGGGGTCCTTAAACAAAGGCCCTCCTTGGGACTTCCCTGGTGGTCCAGTGGCTAAGACTCCGAGTTATCAATGCAGAGAGCCCAGGTTCAATCCCTGGTCAGGGACCTAGATCCCACCTTCTGCAACAAAGATCAAAGATCATGCATGCCACAACTAAGACCTGGTGTAGCCAAATAAATAATAAATACCTAAATAAATGAAAAAAGAAAGGCCCTCCTCCCCCAGTCATGAGCTTCAATGCAGCCTCAAACTTACTTGTATCCCTTTGGAGTCAGGATGCACTTGGAGTCATGCTGGCAGGGGTTCAAGTCCTGGGCACAGAAGTCCAGTTTCTCCTCACACAACTCTCCTGTTAACAGGGCAATTGGCATTAGGTCATAGAGAAAGGTTAAAGCTTTCCTGCCAGCAGGCCGTGTCATGGGTCTGAGAGGTAAGCATAGCTTGTGATTGGCAAAAATAAAAAAATCACAAGACATGGAAGCAGAAGATCCAAAATGCTGGTTCTGCTGCTAAACACTTCTATGACTTGGGACAACACAACGATTGTAAACTGTGAGTAGTAGGAGCCCCTTTAGAATATAGTAGTATATTGGAGGAAAAGGAAATATGAATGCTTTTAACTTTTATTCATTCTTTTTTATTTGGACTTTTTGAGGTATAACATATATTCAAAAGATAAATGAATAGCTAACAAATAGTCACAGACTGAACCCATTCATATAACCAGCATTCATGTCTGAAAACACACCATTTACCATCATTATTTACCAGAGGCTTGATTCCAAGGATAAGTAACCACCTCCCTGACCATAGATTATTTGTGCCTGTTTTTGATCTTGATGTAAATAGAATCATTTGGTAAGTTATCCTTTTATATCTGGCTCATTCTGTTGTTTTACGTTTTTAAAAAAATAATTCTTAAATCTTCAGGGTCTCCAAGGTCTTATAAGCCCAGAAAAAAAGACTGTTTCCCTTTTATGACTTATGGAACAGCTCAACAGAAATACGCCTCAGCTACATCCATCATGACAGAAAGAAAACAGCAAAAGGAGAATCAGTCAAGATAGAGAACGTATGCTTCTTTCCATCAACTAGTTTATAAAGAATAATTGTCACCCATAAATAAGAACTACAAGCATAACCATGTCTGTTCTAGACTCTCTGTGCTGAATTGCATGTCTGATTATCTATCAGGATATTTCTTCATATACAAATAACACAATCAAATATTATTTTCCGACACATTAGATCAAATATGATCTTCAGTGAGAACACTTTCCTGATCATTGTGTGGATTTTTAAGATAATGGGAAAGATATAAGGTTTAAAAGTTCTTTCCTTTTCTACCTTACCTTTAAATGATTTTATATGCAGTAAATAAATGAATAAGGCAAGACATCTATAGGCAGCTGTGTTCATTTCCAAGAAACAATTAGAACTTTTATGTGTTCAAAGTGTATAAAAGCAGCACTGGTTAAAAAATCAGGAGTTTGAAGCAAATCTGTTTGTTACAGACTGTTCTTCTAAGGAGTACTTAGCCAAATGAGAGAAATAGTTGCCTAACAGCTAAATTTGGTATATCATTTAACTTCAAGGATCTTTTCCCATGATTTAAATACATACATGTACTCAGCTTGGAATTACATCAATGTGGTGTAATTAGTTTTTTTCCTGTCTCTTAAAGAGAACTAATTGCACTAGAAGTCTCATATATTTCTTTTATAAGAAGACTTTCTGTGTCTTTAAACCTGTGATACAAAGAATTTTTATCAACATATACATGATGAGCTATTTTTAAATAGGGTTTATTTAAAGCTTTTTACTTTCAACTAGTATTACTTTAAATGATACTGCTTGATGGAATGTATTCATTATAATCTATCAAGCTACTGTGATGAAACTGCTGTCAGTTTTCAAATTAAATCTATCCAGTTAGATACAGACTCTTTACAAGAGTCTATATCTAAGGCAGTTTAAATATTATTCTATGTATGCTTCACTTTAAATCCAAATAAGAAGTTATTTGAAAAATGATAAGAGGAAATCCTTTACTTCTTATTCATTGTGATCTAATCTAATCCAACTCAATCCAATCCAATTAAGACATTCTAAACCACAGTTCATAAGGATTTACTAGATGAAATTGGACTAGATGCTGGGGCTTATAGGACTCTGCTCTCATTCAGCTCCCAATCTACCAGTAGAGAAAGTCTGAGCTGGAGACAGAACACAGAGAAAGAACTTCATTTCTAAGAGAAGAAAACAGGAGTCAACCCTTTATTCTTTGTTAAGTATTTCTCCATAAACTTAAGATGGTAAGGAGTGAGAAAGCAGATCAATCTAAGAAACGGTTGGCTCTTCTTATTCATTGTGATCTAATCTAATCCAACTCAATCCAATCCAATTAAGACATTCTAAACCACAGTTCATAAGGATTTACTAGATGAAATTGGACTAGATGCTGGGGCTTATAGGACTCTGCTCTCATTCAGCTCCCAATCTACCAGTAGAGAAAGTCTGAGCTGGAGACAGAACACAGAGAAAGAACTTCATTTCTAAGAGAAGAAAACAGGAGTCAACCCTTTATTCTTTAAGTATTTCTCCATAAACTTAAGATGGTAAGGAGTGAGAAAGCAGATCAATCTAAGAAATGGTTGGCTAAACAACAGCTTAAGATTAGGCATGCCACCTTAAGTTTGAAAGCTACCTCAATATCAAGATTTCATTATTTTATAAGGAATCTATCTTAAAAGAATAGCATGTTGTTGTTGTTTAGTTGCTCAATCATGTCTAACTCTTTTGTGACCCCATGGACTGTAGCCTGCCAGTCTCCTCTGTCCATGGGATTCTCCAGGCAAGATTACTGGAGTGGGTATCCATTCCCTTCTCCAGGAGATCTTCCTGATCCAGGGACTGAACCCTTGTCTCCTGTATTGGCAGGTGGATTCTAACAAATGAGCCACTTGGGAAGCCCATAAGGATCCATAGCAGCACATTACTCAATACTAATAACTATACCAATTACTTTAGCCATCAGAACAGCAATGCTAATTGCTAAAGTTGTATATGATAGACCACGGTGACCATCACATAGCTGCACATTTGACTCTGGCAAGCTGGCTGGTTACTTCCAAAGGACGTATCTTCATTTAAGTATCACCCAATATGATAATACTAACAAATAATACAAAGCATTATCTGTTTCCCATTACTGACTCACTTTTAAAGCCCAATCTTCCACCCTATATTCTTGTCGCCTGTGTCTATTCACTATTTTATGAATTTATCTCAACGCTATGCTTGGGTTAATGGTGCTTCCTTTTGCCTTAGTAACTTTAATAAGTTCTGCTGTCAATTTTCTCATCCATTATATAACCTATTCTTTATGAAATCTTCCTGGATCTTTTCAACCATCTGTTACATGTCATTAAGGGTGGCATTATACATCAATTTGTTTCAATAATTTTTATATGTCATGTTTGCTTGTGATTCTCTTAAGGCACATGTATTTTGTGTATTTATTTATTGACTTAATAAACATGTATAACAGTGCTTACTGCTATGTATCAGGGAGGAGCTTCCCAGGTGGCTCAGTGGTAAAGAGTGGTAAAGAGCTTGCCAGCGCAGGAGATGCAAGAGACATGAGTTTAATTCTTAGACTGGGAAGATTCCCTGGAGAAGGAAAATGGAGATCCACTCCAGTACTCTTGCCTGGAAAATTCCAGGGACAGAGAAGCATGGTGGGCTACAGTTCATTGAGTCAAAAAGAGTTGGACATGACTGAGCATGCATGCGTGCTGTGTATCAGACTGCTTTAATTAAATATTGCATAAATATGTAATCTCTTAATGTTCATGACAATCATATAAGGTAAGCTTGTGGGGTTGTACCGCTTTGGATGTGCTGGGTATTCATTAGTGTTTATCTCATTTCTTTTCTTTGATTGGAAGATCATTGAGACCATCATGTTTGGAACATTTGTCTTTCTATCTCTCTGCTGCTGCTGCTGCTGCTGCTAAGTTGCTTCAGTCGTGTCCGACTCTGTGCGACCCTATAGATGCCACTTGGGAAGCCCATAAGGATCCATAGCAGCACATTACTCAATACTAATAACTATACCAATTACTTTAGCCATCAGAACAGCAATGCTAATTGCTAAAGTTGTATATGATAGACCACGGTGACCATCACATAGCTGCACATTTGACTCTGGCAAAGCTGGCTGGTTACTTCCAAAGGACGTATCTTCATTTAAGTATCACCCAATATGATAATACTAACAAATAATACAAAGCATTATCTGTTTCCCATTACTGACTCACTTTTAAAGCCCAATCTTCCACCCTATATTCTTGTCGCCTGTGTCTATTCACTATTTTATGAATTTATCTCAACGCTATGCTTGGGTTAATGGTGCTTCCTTTTGCCTTAGTAACTTTAATAAGTTCTGCTGTCAATTTTCTCATCCATTATATAACCTATTCTTTATGAAATCTTCCTGGATCTTTTCAACCATCTGTTACATGTCATTAAGGGTGGCATTATACATCAATTTGTTTCAATAATTTTTATATGTCATGTTTGCTTGTGATTCTCTTAAGGCACATGTATTTTGTGTATTTATTTATTGACTTAATAAACATGTATAACAGTGCTTACTGCTATGTATCAGGGAGGAGCTTCCCAGGTGGCTCAGTGGTAAAGAGTGGTAAAGAGCTTGCCAGCGCAGGAGATGCAAGAGACGTGAGTTCAATTCTTGGACTGGGAAGATTCCCTGGAGAAGGAAAATGGCGATCCACTCCAGTACTCTTGCCTGGAAAATTCCAGGGACAGAGAAGCATGGTGGGCTACAGTTCATTGAGTCAAAAAGAGTTGGACATGACTGAGCATGCATGCATGCTGTGTATCAGACTGCTTTAATTAAATATTGCATAAATATGTAATCTCTTAATGTTCATGACAATCATATAAGGTAAGCTTGTGGGGTTGTACCGCTTTGGATGTGCTGGGTATTCATTAGTGTTTATCTCATTTCTTTTCTTTGATTGGAAGATCATTGAGACCATCATGTTTGGAACATTTGTCTTTCTATCTCTCTGCTGCTGCTGCTGCTGCTAAGTTGCTTCAGTCATGTCCGACTCTGTGCGACTCTATAGACAGCAGCCCACCAGGCTACCCCGTCCCTGGGATTCTCCAGGAAAGAACACTGGAGTGGGTTGCCATTTCCTTCGCCAATGCATGAAAGTGAAAAGTGAAAGTGAAGTCGCTCAGTCATGTCCGACTCTTAGTGACCCCATGGACTGCAGCTGACCAGGCTCCTCCGTCCATGGGATTTTCCAGGCAAGAGTACTGCAGTGGGGTCCTATTGCTTTCTCCGTTACATCTCTCTAGGGTATGGAATAATGACATAAAATAATATTTAGTGAAAGAAACATTCATGCCTTTTAAGGAAGGAACTCTATCTTGTTGACCTATATTCTACTTCTTTCACTTCCACCTTCAGACATTTTTTCTCTTTAATTTCTACTTAATGATTAGCCACTCATCATTAACAACAACTAGCTTATGTTCTTTCCTTTAAACATCACTTAAAAACTTTTTAAATATTAAAAATAAGTGTTTTCATTGAACTGTTTCTTGAATTTCTTCTAATTGTGTTCTGCTGTACTTGGGGGAAGTCAGCTTTCAAATAACATCTAACAGTGGTAAGATATAGAAGCTTAATATAAAATGGGAAATGAAGCAAGCTCCATAGACAAATGCAGGGAGGTTTATCTAGTCCTAAACCAGTAAAAGGAAAACTGGACATTTGAACACTGTGTTAGATTTCTGAGAAGAATGGAAACAAAAGGGTCTAACAGTAATGCACTCATATGCTTTTAATTATTAATATTACTCAACTATTTCTCCCAAATCTCACAGTATTGAGAGGATATTATGTACCTTTTATTTTTGATGTATGTATAGTCACAGCTAGTACTGAGTTAGTGGAAAAATTAGGGGAAAATAAAGGAAAGGAAAGTTAACTGAATCTGTTTCTTTTCTTTTCTTTTTTTTAATGATCCAATGCCTTCTTGATATCATATCATCAAGGGCGTCCTCCTCTCCTGAAATGATGAAGTGTGTGAAGTGATAGAATGGATGGAAAGGTGAGCTGTAATCTATAAGCTTATAAGCAGGTCTTTACATTTCTAACATGGTATTGGGGGAAAGGTAAGTCAAGCCATTGAGGTAGTTAAGGGCAATGTGGTTGGACACAGGTTAAATTTCAGTGCTCATAAATCCCTCAAGAGACAGAGTCTAGGCAAACGTTGAATTCATAATTTGGCTCCAACCAACTCCACAAAATCCCAGTAAATCCTATTTATTTCACTTCATCCTGAGCCCTTAAAACTCCCCAATGACAAAACAATAGCATGGAACCCAATCATTGCCTGGCATTTGTGATTTCACTTTTGATCAGATGAGCAAATTAATCTTCTTTGTGCTTCTAGCTTTCAGTGTTTTCTGTTGATGAGAAGGTAAAGCTCTGTGTATGTGTTGGCTGGTTGCCTGTGTTTTAGAGAAGAAATTGCTTGTGTTTTAGTCAATCAGGGTTAGAATGATCAACTGAATATTGTGAAGAAAGAACACCACATGTCCTAAACAGAGGGTTTATTTGTTTGTTTATTTTTTGGTAAGAAAGTGACATTTAGGTTTCAGATCACCTCTTTCTGATTGTGTCTGTCAGTTAAGCATGGCAGACAGTGAGGTTTGAAATGAGAGCTGTTGATGCAGTAAGTCAGGAGTGATGCCCTCTTCTACAAGTTATCCTCAGAGCCCAGAAGAAGATATAATTCACTGCTTACTGAGCATCTGTATATGTGGCCTTTCTGAAGAATCTGATGTAGCAGTAATATGACTGTATATCCTGGCTTGCTCTGGACATTCCTGCTTTATACCTGCTGTCCCAGGGTGATTTTCAATAGTGTCCCCATGCACTTACATACACATGCCCTGATTTGGGTGACAAATGCTACAGTCACCTTGTGGGTGGAGCAATAAAAGCTGGATCATCAGAGTTAATGTTCTGTTTGGACTAAAGAGTGAACAAGCATAAAGAGATCCTGGGGAGAAACAATTATTACTTGGGTGAAATGACATGTGGATTACTGAGTCACTGCTTGGAATAATATTCTGCGACTTATTTGATATAAAACAATGGACTGGTTGCAGAGAAGTGAACTATTTCATTGTTCTGGGCTCCAGTTCTTTACGAGTAAAATGAGGTTCTGGAATTGAAGTTGCGCAAGGTCAACTGTGGCTATTATTTTTCAAAGGCAAAGTGCTTCTAAAGGAGATGGATAAGGCAGATAGCAAGTCAGCGAAGGAAGCATCATGCCTTAGCTGAACCAAACAACATTACTTTATCAGTGGGAAGCAAGAACAGTGTTGGCATGTACCTTAATTCCACTGAGGTACCAATACTGTACATAGTATTGCAACGAGGGAGAAATCTCAATGTATTTGATGGTTCCTATGGGAAACAGTGCCTGGAGCGGGCCTTGTGTCCTGCTTCAGTTTAGATCCATGGACCTAATTTTAAAGTTCCCTACTTCTTAAACACACGCGGCCCTTCCTTCATCTTCACTTGTACTTCTGGTGTCTTAAGTCATCTTTTTATTTGCATTCCTTATTACCACACTCACTAAAATAGTTTTAGTACTCTTCCACAAACTTCTTGCCTGATATCTATGGTGAGATCTGCCTTTGCATTTTTGTTAAACAAATGATTTGGTGGTCAACCACCAGATTTTAACATCACCATATATTTTGAGTACATACTATATAAGAAGACTTGTGTTAATGCTAGGAGTATGATGGTGTATAACAAAAAATGATGTCCCTGTTCTCATGGAGCTCATACATGAGAGGAGGAGGAGAAAGATATTGACCCAATAATTTCACAAGTAACTATAAAATAACCTGAGTGATGAAGGCTAATAAGTGCTCTGGTTTGCTCTAGAAGGGCAACTGACTGTAAGGGAGTTTTTTTTTTTTTTTCTTCTTCTTCTGAATTAGGGCTTGGATTGCAGGTGAAGAGGGGATAAAGAGCACTGGCAGAGGTTTTGTGCAGGAGGTGACATGGAAAACATGAGCTCTGAGACACTGGGAGTGAGCTGGGAGAGCATGGTGGCAGAGAAGGTCACAGAGGGTAGCAGAATGTCTACTGAATGAGCAGTGGGTGCCACTGAAGGGTCCTGAGTGATGAAGGCTAATAAGTGCTCTGGTTTGCTCTAGAAGGGCAACTGACTGTAAGGGAGTTTTTTTTTTTTCTTCTTCTTCTTCTTCTGAATTAGGGCTTGGATTGCAGGTGAAGAGGGGATAAAGAGCACTGGCAGAGGTTTTGTGCAGGAGGTGACATGGAAAACATGGGCTCTGAGATACTGGGAGTGAGCTGGGAGGGCATGGTGGCAGAGAAGGTCACAGAGGGTAGCAGAATGTCTACTGAATGAGCGTGGGTGCCACTGAAGGGTTTTATGATGGAGGATGGCCAGATGACATCTGTGTCTTGGAAAGAACATTCTGGCTCTAGTGGAGGATGGACTGCACGGAGACAGAAATGGGTGAGAGATGACACAGCTGGTACTCAGGTGATTGTAGAGGAGATGTAGATAGTCTGCAGAGACATTTGGGAAACAAAAGAGATGGGAACTGGTGTTGGATTGGGTGGGCATAGGGGAGAGAGGAAGCTGTCTGGAACTTCTAGATTTCTATAAGACTGGGATGAAGACTGGACTACCTTTCAGTGATGCAGAGAATACTGAAAAGATCAGGTTTTCCGGGGCAAAAATCAAGAGTTTGAAATATGTAGTGTCATGGGTTGAATTTGTTCCCCCTCAAAAATGTGGTGCAGCCCTTCAGTATCTCAGAATAGGATCTTATTTGGAGATAGGGTTTTTACAGAAGTAATCAGGTTAAAATGAGGTCTGCAGGTGGGCCCTGATCTGGTATGGCTGCTGTTCCTACAGGTGCCTGTGCTGTCTTGTCCGACTCTTTGCAATCCTTACGACTGTAGCCTGCCAGGCTACTCTCTGCATGGGATTCTCCAGGCAAGAATACTGCAGTGGGTTGCCATGCCCTCCTCCAGGGGATCTTCCCAACCCAGGGATCGACCCTGTGTCTCCTGCACTGCAGGGGGAATCGTCACCCCTGAGCCATTGGGGAAGCCCATGATGTTCCTATAGGACAAGGAAACCCGGCACAGAGGGCAGCCCATACAATGGACAGAGAGGGAAGATGGCCATTGACAGGCCGAGCAGAGATGTCTGCAACAGGTCCTTCTCCCAAAAGGCTCTAATGCCACTGATACCTTGAGTTTGGACTTCTAACCTGCAGAACTGTGAGACATTAAATTCCTATAATTTAAATCACCCAGTTTGTGATAGTTTGTTATAGTAGCACTAGTAAACCAAAATAGCTGCTAAATTCTACATTATTGGGGGTTTATAGTGGGGAATAAAACTTTCAGCTTGTGCAACTATCTCTTTTCTTCTCTCACTTTTTCTTCTTACATCTTTCCTCCCCTCCCTTCCTTCCCTTCCTCCCTTCTCTTTCCTTTTTTATTTCATTCCATGTGACTGTTCTCTCCCATGTCTGAAATACTCTTTAAGCTTCCCCAACAATGAACAAGGAGAGGGGCTGTTTAACTTGACCAAAATTCAAACTTAACTTTAGTTTAACAATTTTCATAATAATATATGGGAGAGAAACTATTTTGAACTAGACTCAGCAAATAAAAGGATGTGCATGACAAAGACCTTATGACAAAGGATGTGCATAACTCTGGAGAAGTTAAAATCTGAGGAAAAAAATAGAGACATAAGATAGATGCTTAAGTTTCCCTTAAGTTTCATTTAGTGACTGGTATATGGACAGCATCATGCCCTACAAACTGGCTGAATAACTTATTGTTTTATTTATTATTGAAAAATATACCACACAGATGCAAAATTGACTATTACCTTTAAAGAGACTTCGCTTGGCAAGGTAAACTGTGCCATTTAGAAAAGAAGATATTTTTGAAGAGTTGTTGGATTGACAATTAGTTGCTTTCCATCTACCAAGAAATTTAGGCAACAGCATATCTTGCAGAAGCTTACTCAGTTCTCAAAGCCTGCTTAACAGAGAAGAGGTTGTCCCTAGATCAGGGTTCCAGGAATTTTCCAACTCAACTCTGTTGATTATTCATTTTTTTCACTAATTGAGCAATAAGAAAGTGTGGGTTTTAATTAGTAAGTATCTCATTTATATTTTTCCAAAAATTAGCACTGTACATTCAGGTTGGTCATATTTACAAACATAACAAATGATTTTAGATAGAGGCATATGACACTGTTGGAATGCTTAACTCTCACTAGTTTTTGCTAATATAAGCCATTCAGTTTCTTCTCTGAAACAGAAATAATCTCAGGGTCCATTTGGGGGACCATGGATGTATGAAGGAGGTGGGAAGGATTCTGGGGCAGCCTGTTCTTATTCCCATTGATAAACTCTACCAAGCTACTTTCTTTTTTAATATGAAAGGATCATTGATATTAATAAAAATGGAAAGGTAACTTATGACCACAATCTGGATAACTGAACCAGAATTCTGGTGTTAAATTTAATCTGTTATGACATTTTCAAATACACTTATAACAAAGGAGGAAGTCTGGTTGAATTCCTGACGGCATCCCCAAGCCACAGAGTTCTGGAGGGTCAAACACACCATTCTTCAAATATTTGCGTTGTGAGCTCTTCCTTCAATCAAGAAAAACATGGAAAAATGCTACTAATTCTCTCTACATGAATTGGCACAGCAAGGAAAGGTATCAAAAAAAGCAACCTACTGGAAATAAATTGGTATTTCACTTCCTAAAGTTACACTACTTGAGGGTAACGGATGGATAGCTTTATTTATAGTTTTGTATCCCTTTGTTACTGTATTTGCCAGCAAATTATCTGTCACAAATTAGATACACAATGGCTGTTCAAAAATGTGAAAGACAGCACTTATGTGATAGCTTTTCAGAGGAAAATACTTTATGCATGTTAAGGAGAAGGAGACCTGGATGGCATAAGGGATAATATAAGAAGAGAGAGTAAGGAACACTGATAGCGGATTCGTGTTCTGAGATCCCAGCCTCATGTACGCGCTTGCAGGCTGGACTTAATAGGCTACCCTGTTAACTCAGATATCCTGACAATCTTGTCTGCCAAATGATGACTATCCCAATGGGAAACAGAAAGGATGAACTCTGGAATCAATAGGAAGTATGAGTGTAAATGGCATGTTTGAGAAAGATTAAGATAAACAGACCTGAATGTTTTTCATTATCCAATTTAAAAAATTCTGTGCGATTCCTTAAAAATTGTACATTTCTCATTTGTTCTTATTCATATAAAGAATACAATCCTCTCTCCTTTCGCAGACTTTGCAGGGAGACGGATGGACTGTATTAGATGGTGGACACAGCCGATGGGATGATGGGAGCCATTCCAGGACAGGTTAATTGAATTGGACCTGAAAGAAAAGTATTTGTTTCCTCTTCTTTCACTGAACCAGTCCTATTTGTTCCATGGTTTGCTCATTGTTATAATCCCAGGCACCAGAGCACAGTAACACGAGCAGATGCCCAGTGCCCATTCTGGATAGTCAGTATCCTTATCAGTAGTGATAATAATAAATGGATTTATTTCCATCAGTAAGTAAAGAATTATTTATGAACAGGGTGTTTCTGCTTCTTTTATAACAGAGCTAATTCTTCTTAAAGGTTCCTTTTAACAATAATCTGATACTTTCTTACTTGTGTTTACTACCCGAAATGTGTTCTATCAATTAGCAATAGTTAACTGACCTTCATAATATGATCAATAAACTATCCAGAGCATACCCACATCTCTAAACTTAAGTAAATCCAACTGTTAGTATAGAAATATAGAGAACTGATCTTGAGGGGCTGTGAATTTTTGAAGATGTATTAGCCACTGATAAATGTCTTCTTGGTTCAAAGGGTGTGCAAAATGGGACACACGCATAACGAACACTGCCAGAGTGCAGTCTCTCATGAGATAAAGTTTATCATAATTCAGAACAGGAAGGCTCAAGGAAATATGTTATAAATATGGGAATTAATGTTTCAAAAAAGAAAACCATTTTATATTCTCACTTTTGTTCTATATGATATGAAATGGGTTGCTCTATAATGCTCATTTGCCAGAAAGTTTGATTACACTTTGTATTCAGAAACTATTCTAAAAACTAGTCAAGTAGCTATATTTTGCCACTCACTTTCTTGGAATGAGAAATGATTGCTTCGTATTGGTGAAATAACTGACCTAATCTGAACTTGCAACGAAGAATCAAAGCCAACGAGCTTGACAAGGGCTAATGTTTTATATATTCTCATATCACTTTCAATTCTGAGCACAGTATCCTGAATAATGTATTTTCTCAATAAATATCTTTTGAATTTTTTTAAATGGAAAAATTTACCTCTTCAAATAAATAAATAAAAAGGAGGTGTTTTTCAGTACTTCCTCACTGGAACATTATGTCTAAATAATGCAGCCAATTCCAACAACCACAAAAACTGCAGAAATATTTAATTTTGTTTTCAGAATAAATCAGTCCAAATTATATTGACTAAGGCTTGGTTAAGCTAAACTGTTTTTCTGGGCTCAATGGGCGTTGTCTATTAACTATAGAGCAAACAGGATCCCTAAAATCTTTTCTAAGATTCAAATCCATTTAAAAAGGCTTTGAAAGGTTGGAAAATGAATGCAAACCACACAGTATAATTAGGCTGCCAAAGTACTCTCTCTAGTTAAAACAGATTGCAAGACAACTGCAACTATATTGACACTGATAAACAGACTTTACACATCTTGAGGCATAATTAATGAGAGAAGGAGCCACTGTTAATAAGAGATCATGAAAATCCAAATATATACCAAAAAAACTAAAAAAAGACAGCCAAATTGAAGAGTTCTTCAGTATTCAATATTTCCTTGTACTTCAAAGTATAATAAGAGGGCAAAGAGAACCAAAGACTTATTCATAAATAAATCTTTTCCTTTGGATGTATGTTAAATAAAATGAAAAATAATTTTTTAAAAAGACAGTACTGAAAACCATTGGGGGTGAAATTTCCTTCATGAATATAGCTTATTTTAGGTAGAATTTTCTCTATCAAAAGTTTGTTAGAATTGCTCCATCATTGAGAATGACATCAGTCATCTAAACCATGTCACTGTAGCGATGACAGTTGAAATTAAATGATGGAAAGCTTGAACTTGTCCTCTATGACAGCCCATGATATTTCTGGAGTACAGACATCTAACACTTTCAAGTGTTTTCTTATACATTCTTCCATTCTTCCACATTATTCTCAAACATTAAAATGAAGTGGGACAGATGTCATTAAAGATTGTGAGAGGCCCCAGAGTTGATACATTTTACTGCCTGGATGAGAAATTTGAGCTTTTCCCATTAGCTTTATAAATTCATCAGTATCCCACCTGTCCTATGTAATGGAAGGTAGCCTGGTCATCAGGATAATTATACAGGCACCAATTAGACACTTTCTTGTTTTCATGTGTAGATTAAGTAGATTGCTTGTCTGCATCTGAATTTTGTGACTATGGATTTACCCTTTTCAAATGTGCATGATGGTCAATTCTTTATAGCCAGCTGAGGAGACAGCAGAAGGAAAGCTTGTTTGGCACTAAGGATGAGTCAGAACCACTATGGGATGTGAAAAATGCAAAATCTGGAAGATGGTAGCAAATAAGAAGGGACTAATTCCAGGGGAAGGTCCCAAAGTTAGAATGCAGGCCATGGGTTCAGTTAGACACTTGTTTGCACTGTACCCCTACTCCCAGGTGGTGCTAGTGGTAAAGAACCTGCCTGCCAGTGCAGGAGGCATAAGAGATGGAGGTTCAATCCCTGGGCCAGGAAGATCCCCTGGAGGAGGGCATGGCAACCTATCCCAGTATTATTGCCTGGAGAATCCCCATGGACAGAGAGGCCTGGTTAGCTACAGTCCATGGGATCACCAAGAGTCAGACACAACTGAAGTGACTGAGCACACACACATCTTCAGGTAAGTGCTTTGCTGCTGTTTTATACAAAGCAAGTGAACAAGTGAAAGTCGGTCAGTCGAGTCTGACTCTTTGTGACTCACGGACTGTAGTCTGCCAAGCTTCTCTGTCCATGGGATTCTCCAGGCAAGAATACCAGAGTGGGTTGCCATTTCCTGCTCTACAGGATCTTCCCAACCCAGGGACTGAACCCAGGTATCCTGTTCTGGCAGGTGGAGTCTTTACCATCTGAGCCACTGGGGAAGTCCTGTTTTATAGAAGTTATTGCTCAAATCTTTATTGCTCATATTTACAGAGTTCTTTGGGGCTTCCCAGGTAGCTCAGTGGTGAAGAATCCCCCTGCCAAGCAAGATCCATGGGTTTGGTCTCTGGGTCGGGAAGATCCCCTGGAGAAGGAAATGGCAACCTACTCTAGGATTCCTGCCTGGACAGTCTCATGGACAGAGGAGCCTGGTGTTCTACAGTTGATGAGGTCGCAAAGAATCGCACACGACTTAGCAGCTGAATAACAACAACAGAGTTCAACTTAACGATACGTCAGCTAATTACAGAGTTTCTTTTAACTTAGAAAATCATTCTGAGTGCTATAAAGACGTTGAAACTTCATTTCCACTTATGTTTGCGATTCAAATAATAGAAAATGATTTGACTGCTTTTAAAAGCAAATTTAGTCAGCAGCAGGTTCTTGGAAATAAGAGACATCTTTTATAAACACAAGCATGAAATTTAGTCAATACATGAAACCACATAATGATTTAAAACACTATCATACTGTCAAGCTTGCTCTGAGAGTATGTATATATATAACTACTTAAGGACATATTCTTGTGACAGAATAATGGCCATTGTGTTTCCTGAGATATAATCAGGCCTTAGAAGTCTCTGTCCCAAACCACCAATTGCTTTAGTACTTGTAAAAAAGACAATATTTGACCAAGGATGGTATTGGATGCATTAATCCACAGAGAATGTACAGATTATATTTTTTACATTCTCAAATAAGACAAAACTTTTTTTTCATGCTTTTTAACTTAACTCTGCACACAGTAAGTGAACAACCAATAAATCATCTGAACAATGTAGCAGAAAAAAAATGAAGAGGCGTCAGAGCTACTACATAATATCGTCCATGTTAGTCTTTGAATCATACTGCTAATGCCATATATACAACTGGAGCTGTCAAGACAAGCACACCCTTTTAGGATAACGTGCTAAACTTGGCACTTGAAACTGTGGTAAGCTGAATGAGTAAAAATACAATATTATTAGGTATAATTCTGAATTTTTAAGATAAAAATTCAACAAAGATTCCATGATGACTCCCAGGACATGTTGATCACCCTTGTCACCAGTACAGGACTTCCCTTCCCAGACCCTGATATATTTGGAAAATCATGCAGACCATAAATGCTAAGGATTTAATATGATCTTTTTATGCTTTAAAAATACTGCCTAGTACACGTGGCATTCTACGAGTTTGACATCATTAAAAAAAAAAAAAACTTCTTGGGCTTTGTAATTTTTATCCTACAAAATGTTTTAATGAATGTATACACCTCTTAACATTTTTCTTGTTTCAAATTACTGAAGATATTAATTTAAAATTATGGGGAAATTCTCACTATCTAACATTTTTTCTACCTACAGTCTACGTACTGCACTAATTGACTTACATTTTTCATGATAAAAACAATACATTTGGAATGTCTTTAAAAAAGAAAAAGCATACAGACAAGAACAAACTAGAAAGCATTAGTCTTTCTTTTTTGCCACTTCTTCTGCCCACTCAGAAAGCTTCTTTTGCAGCTTCCAGAAATTGGTAAAGTGCATTTCAGACACCCTTTTGTAAGTGTGTAGTATAGCTATACACATATCAAGGATCTGAATGACTGATTTGACATATTCATACCAGATTTCATTTTAGTCAACATTCCTTTTACCACATACACACCATGAAATCTATATAGCTTTCAAAGAAAGAAGGAAACTAAAATAAAATCGTAATAGACTTAAAAGGCAACTAACCTTTTTCCACCTCATTCAGATTAGCAGCTGGCAGCAACAGAGACAGAAGAGACAAGAGACGTTTTACATTGCAGTACACAGCAGAGCACAGGCAGCGAAAGCGCAGCATAGCAACAGAGAGGCCCGGGGCGAGAGGGCACACTGAAGCCCGGCGCGCAGCGCTTACCTACGGCTGGGCCAAACGCACACACAGGGAGAACATGAGGCAAAGGCAGACGCCGTCACAGGGAGCGAGAGAGCTCAGCTAAACCAGGCGACTGAACGACAGGCAGCTCTACTCGCAAGATGTGCACATAATGGTTTGTGTGTGGGCATTGGAGATTTGGAAAACAGAGAGATAATGGAAAAATTAAAATGTTCTTAATTTTTTCTGCAAAATACATTCTACGTCTTTACATGCCCAACTTGCATGAAAACTTTCACTTATTGAACAGTATGCCATTCCCATCAAGCAATATCCATGGTTGAAAAGTGATCAATTTTGTTTCAACTTTGTATCTGGCCCTATGAGAAGAGGGTTAAGTAAGAAACAGTCTCAAAGCAGATACAGGGTTCTGCCTCTTAGGAAACATGCAAAACCACATTTTTCAGTGCAACATCTGAATTCATACGAGAGCTTATTTAGGAAAAGGTGTCAAGTTTTTCAACATCTCAAGGGTGCCATGTTTATAATGTTCATTTTTACAACTTTTGAGCTAGTTTAATTTGAGGAATTCTTTGACAATTCACTTTCAAGAAATGCCTTGCTTTTAGGAAGGATATAACAGCTTTTAAAAAATGATAAACTGTAAGAAAAAACACAACCTCAAGCTAATACTGAAATCCTGGATTGGATTTTTAAATTATTTGTTTAGCCATTTCAGAGTCTTACTTAATCCTTAACACAGTCATTTAAATTTAGAGTCATGGTGAATTAAAACTTTTCAAATATTAATCTTGTCTAAAGAATCCTAGCAATCAACAGTCATATGCTCTACATTGGACAGATGATGGATCGAATTAGGTAGAAAAGAACGGTTTGGAGGACTTTGGTGGAGAAGGGAGAGTAATGGTTACAAAACAGACAGACAATACTGACTCTTAAAATTTATGTTGTTAATCTGAAGTAGGAAAGGACAGAGTTTTGTTCTCTAATACATCAATAACTATGTACTGAGGTATTTTGGTTACATGGGCTAAAATATATTTAATAAATTTCCTAATGGTGGTTCATTTAATTTGGAAATGGGTAGCCATGTTTTATAGCCTGCTCATCACATCATGACCTCGTTCTGGGACTGCTTTCAGATCTCTGAATTTTCTCTGTTAACAAATCATATCCATTTGATTCTTGACATGTGTGCTAAATGTAAAAATTTTCACCATAGTAATTTACGAGCTTTCCCCATGAAGTCTTATTTGCTCCTAGTAAAGAGTTCATTTTCTCATTGAATGCCTCAGAGAGATAAAAAAGTCTCCAAGCAGTAAAGCAACTTGCAACTTGAATGATTTTTAAACAATGACAACATTATTATATTCCCTGAGCACAGTAGGGTTTCTGTTCCAAGATCTCAGGCTCATTAATCAGATTCCAAACTTAAATCTCAAACAGTGCAGCCACAATATAAGGAAATGCCTCCTTAACTGCAGACTTGGATGAAGCAGACTTGGATAAAGCTCTGGAGTCCAATTTATACCTTCCTATAATTAAAGGCCACTTATGTGCCACTGATTTCAAAATCTGCAGATCATTGCTTGATATTTTGTAAATGAGCTCATTTCACATACAGACAAAAATGCTACAGCTAGTAGATGAGTTACAAACATTGCCTGGTTTAGGTATCTGCCCAATGCCAATTCGCAAAACTCTTCACTTCCCACAAAATCCAACCCACAGTTACGGTGATCATAGCTTCATGTTTTGTATGCTATGAACTTTCTATTGAATGCAGTATTTTTATTTATTCTTAGCCTGGATTAAGGCAAATTGATATTAGCAATAGATAAGACCAGGAGGGAAAAAAAAAAAACAAAAACCAAAAGAGTCTCAATTCTTATTAAGCACCAAATAGCTCTTGACTCTTTGGCAGGTTCCCACATTATAGTTTTTTGAGATGTCACATTTTGGTTCAAAAGTGTTTGTGCTAAGCTTTGGAGTTTTTTGTTTTTTGTTTTTTTTTTTGCATATGTTTCAAAGAAGGAGATCTGACAGCAGGGAAATGAAGCTTTGTAATAACTTCTCAGAGGAAGTTGCACTGAACTGAATCACTTTAAGGTGGAGAAAACATTCAAGAAGATCATGTGTAGGAAGGGAGCCTGGGAAAAGGAAGGACGAGAAGGTAAAAACAAAGACTCAAAGAAATGGATACAGAATAACATAGCAAATCTACAGCCAGAGATGGACCCATGAACACCGATTCAGAAGAAACTGCTGCTTTATGTAAATCATGATGAAACAGGCATGTAGGAACCTGAACGCAGTAGTGTTGCCAGGTCCAGGTTGTGGTTGGTAAGGGAATATAGAAAAATTCCTGGCATCTGTGCTCGGGAACACATTGGCTAACCAAACCATGCTTGAAATTCTCAGGTCCAATTTGTCCTCATCAGAGTAGGATAGTTTAAGGAGGCCTCTGACATTAAGGGAATTAAGTTATTTCTAAAATGATCAGAATAATAATGGGATAAAATAACTATTCTAAGAAGGTACTAGCTCCAGATTTTAGTGCAAGCACTGGGCTGCCTGCCTGTACAAGGCAGGATTCCCCAATCCGGTAAAACTCAGAATTTCAGAGTAACTCCAAGGGCTTCAGAATTTGTGCACTCATATGAATGACAAGTACCTGAGGTGCAACACAAGTAATATTTATATAATGTCAAAGCTACGTAACACCTAAACTCTCCAGCCACATTAGAATGGGTGCATGTTAGATCAGTATCTTTAACCAGTTAATCATGTTAACTCAGTGTCTTTAATTAATGTAACATAACAAAGAATTCAAATTCTGCTTCCCTGGTGGCTCAGAGGTTAAAGCGTCTGCCTGGAATGCAGGAGACCCGAGTTCGATGCCTGGGTTGGGAAGATCCCCTGGAGAAGGAAATGGCAACCCACTCCAGTACTCTTGCCTGGAGAATCCCATGGAAGGAGGAGCCTGGTAGGCTACAGTCCATGGGGTCGCAAAGAGTCGGACACGACTGAGCGACTTCACTTTCTAAGGAGTTCATGGGCTGCTTATATGTAATAGAGCAATTGGTGATACAACATGTTCAAATTTCTACTGGAAACAGTATTATTATATCATATGGCATCAGGTACTTCACTGTTGTGGAAAATAAATCATACCATGGAAAAGGCAGCTGCAGAATTTCTCAGACAGGCCCAGGATGTCAAAACAAAAACTCATTATTCTATTTAGCATTTTCCCACCAAGAAAAGTACCTCTTAAATTGCAAAGCTTGAGTATGCCATAAAAGCTTAAATTTCAATGCTTTTCTAACGAATCCCTGGGAAAATTAATCATACAGCTGTGCTTCCATTTTTCATGTTTAGAGATGTTAACACCTCAGTCATCCAAGGAACTATTTTACCCTCTGATATTCTTAACTATATATATGGAAATAAATACAATTAATGAAAAATACCCAGCCAAATGAAAATGGTAACTCTGAATAGAGTGACAGAATCTACTACTCCGTTTATTTCTTACAAATAAAACATGTAACATATTCCTTTTCTCTATCAACTTTAAAACTAAATAAAACAAGATTGAAACTATGAAGTTTCTTACTCAGAGCCACAAAAATCAATCAAAACAGATATTCTGACAGAATAAGTAAGTCATAAACTTGATGTTGACTTTACAGCAAATTGGTTTATCCAGGGCAGAAGTTTATAGCTTGGATAGTCTTATTCCTGACATTTTGTATCAAGATAGAAGAAAAAGGGGAAAGGGGGATAATGGTCTGATAAGATTATCCAAAGTGATCAATGTATATATTCTTGACTGTGACTTAGTTTGAAGGATGAGAGTGCTAAAGGCAAACACTCTCTAATGAAGAAACAAATATGGACATGAAGAATTTCAAATGCTTAATTCTGTTTCGCCCATGGAAAGAAATGCTCCCTTTTCAAATACATATTGGTGGGTTGGTCTGCACAGGAAAGGGCTTTGAAAAAAAAAAAAAGGAAAGGGCTTTGCATGAAAATGTCACTCAGTTGTGGGACTGAAAGCTTCAGTATAATAATTTTCTTTGTGTCAGAAAGCATTACTTTATGGATGCCTGTGTTATAACTGAGCTTGCCAGGACTTTTATTTGGTTGGCTGAAACCATCTTTAAATCTGTTATCACATTACACCTAATTTCCAAAACACGAATCAGTTATTGAATAATACAATGGTTTACTACACACATGCAGCATAGCTCCAGTGGCGCTTTCAAATGCGGATTGATGGCATAGCAATTTCCCTTTTCCTACCTGTGTACTCAGGTGGGCAAAGGCATGTGTAGTTATTAATTCCATCGACACATGTAGAGTTATTTTCACAGTCATTATCTTCACAGTCATCAACATTGATTTCGCAATTTTCTCCTTCAAATCCGTCAGCACAAATACACCTGAACACCAGGGGAAGAAAATATAAAAGACGTCTTCCTTCATTTTCAAACCATATGGTCTCAATATTGAAAAAACTAAATATACTCATCAGTTACAGAGCTTTTAACAACAGGAAATTGATTTTTAAAATGCTTTTAAATGACGTGATGCAAGCATCAATTTAAGGGACTATCCCCCAAATCAGAAACAATTTGAGAAAGAAAATTTATGCTGGCTGTAAGAATTTGCTATGGCAAATAGCCCTCTGGTCCTATAAGTCAATAAATCCAATACATTCACAGGTCTAAAACATGAGCAAGTTTACAGCCTTAGATATCTTAATCTTGAGTTGTACTCTAATAAAATAACTTATGCTTCTTTGCTCATAAATAAAGAGGAATGATTCTGACTTTTTAAAAATTACAACTTTCTACCCTACCTGTAATGTTCTTGATGTCTCAAAGCAAAAAAAAAAAAAAAAAACTGTCTCAAAGCAAAGACTAAAACTTTGTCTTCTTTGTTATTATAAAATGTGAATATTCTCTTTAAACCTCGACAAATACAATTTCCCCCTCCGCCCCCACTGGCATAAAACACTGTACCTTTAATCTTGCTAGGTATCAGAATAATCTATGGGTAAAGTTTTGATGAAAAAGAGACAACTTCATAACAGAATGTAGAAATGAAGCATACGTATTATTAAGTGAAAGTCACTCTTTGCGACCCCATGGACTATAGAGTCCATGGAATTCTCCAAGCCAGAATGCTGGAGTGGGTAGTCATTCCCTTCTCCAGGGGATCTTCCCAACCCAGGGATCAAACCCAGGTCTCCCGTATTGCAGGCAGATTCTTTACCAGCTGAGCCACTAGGGAGGCCAACACTGTTTTATAAAAAGTGATGTTTCTAACAAGCTTTAGTAGTAGGTTAGCATTCTTATGTGAAATCATTAGTGTCATCATAAGAACTCTGTTTCATGATTCATGAAGTAGACCTAAAGTAACTGAACTGTAAGATTAAACAATTCTAGATTAAAAATGTTCACAGCATGTCTGTCTATTCATATTACGACTTGGAAATGAATCATTAATTTTCTGTTTCAGTGGGATCTACACCTCATCATTACACACTGTCTGTTTTAAAGGAACACACAATATACAACAGATGAGTATATGCCTTGCAGTAGGGGACTACATGGCTATTAATTAGCACAATAGAGCTACTACTTTGTCTTGACCTAATTTGACTTGATTAATATGATGTACACAGTTCAGTTCAGTCGCTCAGTCGTGTCCGACTCTTTGCAACCCCATGAATCGCAGCACGCCAGGCCTCCCTGTCCATCACCAACTACTGGAGTTCACTCAGACTCACGTCCATTGAGTCCTTGATGCCATCCAGCCATCTCATCCTCTGTCGTCCCCTTCTCCTCCTGCCCCCAATCCCTCCCAGCATCAGAATCTTTTCCAATGAGTCAACTCTTTGCATGAGGTGGCCAAAGTACTGGAGTTTCAGCTTTAGCATCATTCCTTCCAAAGAAATCCCAGGGTTGATCTTCAGAATGGACTAGTTGGATCTCCTTGCAGTTCAAGGGACTCTCAAGAGTCTTCTCCAACACCACAGTTCAAACGCATCAATTCTTCGGTGCTCAGCCTTCTTCACAGTCCAACTCTCACATCCATACATAACCACTGGAAAAACCATAGCCTTGACTAGATGGACCTTAGTTGGCAAAGTAATGTCTCTGCTTTTGCATATGCTATCTAGGTTGGTCATAACCTTTCTTCCAAGGAGTAAGCATCTTTTAATTTCATGGCTGCAGTCACCATCTGCAGTGATTTTGGAGGCCCCCAAAATAAAGTCTGACACTGTTTCTACTGTTTCCCCATCTATTTCCCATGAAGTGATGGGGCCAGATGCCCTGATCTTCATTTTCTGAATGTTGAGCTTGAAGACAACTTTTTCACTCTCCTCTTTTACTTTCATCAAGAGGCTTTTGAGTTCCTCTTCACTTTCTGCCATAAGGGTGGTGTCATCTGCATATCTAAGGTTATTGATATTTCTCCCGGCAATCTTGATTCCAGCTTGTGTTTTTAAACTCCTTGGTTTTGTAGCATCCTAATCTGAGAACGGGACTTCCCAGGTGGCTCTAGTGGTGAATAACCCACATGTCAATGCAAGAGATGCGGCTTTGATCCCTGTGTAGGGAAGATCCTCTGGAGAAGGGAATGGCTACACACGCTAGTATTTTGCCATGGGGAATTTCATTAAGAGAACCCTGTCAGGCTACTATCCATAGGGTTGCACAGAGTCGGACATGACTGAAGTGACTTAGCACACATGATCTGAGAATACCTCAATGTCTGTTTTTCAGTTCAGTTACTCAGTAGTGTCCGACTCTTTACAACGCCATGGACTGCAGCATGCCAGGCTTCCCTGTCTATCACCAACCCCCGGAGCTTTCTCAAACTCACGTCCACCAAGTTGGTAATACCATCCAACCATCTTATCCTCTGTTGTCCCCTTCTCCTCCTCCCTTCAATCTTGCCCAGCATCAGGGTCTTTTCAAATGAGTCCATTCTTTGCATCAGGTGGTCAAAGTACTGGGGTTTCAGCTTCAGCATCAGTCCTTCCAATGAATATTCAGGACTGATTTTCTTTAGGATGGACGGGTTGGATGTTTTTGCAGTCCAAGGGATTCTCAAGAGTCTTCTCCAACACTACAGTTCAAAATAAACAATTCCTTGGTGCTCAGCTTTCTTTATAGTCCAACTCTCACATCCATACATGACTACTGTCTGTCTATCACCAACCCCCGGAGCTTTCTCAAACTCACGTCCACCAAGTTGGTAATACCATCCAACCATCTTATCCTCTGTTGTCCCCTTCTCCTCCTCCCTTCAATCTTGCCCAGCATCAGGGTCTTTTCAAATGAGTCCATTCTTTGCATCAGGTGGTCAAAGTACTGGGGTTTCAGCTTCAGCATCAGTCCTTCCAATGAATATTCAGGACTGATTTTCTTTAGGATGGACGGGTTGGATGTTTTTGCAGTCCAAGGGATTCTCAAGAGTCTTCTCCAACACTACAGTTCAAAATAAACAATTCCTTGGTGCTCAGCTTTCTTTATAGTCCAACTCTCACATCCATACATGACTACTGGAAAAACTGTAAGCTTTGACTAGATGGATCTTTGCTGGCAAAGTAATGTCTCTGCTTTTTAATATGCTGTCTAGGTTGCTCATAGCTTTTCTTCTAAGGAGCAAGCATCTTTTCATTTCATGGCTGGAGTCACCATCTGCAGTTATTTTGGAGCCCCCCAAAATAAAGTCTCTCAATGTTTCCATTGTTTCCCCATTTATTTGCCATGCAGTGATGGGACCAGATGCCATGATCTTAGTTTTTGTTGAGTTTTAAGCCAACTTTTTCACTCACCTCTTTCACTTTCATCAAGAGGCTCTTTAGTTCTTCACTTTCTGTCATTTGTGTATCTAAAGTTATTGATATTTCTACTGGCAATACTGATTCCAACTTGTGCTGAATCCAGCCCGGCACTTTGCATGATGTACTCTGCATAAAGTTAAATAAGCAGGGGGACAATATGTATATTGTTTTGTTGTACTCCTTTGTTGATGTACTCCTTTCCCGATTTGGAACCAGTCTGTTGTTCCATGTTCTGTTCTAACTGTTGCTTCTTGACCTGCATACAGATTTCTCAGGAGGCAGGTAAGGAGGTCTGGTATTCCCATCTCTTGAAGAATTTTCCACAGGTTGTTGTGATCCACACGTCAAAAGCTTTGACATAGTCAATAAAGCAGAAATAGATGATTTTCTGGAACTCTCTTGCTTTTTCGATGATCCAGCAGATGTTGGCAATTTGATCTCTGGTTCCTCTGTGTTTTCTAAATCCAGCTTGAACATCTGGGAGTTCACAGTTCATGTACTGTTGAAGACTGGCTTGGAGAATTTTGAACATTACTTTGCTAGCGTGTGAGATGAATGCAATTGTGTGGTAGTTTGAATATTCTTTGACATTGCTTCTTTGGGACTGGAATGAAAACTGGCCTTTTCCAGTCCTGTGGCAACTGCTGAATTTTCCAAATTTGCTGGCATACTGAGTGTAGCACTTTCACAGCATCATCTTCTAGGATTTGAAAGAGCTCAACTGGAATTCCATCACCTCCATTAGCTTTGTTCGTAGCGATGCTTCCTAAGGTACACTTGATTTCACATTCCAGGATGTCTGGCTCTAGGTGAGTGATCACACCATCATGGTTATCCGGGTCATGAAGATCTTTTCTATATAGTTCTTCTGTGTATTCCTGCCACCTCTTCTTAATATCTTCAGCTTCTTTTAGGTCCAGACCATTTCTGTCCTTTATTGTTCCCATCTTTGCATGAAATATTCCCTTGGTATCTCTAATCTTCTTGAAGAGATCTCTAGTCTTTCCTATTCTATCGTTTTCCTCTATTTCTTTGCATTGATCACTGAGGAAGGCTTTCTTATCTCTCCTTGCTATTCCTTGGAACTCTGCATTCAAATGGGTATATCTTTCCTTTTCTTTGTCTTTCACTTCTCTTCTTTTCTCAGCTATTTGTAACCGTTTTGCCTCTTTGCATTTCTTTTTCTTGGGGATGATCTTGATCACTGCCTCCTATACACTGCCACAAACCTCTGTCCAGTTTTTCAGGCACTCTGTCTATCCGATCTTGAATCTATTTGTCCCTTCCACTGTATAGTCATAAGGGATTTGATTTAGGTGATAATTGAAATGTCCAGTGGTTTTCCCTACTTTAAGTCTGAATTTGCGGTAAGGAGTTCATGATCTGAGCCACAGTCAGCTCCCTGTGTTGTTTGTGCTGATGTATAGAGCTTCATCTTTGGCTGCAAAGAATATAATCAATCTGATTTCGGTGTTGACCATCTGGTGATGTCCATGAGTCTTCTCTTGTGTTGTTGGAAGAGGCTGTTTGCTATGACATTCCAGTGCATTCTCTTGACAAAATCTGTTAGCTGTTACCCTGCTTCATTTTGTACTCCAAGGTCAAATTTTCCTGTTACTCCAGGTATCTCTTTACTTCCTATTTTTGCATTCCAGTCCCATATCATGAAAATAACATCTTTTTTTGGGTGTTTGTTCAAGAAGGCCTTGTAGGTCTTCATACAACCATTCAACTTCAGCTTCTTCAGCAATACTGGTTGGGGCACAGACTTGGATTACTGTGATATTGAATGGTTTGCCTTGGAAATGAACAGAGATCATTCTGTTGTTTTCGAGATTACATACAGGAACTGCATTTCGGGCTCTTTTGCTGACTATAAGGGCTACTCCATTTCTTCTAAGGGATTCTTGCGCACAGTAGTAGATATAATGATCATCTGAGTTAAATTCACTCATTCTAGTCATTTTACTTCATTGGTTCCTAAAATGTCAATGTCCACTCTTGCCATCTTCTGTTTGACCACTTCCAATTTACTTTGATTCATGGACTAACATTCCAGATTGCTATGCAATATTATTCTTTACAGCATCAGACTTTACTTCCATCACCAGTCACATCCACAGCTGGGTATTGTTTTGCTTTGGCTCCATCCCTTCATTCTTTCTGGACTTATTTCTCCACTCTTCTCTAGTAGCATATTGCACCTGCCGACCTGGGGAGGTCATCTTCCAGTGTCCTATCTTTTTGCATTTTCACACTGTTCCTGGTTTCTCAAGGCAAGAACACTGAAGTGGTTTGCCATTCCCTTCTCCAGTAGACCATGTTTTGTCAGAACTCTCCACCATGACCCTGTTTTTAATACTGAAATATCTCTAATATCTATGAGAGGACTAATATATAGCTTTCTTATGAACTGAATTTCTGGTATTCTTTTTAAAACAAAGCCCTTGGATTTAAAAATTAAAAAAAAATCATGTTTTCTTATTCTTGTTTCGATCCTTCAGACACAGATCATAGACTAATGACCTACCAGAATCCATCTTTTTCTCCTTCTTTTAAGTGGCAAGTTCCTCCATGTTTACATGGGTTGCTGATGCATGCATGAATTGGAACATCACAATCTTGCCCCTGGAGAAGAAATGGTCAAGTTAAGTTGCGTGCAAATAAAATAGTTCTCAGCACATAAAGAAAGCACAACCAAATAATAAATACCCATCAGGGAGAACTACTTTTTCAGATCTTGGTTCCCACAACAGCTTCTACTTACCTTGAAACCATATGGACAGGTGCAGCGATAAAAGTCAACTGGATCATTGTTACAGGTGCCATCATTTTTACATGGATTTGATAAGCAGGGATTACATTTTGCTAGAATATTGACATCCACAGGACCTAAAAAGTGATTGAAAAATATGAGAAGAGGATGTGTTCTGTTTCCAGTTCACTTAAAATTATTTCAGTGCCTTAATGTACCAAAAAATTGTGTATAAGATTATTATACAATAATCATTTTGTAAAATTATTATAAAGTAATAATTTATCTTCCATGACAAAAATTATGGAAGTCAGCACCATCATATCATCTTTGAGAACAAAACAGAATGCCGCCTCATTGGGAGACAATGGTAAGAACCTCAGATGTCAAGGGGGACTCTAGGTTGTGCACTTAGGTGGTTAGGATCTGACATTTGCAATGCCAATGTCAAAGGGTCAATCCCCTCATTAGGTGAACAGCTTATGTGGATGCTTTTATGGCCAGTGCTTGCAACTCAGCTATTCATCAGCTGCATGGAAAGGTACATCGTGGATCCCAAAGCAGCATGCATGTGTGCCCATGTGTGTGCTGGGGGGTTGGGGGGCAAGTTTAATGAATAAGTAGAAATTCATTAGTGTAATTAAAAATGCAACATATGTACCTGTCCTGCTAATAGTAGTTCAGGACTGTTATTTTCCTGCAGGAGATACAAAACAGTGCCACTTTTAAAATAAACCAAAAATGAAACCTCCATTATATTCTTGCCCACGTCCCTTTAGTTTTGTTAGCATATTGGCACGTGACAGCTAAGATTTCTGTATCTTTCTTCACTGCGAAGAAAAAACCACTGAAGAGGTCACTACTTGCAATCTCACCTCTTGGGGTACAAATTTAAAAACTCTCATAATCCATAAAAGTTCTAGATTAAATGGAGGTTGAATTGAAGTTACTTTCCTTTGGTTGCACATATTTGTTCTGTAAGTGGTTAACAATGTAGATAGTGTACTGTCCTCAATAAAATTGCATTCTGTTGATGATAATTTTCACACCATTTGTGAAAGCTCACTAGACTGCCTTTTGGAAACTGATGAGGAGAGGACACTCTGGTGGAGTGCCATTTTTATATTTAAAATACAAATATTGTATGACATAAACTATACTTTTGCTTTCACCATCAGTCTCTATATTTCTTTATCCTCATTGGAACAAACAGTCATAATTCTATGTGCATGTTTCAGCACATAATTTCTAGCAAAGTTATTTGAGCCCTCTCCACTGCCTTCCTATCCCTGTTACAACCTTCCCAGGTACCTCCACCCAAAACACCATAGGACGTCTGCTGGTATAAACTTTCTTTAGTCACATTTTCCTACAGAGGTTTTATACTGGTAAGCTGTTGGTCTACTTAGAGAAACTCATATGAAAGAAAATGTGAATTAACATCACGGCCATTAAAACTATTCATATCTAAACCTTAACCTAAGAAATATATATTCATATTGTGGTTTTGGAGTACAAACCCAAAAGGTGGTATTCTATATTCTTCAGTTTTTCTATTAACAAACACCTGAAATTTATTTAGACACAGTTTCCTGTTTTTCTTTTTGTTGTTGTTTTTAACCTATTTGGGAATAAATGACAGTACTGGAGAGGACTGTGCTAATGGAACGGGGTGGGTTTGAGCTGGGCGATACCTGTCATTAGGGGAGGCCTTGCCAGTGTTCCCCCTGCTTTTTCTTGGAATCAGAATAACTAATGTAATTTTTGTATCAAACTACAGTCATACTGAGTGAAGGTAAGTCAGATAAAGACAAATATATGATATCACTTATATGTGGGATCTAAAAAAATGGTACAAATGAACTTATTCACAAAACAGAAATAGTCACAGATATATTAAACAATCCTATGGTTGTCAGAGGGGAATGGAGGGAGAGGGATAAATTGGGATATTGGGATTGACATACACAGTACTAGATATAAAACAGATTACTATTAAGGACCTAGTGTATAGCACAGAGAACTATACTCAACACTCTGTCATGATCTATATGTGGAAAGAATATAAAAAAGAGTGTATATATGTATATATATAACTGATTCACTTTACTGTACACCTGAAACTAGCAGAACACTGTAAATCAACTCTATTCCAATAAAAATTATTTTAAAATTACAGTTGAGAAACTCCTGGAATTAATACCAAACTGAGCATCACAGAAACTTAATTTCTCACACTCCAAATGTATTTATCAAATGAATTTAGCCACTCAGCACATTGGAGAAGTGAACGGTGGAAGTTAGAGCAGTGAGTTAAATTAATGTCACACACCACAGTAAATGACTGTGTGTTTGCTAAAATGATCACACTTAGAATCATCACGAGGAAAGGAAATATATAAATGGTAATGGATCCCTGAGCTGGGCTAGAAGAAAGAATAATCTTGGAACAAATGCGTAGGATGAAGCAGCTAAGAATGTACATCAGCAAAACCTCAAGCCCAGCAAATGCAAGGCCTGTGAACATTCATCTGGCCACTTCCCAAGACCTTAAGGAAAGCTGTCTTTAGTCTATGTCTGTGCTTTCAACCTTGAAAGGCTGTGGTCTGGATAGAGAGATTCAGGGTTGGCAGTTCCTAAGTTTATTCTGTGGAATGTGACATTTTTCAAAAATTATGTTTGATTATTTAGATGAGAACTAGAGATTGTTTTAGGGAAAAAAAACCGGGTATGTTTTGAAGAATTATTTTAGTAGAGTATGCAGATGATAAAACTGCCAGGCTGAAGGAAAAAAAAAAAGAAGATCCTGCATGCTGCAACTAAGATCTGGCATGGTCAAACATTTAAAAAATAAAAGAGAAAAAAAAATTCCATGCTGAAGTAGTCTCTGCCCTGATTTTAGCACAGTCAAGATTTATTTAATAAATATATTTGCAGAGCCATATCTGATTAATAAGCACTATCTAATTTCTCCACTTTTTTCCAGGACCAAGTTTGGCTTTTTATATAGCAAATCTGCTCAACTATTTTCAGTATCTGCAATGTCTTGTGGGTGTGGGAAAGGAGATGTGTTGCTCTCCTGACAAATTCGGCCTAGCTATAAGAATCTGCAAAGCAAGCTTTCCCATGTGCACAGGCTTCCCTTGATGATTTCTTTAACCACAAACTGTTTTGGTTTTGGTGGCATCAAAATTAGGAACATATTCTTCAGCTTGGTAAAGTTGATTACTATGGCAACCATTCTATTTGCTTCTCCTTTTTTCAAATCTCTCTTTTAAAATAAACTCTTCAAAGATAATTTCTTAGAAGTTGGAGAGAAAGGTAATTAAAAAGATGTTTGTGAATGATAGAATTTCCAAATAGCAGCACCCTCTTATATGTCCAAATGTCTTAAAATGATATGATTTCTCTTCCTATTTTATTTAATTACAATTCCACCTAACTAAATGTTCTTCTTATAATGTGACTTTTACATCCACCTAGTTTATCTAAGTCCACTTATTTTTATATTCTAACCTCTTGGAACTATATCCCTTGGGCACACAAGTGAAACAGTGGAAGTATTGCCCCGTGTGTAAAGTCAGATGCGTTTCAAAGACAACTCAAGAAAAAAGTGGAGGATACTTAACACTGGGAATACCTAACAAGTAGTTTAGTATAGAGACATCTGTGGATCAGCTACTGAATGCAGCTGTAAGAGAATGTGGGAAATGGGAAGGCTGTATTAGAATATGTGTGTTAAGTTTCTGCAAGGCAGCAGGACCTCACTAGGTGAATGGAAATGTGAATCGGGAAGTTCATAAGAAAAGTCAAGTCATGGCTAGATACTTGAAGCCATGGGACTAAAATTAATCATCAGGGCTGAGGAGAGAACTCCACTGTGTCAATATTAAAGAGGGGGTAAGAAAAAGAAGTCAGCAAAGGAATGAAGAGACTACAGGAATGTACAAGCAGCAGCAGTGGCCACCACTGTGCACAATGGAAAGAGGGCAAATAAAGAAGCTATAAAGAAGCTACTAAAATGGGCAAGAGAGAGCCCACTGGTATCTCTATAGTTTCAAGGAAGGAGTAGAGATGGTCCCTAAATGACAGGGGGTTAAAATCCTACAAATGTGCATTATATAAATGGTTAAACAAAAACACAAAGATGGGTATTACACCTCTGGGATCCCTGGGCTTGGCCATTTGCTGCAATCACATATGCACTTAGGCCAGAAAATTAACTTCTTAAATCACACTCAAGTGAAAAAAAGGAATAATTATTTTATGGAGTTACTGTATCAGAGATAATATGGATGTACAACATTTAAGAACAGAATACAAATAATTGGTTCTCATCTCCTATTAAAATAAATGTCTGTTAAAATTTCCCCAGTGTTTGAAGTTTTTAAAAAAAGTATAATAAAAAAATAGCCTTTGTTTTTTAAAGATAGTGCTTTTGGCAAATAACTATGTACAAACCTGAATATTTTTTTAGCCAGTGAGAAAATCATAACGCCTTACAGCTACGGTTATTTCAAATTTATAACTATGTGGTAGTGATACTAAATCTGAAAATGTAAAAAAGAATTTGATAGAGTTTTAAATTCTACTTCAAAACTGATCTATTAAAATTTTCATTACTTCTAGTTTGTGTTAAATTATTTTATCCCCTTCATATTTTAAATAACTAAGGTCAATATTAATTAACAGGTTTGAGACACAAAATAAGAGACTTTGAGCTTGTTAAGAATATCTCCTCCACACACCCTTCAACAAAGGATATTGATTCATTGGGGAAAAAAAAAACTGACAACATTACAATATTATTACTGAGAGATGTGAAAGTTTCTCTTTGAAATTCCAGAACCTAGAGGATTCTTAACTTGTAAAATTAGCAGAAGAGAGCAATCATGTGGAGGTGGAAAGTTGGTCATCCTGGGATATGAAACAGTCCCAGGTTTCCTGACCCTTAGCTGATCTTCACAGATAAGTAATGAGATATGTTGAGCATCAGATCCTCGCCTCTTGATCTGGGTTCCTGGCTACCAGATACCTACCCACAGGAGCTGCTTCCCTTGATTTGTGTTCCATTCTTGTTTCACTTGACACACTCTACCAGTCTCCTGGTCCCCTGATGGACTGAGTGGTACTGGTGGTTGTTGCTCAGTTGCCTGGTTGTATCTGACTCTTTGCGACCCTAGGGACTTCAGCACAACAGGCTTCCCTGGCCCTTACCATGTCCCAAAGTTTGTCCAAGTTCATGTTCATTGCATCCGTGATGCCGACCAGCCATCTCATCCTCTAATGTTCTCTTCTCCTTCTACCCTCAAGCTTTCCCAGCATCAGGGACTTTTCCAGTGAGTTGTTTGTGCTCATCCGATGACCAAAACACTGGAGCTTCAGCTTCAGCATCAGTTCTTCCAGTGAATATTCAGGGTTGATTTCTCTTAAGATTGATTGGTTTGATCTCCTTGCTGTCCAAGGGACTTTCAGGAGTCTTCTCCAGCACCACAGTTCAAAGGCATCAATTCTTTGGTGTTCTGCCTTCTTTATAGTCCAGCTCTTACAATCGTACATGACCAATGGAAGACCACAGAGTTGACTATATGGACCTTTGTTGGCAGAGTAATGTCTCTGCTTTTCAACACACTGTCTAGGTTTGTCACAGCTCTCTTGCCATCAGAAGAAGCAATCATCTTCTGATTTCATGGCTGCAGTCTTTGTCCACAGTGATTACGGAGCCCAAGAAGAGGAAATCTGTGGTACTGGTTACATTTCCACACTGTTTGGTTTGGATATACATTACTAACATTGTATATATGTTTCTACCATCAATCTTCCATACTGTTTTGTAATTATCCTTTAAAATGTATCTATCGGTAGAATATAAGCTCCATGAAGGCTAGAGTTTTTCTGTCTTGTTTATTTTTGTACTCTTAATATCTTGGAACCATTCCTGTCATATAATAGGAACTCATGCAGTATTTGTTGAATGAAAGAAGCAATATACCACTTGTTTACATTAGACTGTTCATTCTTTTTGGTGGCTTCCCAAGTGGTGCTCAGTTCAGTTCAGTTCAGTCGCGCAGTCGTGTCCGACTCTTTGCGACCCCATGAATCTTAGTATGCCAGGCCTCCCTGTCCATCACCAACTCCCAGAGTTCACTCAGACTCACGTCCATTGAGTCCATGATGCCATCCAGCCATCTCATCCTCGGTCGTCCCTTTCTCCTCCTGCCCCCAATCCTTCCCAGCATCAGGGTCTTTTCCAATGAGTCATCTCTTCGCATGAGGTGGCCAAAGTACTGGAGCTTCAGTTTTAGCATCATTCCTTCCAAAGAAATCCCAGGGTTGATCTCCCTCAGAATGGACTGGTTGGATCTCCTTGCAGTCCAAGGAACTCTCAAGAGTCTTCTCCAACACCACAGTTCAAAAGCATCAATTCTTTGGTGCTCAGCCTTCTTCACAGTCCAACTCTCACATCCATACATGACCACAGGAAAAACCATAGCCAGGTGGTGCTAGTGGTAAAGAATCTGCCTGCCATTGCAGGAGACATAAGAGAAGCGGGTTTGATCCCTGGGTTGGGAACATCCCCTGGAGGAGGAAATGGCAACCCATTCCAGTATTCTTGCCTGGAGAATTCCATGGACAGAGCAGCCTGGTGGGCTACAGTCCATGGGGTCACAAAGAATTGGACATGACTGAAGTGATTTATCATCACTCTGCACATTTAAGTGTTTAATAAATGTCAAATTAAAAATGAACAATTTATAGCTAAAGCTTCCTGAACCAAGAACAATAAGAGACTATTAGAAATTAACAGTATTCTACATTCCATGCTGGTGTTTTCGAGGAAAACCTTGAAAGGGCAAAATCTCCATTTTCTGCTTGAGCACTCTAATTTCATCTGATATTTAAAAGATGAAAACAGGACACCTAGGTTATAACAGTAAGTCATGATCATCTGCTTCCCACTCAAGAATGTCCTCATCTGGGTATCAATTAAATATACTCTGATAATGTATTTCATGTAATTCATTTGTTTCTGTTGTACACTAAAACTATATTATACCACAAAGAAAATACTCTGCAAATGTAAGATAAAAATGGTATTGAGAGAATTGATTTCTCACAATAATAATACAGTGTTTTCTAGCACAGAAAACATTTAAATATAGCTATGTAAACATGTTTGCAAATAAAGAATATTCATCTTCCTGCTGAAATTTGAAAGTACATATTTACAAACTTTAATATTAGGAATATGTACTTACATGACTTTCATGAATAAATAAAACATTAAACTGGTATAACTATGGCAAAAGTTTAATTAAAATATAAAAAAACAAAATTATAAAATATTTAAAGCAGCATTATTTTATTACTTTCAAGCTCATAAAGCATGCAAGCTCAAAAACATAGTACTCAGTAGATTTCCCAGCGTTAATTATTTTAACGAATGGATTAGAATATTTTGCCCCTTACCAACCCAATTAGTAAAGTAAATATTTCTAGCAAAGCACGTGAGATTGGTTCACAATATTTTGACAAATACTGGGCAATATTGGCAAAGAACATTGTGAGTTTCAATGTTTGCTATCTTTCTAAAATTATGTTATAGAAGAACCCAGTAAGTCTAAAAGCTTGGTAAATGCAGTTACACTATATTTATTGAGTTTTGAATGTTTATGCTTTTTGCATAGACATTATACCTATGCTGTCCAGCTATGCAGTTTAAGGTATACCCCGAAATATGTGTGATGTGTTACTTTGATAATTCAGTGAATAGTAAACTAAACTGCCACAGTTACAACATTTTCCTAATCACAGCTGGGCTCCTGCAATTCCTTCAACCTGTCCTTACACTTGCCTGCTGTTCAAACAACTGGCCTACACATTCCTGCAAGAAACCTTTCAAAGCCACTCTGAAAGGACGTCTTCCTCTGAGCCCTGTAGCAACAGCACTACTGAGTATGGTAGCCATTAGCTACATACAACTACATTTAAATTAAATACAATTTAAAATTCACTTCCTCAGTTGCCTTAGCTACATTTCAATAACCACATGTGGCTAGTGCCTACCATATTTGGATAGCACAGGTATAGAATATTTCTGCCACTTAAGAAAATTCTATCAGGCTCTACTGATCCAGACCAATGTTCCCTTAGTATAGCTTATTTCCATTCATGCTATACTAAGAACAAACAAGACTATAATGGAAAAAAAGTCAAACCAGTTAGGTATAAACAGACATTTATTTTATGCATGTATGTTCATTTGTATTCATCAGATTTCTGAAAACATTTAATAGGTTAATGTGGACTATGATGCTCTAAGAATGAATGTAAGTATGTATCTTTTCTCAAATTTACATTCTCATGAAATTATTTTTTCAAGAAATATCTCTATCGAATCCTAAGCTTAGAAGTATAGATAAACACCCCCATTTTTCAAAGTGGAGTATGAGCATCCCTGGGTACAGAGAAGTGTAAAAATAGTCTGCAGTTGCTCAACTTGCCCATATAGCCCTTCTAGAATTACTCTGCCCAATAATATGCCTACAAGCAAGCTTTATGCCAATTTCTCATTCCCTATCTCCACTCTGACTTTACAAAAAAATGGTATACTTCTCAGTCCACCAGAAATTTACCATCTGGCACACTGCCCCAAGGGAATGTCAGAGATTATAAAATAATAATTTTAAACACTGGTTATTTGCAAAGGCTCTTACAGTCAACGCACATAATCCCAAAGAGGCATTTCCAATGAAATTTACATTTTGAATATAAATGTTAACATATTGATAAATAACCATGCTGCCCCAACCAATGCTCAATAAGTATTCTGGCAACATTTACTTCTAAGAAAAACTTAGAAACTCATAGATCTTTACTGGTAGCAAATTTTAAAAATGCAAATTATATACATATTTTTTGTAGCAAAGAATGATACAATTCTCCGAGGTATTGGAAATATAAATTCAAGGAGAAAAATAAAGTTCAAGAAAAAAGAACAATGCAAAATACTGAGGATCTTCTTTTTATTTCTTTCAAAATTAGCTGTGATATTTAGATTTACTTGATTAGAAAAAGTGGAAAGATACACAAAACAACTTTTTATCTTTTGGCATTGTCCTTAATTGTTACATTTAGTTCTTCAGTCTCTTATTGTTCACATTTTCCTTTTCTTTAGATTTTCTATATTGGACACAGATTAGTTTTGTAATAAGAGAAGAAAATATTTGTTACTAAGATACTGTATAGAATTCACAAGTACATAAATAAAAGGGAAATATAAAAAGGGAAAATAAAAGGATCCAAACAAGCGAGAATAGCACCATCAACATAGGCAGAGTGCAGCACAAGAGGTGAGGCAGAAGGTCTGGCCTGAGCATGGGGAAGGGCTCGTGCCTCCTTACCTGGCATCAGGAAGCCACAGGGCCCTGGAAGCCCTAGGAGCAGGGCACACGTTCAGACAAAGCAAAAGCAAAATATTTCACTTGTTAGAGGCCATGGGAGGAATTTCCAGAAATTGTGTACTCTTCATTTCTCCTTATATTTTAAAGAAAACATAGTCATTTCCAATGGAGTGTTTCTGCAATTTATTTGAAAAGCCTAGTTCTTTACTAGGGCTCCTCATGTAACTGCTCTGCCTTCTCCAAGTACAGGAGGAAACAGCAATTATTTATCAGATTTTTTCAGCTATCCCTCTAAAACCTAGCAGCCCATGGTTTTCTGTTTCTTTTTAAAAATTAATACGATCAAGTTTTATTTACAGAAGAAGGATAAATGGTTAAAAACCATACCTTGACATGTAAATTTTTTGGAGGGAGTTGTAAGAAGTAGTTTATCTGCCATTTCTCCAGGCCAGCACAACGAGCAATTCCCGGCTCTTTGTATTCCGACTTTACCCAGTCGGATAACCACTGCATGTTACAATCACAGTAAAGAGGGTTGGCTCCAATTGCTCTGGAAAACACCACCACAAAAGCACACAAAGGTACACGCACACACACACAAATATGGAAGTATTGTTATTTCCTAAGGGAATGTAACTCGGTGATGCTTACTAAAAGTCCCTATAGATTTGCCGATAAAAATGAAAATGGAGGCATTAGGGATTAGGGATTCCCCATTTTTCTCACTTATGTGCAGCGTGATTTAGTGAGTTGTCACCCGTGTTAACACTTAGCTGGCTTTATAAGGTCTCCTTGTATTTGCAGACAGCTTTATACTGGATACAAGCATGCACCAAGTGTAGAGAACACTTCCTTCATTCACCAATGATTTACTTAGAATCCAATCATTATGCCAGGTTCTGAGGATTCTGCTATGAGTAATACATTATTTTTAACATCCAAAACTCCTTCTGCAAAGGAGAGTAACATAAACTCATACCTACAAATAATTTTCACTATAAGTGGTATAGTAGAATTTATAACTCAACAAAGGGTAACTTTTCGGGGAGCCTGGTGGTTTAAGAAGTCTGACCTTTTAGATATTTGGATTTAAGTAGATGGAGAAGGTTAGAAAGGATGGCTTAGAATAAAAGATCAAGACAAGAAAATAAGGATGGATGTAAAATTAAGGTGCATAAAGCTAGCTCCACAAAGCTAATTTTGAACTCCCTCTGTCCCTTTAAAGTTTTTCATATTAGAAAATGAAAAACTGGTGCCTATTTATATAAGCAGCTATAGTGAATAGGAAAAATAATCAAGATAATAGCTAGCATTTATTGCATCATTATGATATACTAGAACTGTGCTAAGCCATTTCTATTACTTATCTCATTTTATTCTAAATAGAAGAGGTAGATCAATAACTGGTTTACAGATTGGAAAACTGAGGCCAGAGAAATTAACCAGTGGGTTCATAAGCTTCCCAAGCCTGGCACAAACAGTATATGCATGAATAAGCATTTAAAAACTGATTGATTCTGATTTATAATTAACTTCAAATTAGTAATATTTCTAGGTGTATGGTTTATGCAAAATTATTCTTATATGAAGAGACTTTCAATTATGCTTACAAAACCACAATATTTTACATTGTAGCTGTTTTAATGTCCAACTTTGGCCAAGGATTGGAGTGAAGTAAATGTTATGCTTACATGTATTTCAGATTCAAACCGTTCTTCTAAATTAAAAATGAGGAAAATGAGGTTTTTGAGCTATTGGATCTCATCTCTGCTGACACTGTGCCAAGAGACACAGTAAGAAAAGTGAATGGAGCAGAGCTCTCTATGACCCAGGGAGTAAAAGACAATTGTATAAACTGAAATACATGATAAAATAAGACTCACGCCAAATCGCTCTCACTGCTGGGGAGAAAGGTCACACAGCTCAAGCAGCACCTTCCTAGGCAGACTTTTCTAGTTCAGCACCCTAATGCTAGCAGAATGGCCATCTCTTTAGTCAGCACTCTGCCACAGCGCCACAGTCCTGCACCCCTGAGCCAGGGGTCTCATTCACATGGACTCTCAGGCAAGTGGCTTCCATGGAATTTGCAGAGGAGTGGCCCTGATGTCCACTTTGAGGTAGGTGCTAGGCTGACACGTGAAAAAAATGGAGGTCTTGCCTCCAGGGACCTAGCAGTTTAATGCAAAGGGGATATTGAAAGTAAGCAGCAGTCAGATGGACAAAAACCTACACTGATACCAGAGCCTCTCTAAGGGAAATGCAGAGGTAGCACAGTTGACTACTGGCTCCTATTCTCTGCCCATTCCCTTCTCTCAATTAGCTGAACTTCTTATCTTCTTGGAGTTTGGTAGGTTTTGGAGAGGAGGGCAAACAGGAGAAAAAATATAGCAACTTATTCTGGAAAAGCAGGAGCCAACTGACAACGATGTTTAAACTGTCACTGGGTAACACCAAACTCAGCCTGACAAAGCTCTGGATTCCAGGGCTGGTCTTGAACTTCCTTACAGGTTTGCTACAGTCTTAACAGTACAACTAACAGTAATGAAATAGAGGAATTTGATCCAAGTGAGATTTTTTGGACCTCATTAATAAACTGTTTTATTGTACTCCCAAGGAATATGGAGGTATAAACATCCTGTCATAAGAAAGAATGCAAAGGAAAAACATTTCACCCAATGTGAGAATTTGGCCGTTTCCCTCTATCACATAGTAATATCTAAGCATTCTCTCATTTATTTTTATGTGGTACCACAGTCAATGCTAGGCTTCCCCAGTGGCTCAGTGGTAAAGAATCCACGGATAAGGTTCATTCCCTGGGTACAGGGGACCCCTTGGAGAAATGAAATGGCAACCCATTTCAGTAGTCTTGCCTGGGAAATCTCAATCCAAGGGGTTGCAAAAGAATCAGACACAACTGGGCAATTAAACCACAAAGATAGTCAATGCTGAGTAATATTTGCTCAACAAATGAATCCAGTTTGAGCAAATCAGGGTGGGCTTCTTGGAGAAGGTGACAATTGGGATGTGACTTGGATAAACAAAGTTTGGGCAGACTGAATTGAAGGCGATCTAATATTTAGAATCAGAGACTATTACAAGAAAAGGAATAGACTAGGAAGCTGGGGGAGTTCCCTGGTGGCTCAGATGGTAAAGAATCTGCCTGCGATATGGGAGGCCTGGGTTGGATCCCAGTGCTGGGAAAATGCCTTGGAGAAGGGAATGGCTACACACTCCAATATTCTTGCCTCAAGAACGCCATGGACAGAGGACCCTGGCAGACCCCCTCAATGGGGTCGCAAAGAGTCGGAAACAACTGAAAGACTTTCATTCATTCATTTACTCATTCCGGAAGCTGGGGAGCCACGTTTGTAAGAGGAGATATTTTTATAAGCAAAGAGAACTCAACTAACAAGGAGTTAGGAGCAGGAGGATAAATTAAGGCTATCTTGTAAAAAGCACTGAATTTAGATTTAAAATCTTTAGATCTTCTTTAAAGATGGAACCAGTCACATTTATGATGTGACAATAAAAAAATGGCAGGGGACCATTTGTTCCAAACTCACTTGCCAGGGAGAGTTTGACCCTAAACCCATATTCATGAAATAGACACTCACAGGTGTGATAGTGCAGCAAGATCACTGAAAGCACCTTCAGGCACAACAGAAATGTCGTTTCCATGTAAAGAACTAAAAACAAGGAAAAGAAAAATTAAATTTCCTATTATTTCAGGGAGTTCAGAAAAATCCCCAACATATGAGTTTTCAGTAGCAGTTATTTAAAATCAGTGTAGAAAATGGTATATTAAACAGATAGTCTTCACACAACTTTATATCTATTTGGAGAAGCAAAAAGTTAGCTCATACTTCATATCATATGCATAATAAATTTTATATGGAAGAGTTAAATGCAAAAATAAAACTTAAAATGTACTAAAGTAAAATATAGATGAATTCCTTTTTATAAACATGAGATATGGAAGGCTTTTTAAAGTTCTATGTTATAAAACTCAGAATCATAATGAAAAAGAGTGATATATTTTTGACAATATAAAATATATCCATAATATAAAACAAGTCCCATTGCATAGCACAGGGAACTATTTTCAATCTTGTAATAAACTATAATGGAAAAGAATCTGACAAATAACATATACATACATGTATATATACGTATGTGTGTGTTTGAGTATACACACAAAACACACACATAACCAAATCACCTTGCAGCAATAAGAAACCAATACAACACATCAACTATATTTCAATTAAAAAAAGATTACATATAGAAAACAGAATGGGAAGTATCTGCAACATACATAAGCTATAAATATGTTAATTCCTTTGTAAAAAAGACCTGTAAACTTAGAGTTAAGTGCATAAAGCCAGGTACGTTAATAAGGAAAAGACAAAGTAACCATAGGAAAAGAGAATTAATATGATTTAGCTAATAGAATAAGAAACGCAAACACTCAATAAACAAAACATACTCAAATGCTCTAGGAACTGGAATTGCAAATTAAAAGAGGAATGGAAAATATGTTCCATCTGTCATATGACAAAAATGAAAGGATTTATAATATTTAATATTTGCAAGAGTGCTTTGAAATAGATAGTCTATTAAGATAATAAATTTTTAAATTGTTTGGTGGACAACAAGATGACTACTTTTGGTATTCTTCTAATATGTTTGACAGTAAGATGGATGTGTAGGATGTTCATTCCAGCACTGTATAAAATAATGAAAATTTGGAATCAACCCAAGGATAGTAAAGATGAGGATACTTAAATAAGCGATGGTTCCTTCATTCTATCAGTTTGTAGCAGTTAAAGAGCTGAGGAATACTATGTTTGATGGAATGGCAAATCTAAAATCTAAAGCATATCCCTAAATAAAGTCAATGACAGACTTAAAAAAACCTTATGGTTTTTAAGTTATATTGCTGTGGGCATAAATATATCAACATATAAAAACAAACATAAAAAATAACCAGAAGATAACATTAAACTGTTTAACTGTCAATTCTGGGGAGAGAATTGGGATAGAAGACTATGTTTTACTTCATGTACTGTAAGATAAATTTTGTATAATAAAAATATTTTGTGTTGTATTATGTAACTTTTAAAGAAATTAAAATTTTCTATTTTTTTTCAAAATTAGCTAGATCCATATAAAATTGTATCTTAAACTCATATATTATCAAATAAATGACCAAAGCAACAATGTATTACAGAAGAAAAAATTATGTTGTCCAAGTAAAATCTGTTGAGAAATGATACAGTAAGATATAATATTCCATTTCCAAATTTGTAGTAAATTCTAGGGCATATAATCAAAAAATCCCCAAAATAAAGCAGTTAAATTACTAAAAAGCAACATAAAACCCAGATCCTCAAGAAATAAAGTATTTTGTTAAGCATAAATGCTTACAGTAATCGAAGAGACTTCAGTCCATCAAAAGTTCGAGGAGGAATACATCTCAAACGGTTGTAACTAAGAATTCTGAAAGCACACACAAGCCAATTTGTTTTACTCAGATATCTCCAAATGGCCAAATATCATTTTAAAACAAAGCAACTGAAAAGGGTTATTTGAGCATCTTAAAAAATCTGAGGGCACTGAGGCATAGTATTTTGTTAATCTTTGAGCTGTTTCACTACTACAACACAGTTAATTCTAAAAATACAGCCTAGAATGCTTCCTACGGCTGTTGCTGATTGTTGTCTCAACCGTGTTCTCCATAAGGTGACTTCCTCCAGAAGTCTATCTTAAGGATTTGTAAGGATTTCTTACAAATGTAAGTTATTCTTTGTTTCTCTCATAGAACCCAACATTTTTTATAGGATCTGTATTTGTTTACCGAGGTTTTATTTGTCTGTTTCTCCCAACAGTATTAACATTCCTTGAGGGCAGAGACTGTTTTGTACATCAAGAGTGTCCAGTGAATTAAGGAATTAACTTAGTATCACACTTTCATACTCACAAGGTGAGGAGCTGGGTCATGTTGCTGAAGCTCTGATTAGAGAGGGTGCTTATTCTGTTGTTACTTAAGTCTCTGAAAAAGAAAAAGAAAAAACAGGTCTACTGTTACATAGACGTTGACATATTAGTGATTCTTAGGAAGAGAAGGTTCTTCTATTCATAGGTGTAGCGGCATTGGTTAGGACTTAGCTTTTGTCTGGAAATAACAAAACATTGGGTAATCCTTTGAGGTACATAATTATTCATCATTATTCATGCCCAAGCCTGCTGAAATTAGAAACGACAGATGCCTTGGTCCGGCCAGTGAAGTGTGGCCACCAGAGCTGGTTGAACTTCAGAACAAAAGCTTCAGAGTAAGCTCACTTTTCCCTTAACCCTCTGCTCCTTCCTCTGCAAGGCTCCTGACGTTCCACAGAGAAACCCTGCCCATTACTGGGTCTCAGGGCAATCACGTGGAGGCCATTCACAACAGACACATTTGACAGCTGAGAAATAAACCTTTGTTCTCAAAAGTTCCATTGGTTATAATTTATCTTCACTGTCACATACAAATAGCCAAACAGGATAACTGAAAGAATCCCTCATCTAATTACATTGACAAGCCATCATTAAAAACAACAGCATAATTAAAAACTGCCTTTGGCAAAGTCACTGGCACATGTTTGGTTCTCAGTAAATGTCTGTTTAATAAACAATGAGTAAATGAGAGAGATGTGAATTTTCTACCCACGCCAAATGGGTACTTACAAGCGTAATTTGTATCACAGGTTGTAAATGATATGCAGTGAACTTGATCTTATTTTTATTTTATATAATGTATACTGCTTGTGCTAAGTTGCCTCAGTCATATCTGACTCTTTGTGACCCCATGGACTGCAGCCCACCAGGCTCCTCTGTCCATGAAATTCTCCGGGCAAGAATACTGGAGTGGGTTGCCATGCCCTCCTCCAGGGGATCTTTCTGACCCAGGTATTGAGTCGCATAATTTATGTCTCCTGCATTGGCAGATGGGTTCTTTATCACTAGTGCCATCTGAGAAGCCCATATAATGTATACATGATATACATAATATTAATAATGACATATAATAATGACATATTGTAAGTGTAATATATATAATGCAGCATAATATATAACATATATAATGATGCTTTCCATTCTGCTTTAGAAAAAAATGGGTGAGTATATACATACATAAAACAGTGTGATACACGTTAGGGAATATTCACTGCTTTTTATCTAAAACAAAATGCCAAATATATGACTAAAGGAAGGCTGAGGAATAAATGGAAGATTCGGATTGTAATTTATGTTCATTTATGTATGTGTGTATATTTATGTTTAGTATATTTTTCTGAAGAAAATTTATGAATAAGTACAAGATTTAGAAAAGATGCTTCAGATTATCCACATTAAAATGTCAAAGTATCAGTAAAATGGACCAATGAAACTGTGAAATGGTGGGAATGTTACAGAAGCTTTATAGTCCATCTTAGTTGCTGAAGTACTATGGCTAAATTTTAAAAATAAATGCATTTATACTAGCAGTAGTTACTGGCCTGAAAGTGAAAGTCGCTCAGTCGTGTCCGACTCTTTGCGACCCCATGGACTGGAACCCATGGACTCTCCAGGCCAGAATCCTGGAGTGGGCAGCCTTTCCCTTCTCCAGGACATCTTCCCAACCCAGAGGTCGAGCCCAGGTCTCCTGCATTGTGGGCAGGAGACTGAGAAGCCCAGTTACCTGCCTAGAGTTGTATAGTGAGTCATTGGTAAAACCATTTCTGGATCTATAAATTCTCATTTTTCATTTCCAAACTGGTTTTAAATAATCACATGCTGTCTCACAAATGACCCAATTCTGCTGAACTGACCCTTTGGAAATTGCAGCAATTTAATGGTTTATTTAACAGAACAAATGTATGTAATCAGTTCTTGCTGCTATTAAATAAATAACTAGAGGGAGAACAAGACATCTTGGAGGGTATTCTTTTTTTCTTAATTTAACCATTTGTCAGTTAATAGTCCCATATACTTCTCACAAAGTGTTTGATTTTCACATACTTTTAAGGAAAACTGAAAAGGATCAACAACATTTTAACCAGCTTCTATGTGCTTAGGGTAAAGTTTACAGTGAGAAACATAACTATGTAGGTAGTTACCTAGGTTTCTAGAATTCACTAATTAGGAATAAATCCCTCTTTTCTAGGAATACTAGAAATCTAAGACAGTTATAATTACTCTAAAATCAAACAAACTTAAAAATAAAGTATTTCCCTTTATATCCAATATTGTTGCTGATTTTTTGTTGTTGTTTTGCTGTTGCTGCTGCTGCTGCTGCTGCTGCTAAGTCGCTTCAGTTGTGTCCGACTCTGTGCGACCCCAGAGACGGTGTTGCTACAAGTTTTATCAATTACCAACAAGGCTACTCTAAGTGTGACATTATATGCAGAAGATTATATCTTTTAAGAAATATTGTGCACATAACTAGATTGAAAACAAATGCTTGTATGTTTAAATATACTCTTGTATTTACAATTAAAGACTGTAAGAAATTGTTTACATACATTAATGAAAGAGAGATGCTACTTTAGGATGACATCAAACCAAACTAAAAACAACTCAATGTTTGATGTTTATACTCAGAAGTCAGCATCTTTGTCAACTGTACTTCAGTACTATGTAAGTAAACATGGATTTTAGGAAGTAAATTTAAATACTGGAAACCCATACCTTAATTCATAATGTATTATATGAGAATCAAGCCTAAAACCTAGATTTATAATATAGTATCAGTAACGCCCTTACCATCTGCTCTGTTTTGTTGAAAGTTGAGAATATAAACATTGTTTTCCATTTTTCTTTCCTTGGATTGTCATTAAATAGCTCACATTCATCTTCAATAGAAGTATTCAACTTACTGGAAGTCTATAATTCTCTGATACTTAGACTTAATCATATTTGCGCTTTACACAGAAGAGGACCTTCTAAGATGCACCATTGCCCAGCTGATAATCAATGAAGATGTAGCTAGTGATCCAGAACCACAAGGAGCAAGACGAAAAGCATCTAACTGAAAATAATTTATAGAATCTGAAAAGTTCACTAAATCTTCTGCCCCTACTATCCACATTTACATGAAAGCAAATAAGATGTCAAAAACAGAAAAATACCATACATTACTCACATAAGTGTTAAATGTTTGTAGTTAGAGAGTTCCTTAGGAACCAGGGTAAACTGGTTCCCATCCAGATACCTAAAAACAAAGAAAATATTACTTTTTTTAAAAAGTAACAGTAGTGAATCAGAAAATAGTTGAGCAATATTTCACTCTTAAATTGAAGCAAGGAGACACTTGACAATTTTGGCTTTAAGAGGTAATGTTCCCAGATAGGATTGCTATTTAACGGAAGTAGAGAAAAAACACATACACAGTTGTCCAATCCAGTAGAATTCTTCTGTGGATTACTTACGCTAAATTATAAAACCAAGGAGAAACTCCAATACTTTGGCCAGCTGATGTGAAGAACTGACTCATTTGAAAAGACCCCGATGCTGGGCAAGATTGAAGGCAGGAGGAGAAGGGGATGATAGAGGATGAGATGGCTGGATGGCATCACTGACGCAATGGACATGAGTTTGAGTAAACTCTGCGAGTTGGTGATGGACAGGAGGCCTGGCGTGCTGCAGTCCATGGGGTTACAAAGAGTTAGACACAACTGAGTGACTGAACTGACTGAACTGATATGCTTTATTAAGTTAAATGTGTCACCCATAAAAGAGGCATACGAGTAACTGTAAAAATTGTAAAACTATAATTGTAAAGAAGTAAAGGTAAGGCATATATTCAGGTCACGGATAAATCAGCAAGTACTGAAGAATTGAGTAAGCATTTAAAATCCCCTACATGTGAAAATTTTGTAAGCCAAAAAACAATTCTTAAACTACAAAAAAGTTATGTGTTTGTCTTGTGTTATCTAAGTATTTAACATTGTTTCTTGTTTTACTTCATAAAGATGCATGATACTACTCTTGGAGAAATAAACTTTTCTTAGCCCTCCTGAAAAAATAAATAAATAAAATAAAACCAAGGAAAGACTAGTGAGTCCAGTCCTTTGTGGGTTATCTAAGAAGGCAAGGCATGTATTCAACCATTTGTGTGTCAGCAAGAAGTGCCAATCAGTCAACCGTATTTTTAATCAGCCAGTGTACTTGTGTCGATGTGGGACCAATACCATGAAATGCATTCACTACTGGCAGAAACTTGTTACTACTGACAAGACAATCTTCACTGCCTTATTGTATCAATATGCTTAGTAAATAACAATGGGTGATTGAGCAGATATATTTGGGAATTTTAATGTAATTAGATTTCAGTTTAAAAAGATCTTAAAAAAAGTTTTTACCCTTGTATTTTAGGAGGTTTCATAGAAAATTATGACATCTAATGTATAAAAACAGTACATTTGTGTAAGAGTAATAATAAAATAAAACATGTTAGTAAAATTTCTCTTTCTGATTAGAGTCAACAGAATGATGAGAAAATAAGGGCTAATAGACAAAATACAGAAATAAATCCTTAAAGGTATATTCATGATATCACAAAAAGAAAAAGAATTCCATCTCCTCCCAAGGCTGTTCTTTCCCAGACGTAGAGGGTGATGAGTAAAAACGTTTTTCAGCAACTTCGCCTCTGGTTATAGGTGTGTCCACAAACAATCCTGCCACAGCTGGCATGTAGCCCTACAGTCCAGCGCTGTGGCCTATCTCCAGATCTGAGATTGACATTCATATTTTTGCTGGATACACAAGTAGCTGAGCAATTTTCTAAGATGACAAGCTATTTCACACATTTTAAAATGATAAGAGTTATATAAAAGGCACAAGTTATCAAAATATGTGTGATGAAGAGTCAGGCTTTTGTTAGGACTTCTTATGCCTATTCAAATTTTCTGACTCTGTCTTATTTCAACTCCTCTCCTCTTTCATTTCCCTAGCTTAGAAATTATTGGTACCACTAGAGGGAAGCATAATCCCATATACTTCAGGACTTTCCCTTTATTCCAGAAAGCATCCTAACACCAAGCTAAAAATTTTCAGAAAGTGCCCTATGGCTGCTTACATGTAAAACAATCTAAGATGGAAATTACATGGAAATGATTAAAAATAATGGATACCATTTGTTCAGAATTGTTCACTGGTACATACTTATTTTGGTCAAATTCTTTAATAATTTAATATAATATGCACATGGAAATTTTCTAATGCATGCATATATGTTACTGGAAAGAGGGATCCTGTTGAGGTGGTATGGTTCTAAGAATAAACTCTTGGGGCAGTAAAGCAAGAATGCACAGAAGGTGAGTTAATATCTTCCTCATCTCTAGAACATATTTTCTTTTAAAAAATTACTTTTTAATAATTTATACAGGAATAGATTGAAGATTCAATAAGCTGACAAATCAAGCAGGTTCTCAGATATACATTAATAAGGAAATTAAAAGACAAACTACCACACAATTGCACTCATCTCACACTCTAGTAAAGTAATGCTCAAAATTCTCCAAGCCAGGTTTCAATACTACATGAACTGTGAACTTCCAGATGTTCAACCTGGATTTACAAAAGGAAGAGGAACCAGATATCAAATTGCCAACATCAGCTGGATCAACTGAAAAAGCAAGAGAGTTCCAGAAAAACATCTACTTCCGCTCTAGGGATCCTGTTGAGGTGGTATGGTTCTAAGAATAAACTCTTGGGGCAGTAAAGCAAGAATGCACAGAAGGTGAGTTAATATCTTCCTCATCTCTAGAACATATTTTCTTTTAAAAAATTACTTTTTAATAATTTATACAGGAATAGATTGAAGATTCAATAAGCTGACAAATCAAGCAGGTTCTCAGATATACATTAATAAGGAAATTAAAAGACAAACTACCACACAATTGCACTCATCTCACACTCTAGTAAAGTAATGCTCAAAATTCTCCAAGCCAGGTTTCAATACTACATGAACTGTGAACTTCCAGATGTTCAACCTGGATTTACAAAAGGAAGAGGAACCAGATATCAAATTGCCAACATCAGCTGGATCAACTGAAAAAGCAAGAGAGTTCCAGAAAAACATCTACTTCCGCTCTATTGACTATGCCAAAGCCTTTGACTGTGTGGATCACAATAAACTGTGGAAAATTCTTAAAGAGATGGGAATATCAGACCACCTGACCTGTCTCTTGAGAAATCTGTATGCAGGTCAGGAAGCAACAGTTAGAACTGGACATGGAACAACAGACTGGTTCCAAATCAGGAAAGGAATACATCAAGGCTGTATATTGTCACCCTGCTTATCTAACTTAAATGCAGAGTACATCATGAGAAACGCTGGGCTGGATGAAGCACAAGCTGGAATCAAGATTGCCGGGAGAAATATCAATAACCTCAGATATGTAGATGACACCACCTTATGGCAGAAAGTGAAAAAGAACTAAATAACCTCTTGATGAAAGTGAAAGAGGAGAGTGAAAAAGTTGGCTTAAAGCTCAACATTCAGAAAACTAAGATCATGGCATCCAGTCCCATTACTGCATGGCAAATAGATGGGGAAACAATGAGAGACTTTATTTTTTTAGACTCCAAAATCACTGCAGATGGTGACTGCAGCCATGAAATAAAAAGACACTTGCTCCTTGGAAGAAAAGCTATGAGCAACCTAGACAGCATATTAAAAAGCAGAGACATTACTTTGCCAACAAAGATCCGTCTAGTCAAGGCTATGGTTTTTCCAGTGGTCACGTATGGGTGTGAGAGTTGGACTATAAAGAAAGCTGAGTGCAGAAGAATTGGTGATTTTAATTGTGGTGTTGAAGACTCTTGAGAGTCCCTTGAACTGAGAGGAGATACAACCCATCCATCCAAAGGGAAATCAGTCCTGAATATTCATTGGAATGAATGATGCTGAAGCTGAAACTCCAATACTTTGGCCACCTGATGCAAAGAACTGATTCATTTGAAAAGACCCTGATGCTGGGAAAGATCGAAGGCAGGAGGAGAGGGGGACGACAGAGGATGAGATGGTTGGATGGCATCACTGACTCAATGGACATGAGTTTGAGTAAACTCCGGGAGTTGGATATGGACAGGGAGGCCTGGAGTGCTGCACTCCATGCAGCAAAAAGTCAGACACAACTGAGTGACTGAACTGTACTGAAAATTATTTGATGAGCATGTGGTAAAAGGACAAAGGTATGGGTCAGTTAAAGTGGTAGAAAAGGGATTCAGCATCAAAGATGATCTAAGTGTTATACTGAGTATTATGGTCTTGGCTGGGTTATTCTTAGCATCAATATTTTACCTATAGAATACACGCATCTAACTTCTCAACCCTGGATGGCTGGTAATCTTTTGAAATAAATACATATCAAAATAACAATTAACATTTTAATTACACACACACATAAAGCAGGGCTCATAGTTAACTAACAACGTGATTGGTACCGAGAGAGAAAATGAACACTTAACAACAGCTCACTCTTAGAGGGACGATCACACACTTTTTCCGTAACTGTCAATTAAAGACCAAATTACAATTTGTAAAACTGCACATGATTTGAAAACAAGTTCTTTGATAACTGAAGTGACATCTTCTTGAATCTCATTACTTATATTCCAGGCTGCCAAAAGTTTATCAAAGTTACTGGTTTGTTGTGCATGAATTATAAGTACACATCTGCATGAATTCCATTTTTGATACACAGTTTAACACAGTCGAAAACTAAACAGAGGCAAAAGACTTAATCACATATTGAGCATTTGCCCCGGATCTTTGGTATAGAGATACTGGAATCAGACAGAGCCTGCATGCAGCATTGTTCAAGCAGTTGATGCTTTATTCCATTCCACATATAAAGCAGGAGGCAGCTAAGGAAGTGTGCGTGGTGCTCAGTATCCTGATATATGTTTACTGGCCATGTAATTTGTGGTTATATATCAGTTTTACAAGTGTTAGGGATCACTGGCCCCACACCCTTCCTAAAGGACTCTGATTCAAATCCAAAAGGCACTACCTCTTTTTAAGTGAAGATTATGTCAGCTTCTTCTACACCCTACATATTTATGTATCCCCTGTGGTGAGCTATTCTCTAAGGGGACACAGGGTAAAGAATAATTTACCATATGAAATGTTCCAGTCACTGTAGATAAACTAAGTATGTAGAATTTCTCAAGGTGCATTTGATAGAATGTTGGCCTTGCAAGACAGTCCATGAGAAAAGGGCTGTGGAGACAACCAAGTGTGGGAGGCCCATTACGGTTTACATCCTCTCTGGGAGCTCACAGTGCACCTTTGCATAATAAAGGTACTGGGTAATCCCACAGTGAAAAACAAAGAGAAACACACCACCAGCCTTTCCCAAGGGGACCTGAACGAGCTTTTATAGTATTTGCTTAGGGTGTTATATGATACTAATGAATGGCCCATGGAATGAATGTACCTTCCAAATTAGATTCAAAGATTTTTGTTTGGTCTCCATTTCCCTTGGTGTGTGAAACAGTACTCATTCAGGAAAGGGAAAGACAAGCTCTACTTACAATTCAGTGACATCTCTTGGAATTCCTTTGGGCAAGACCTTCAAGGCTTTGTTGCTACATCGAACCACTGTGTCCAAGCAGGTACACTCCGCAGGACAGCGAGAGAGAGGGGAACAGCTATTGTCATCATTTCCTAAATTGCCAAAAGATACACAGGAAAACCAGATTTGTGGCTCCAAAGATGCCAGAAAGGATTTTATGCCTTCAGTTTAACAAACACAAGAGACTTCAGCCATACAACGACTTATGCTTAGGGCATTAAGGATTTACAAATCGACACTGTATGTTCTGTGTAGGGCTCTTTTCAGACTGCCTAGGGCAGAGTTCCAGAAGACAAGTCACAGTGTTATCCATATGATTATACTGTTACATTCTTTGTTCAGTTGTTTACACTTTTTATTAGAATTATACTTTTAATTAGAATATATAAATGTAAACTGAATTATGGAAAAATTGTAAGCAGACATGAAGAGACAAAAAGGGACAGATTACTTTTTAAAAGCTTAGCAAAAAATGTATGGGTCCTTCATTTGAAAATACAGAGCTCATATGAACTCTACTTCTTGGCAAAAATAATAGTACCTACTTTCTACCTATATTACAGGCCTGTTAGGAGAATCAAATGCAATGATACATAGAGAATACTAAATTGAAAACTATTATTTTTGTTACATTTACTAGAATTTCTATTTTATGAGTCAATTGCCTTTATCACTTAAAAATGGTAATTACTAAAATAGATGCTTACAATAATAAAGAAAAGCAAAAATGAAGCCATATAAATAGCATCAACCACAGGTTGAAAATTGGAAAATCTTTAAAAATGTTCAGAAACACATATCAAGTAGAGTTATCTGTGACTGTACAGTTGGAGCAAATAAGTGCCTGTTGCTAAAACAAAATAAAACCGCAAAACAAAGCAAAAAAATGCATAATAACTAAGCTATCCATTACCCAAACTATGAACGCTGCATATGCCCTATAGCATTGGAACAGTCACCAGAGAGTGTCTGGTGATCAAAGCCCTGGCTGGGCCTTCTTACCATCATCACAAGTGAAGTCTTGAATGGCCACATCCTGGATGGGGATTTCTTTGAGGAAATACGGTTTCTGACATCGAGGATTTCCTGTTACAATTCTTTTCTTCCTGAGCCATTCTCCCAACCAAGCCAGGTAGCAGTTACAGTTGAAAGGATTGGCCAAGAGGTTTCTAAGCACCACATGCAAATAATGCAGAGTTAAATTTAGGAGTCTGCTTTTGTACTTCTCAAAATCCCATGCTACCATTTTCCCACAACTTACTCCACCCCCAATTCATGCTCAATCACATACAACATACAGGATGCATTCACTGGCTAAAAAGATTTATGTCTGGAACTTAAACAATAAAAACAATATTTTCATATGAGAATTATTCAAATAATTTTGTATGAAAAATAAAGTGAAGGTGGCAATTTAGAGTTTATGCAGGGTATCCCGATGGATATCTCATTTAAAGATAATTTAAACTTGTCAGAGATCTGACTTGCTGTCAAACTTCCCTACACTGATAATGCAGTAATTTAATATAAAGATGAAGGCTGATTACCTTATATTATTGAGTTTAACCTGACAACAGCTATTTCATTAATTTGTCATTTCAAGATTTCCATCTCTTCTTTGCTCCAGGGAATAGGTTTCCCATCTAAACTGACAGCTGAGTTGATTAAATGCCAGTTATAAAAATGAATTTATTTCTACAAATCTCAATACTTTTGGCATTTCACCACTTCAGCACTAACCTATTGACAATCCCATTATTTATAAACATGGCCTCTTTAATATGCACAAATTAGTCACTTGATGGAAAATGTCACATTTCATGTGGAAAGAGGATTAAATACTTTACTGATGGATGGATGTTTCCTTCAAATTATTTCTTCTGGGATTTCAGCTATGTTAAACATGATTTTTTTTCCTTCTACTTTTCAGTTAAATTAGGATGCCACTCTTATCAGAAAGTCATATCAGTATTAAGATTTATCATTCCAAATACTGCTTTTTTTAGATACTTACATACAAGGGGCTTAAAATACCCTTGTTTGTTTTGGAGAGTTTGTTTTTTGACACTTTCTGAGTTCTGCCTGTAGACCTACAAATATTCTTTATTCTTTGACTGGCTACATAAAATGTGCTCTTGGACAGGCTCACCCTATTTCTTTAATATCTTCTTAATATCATAGTAAATGCCCTATGGTGAGCTTTTATTGTCGGTCTGGTCATCATAATATATCTCCTGTCACTGTGAATGATCCTTTGAGTACAGTTTGTTGGCAATAACCCTATCAACTCTGTTTTATGATACTCATATGGCAAAGACACCAATGTGAGAACACTGGGAAAAAAATACGACGTTTCTCTCATTTGCAACTCAATCAAATTATAAGATTACCATTTACAAATTAGGCCATATCACACTGTTATAAATAATTCACTGAAAAATACTATAATTTTTGTTAAATTTTAACATAAGATAGCAGGCAATATTGTTAAAGTAAGTTTAACATGATAAATTTGTCTTTAAAAATACCTGTCTTTAATCCTATGTTTATGAAATGCTTAGTAATGGTATCAATAAAAGTAATAAATATCATACACTGGCTTAATTAATACATCAATGAAGACTGTTTTTCATACTTACAGAGTAGATAAAGAATGGAGAGTATCAAAAGCTCCTGGTGCAATGGTAGTAATCTGATTATCATATAAAGAAAGCAAACGCACAGAGCTGAGTCCTATGAAACTGTCATTCCCTACACAGCTTATGCGATTACTTCTCAACATCCTGAGGGGAAAAAATACAACATTGTTAAGGAGATAAAATAGCAATCAATTTTGCCTATCTGAAGACCACAATAATCCCTCTTTGCAAATGCATAGCATTCACTCCTGCTTTCTGAATGTTTTCCTGTCATAGGGAACTGCTGATATGTTACAGTCATTTCCTGTATCCCTGAGAGATTGATTCCAGGACCCCCTGCATATACCAAGTTCGTGGCCCTCCATATTTGCAGGTTCTGCATTTACTGCGGATGCTTGAATCTCTGGATGCAGAATCCACAGATGTGAAGAGCCAGTCATACTAAGAAACCTGTGCAAGAACAAAATGCTTAAGAGTTGTCAGTGGTAACACTCGGTTACAGAAACTCAAGAGTCTCAAGTATGGGCTTACAACCCCATCTAATGAGGACAGAATGTTTTCCTTTGATGGTGCAATTATGGTGGCATGAAGCCACCATACATAATTTGTGTATTCTCCATGACATTACATTTGCTGCTGAACAGAAAGGAGGCAGAAAAGAATCAATAGCCAGAGTGGATGCAGGACTAAGGGTATCTCAGGGACTTAGAGCCAAGTCAATGTCAACAGTGGTTGGGGGAGCCAGATTTGACTGAGCTCCCACAAAGCCTGTACAAATTATTCTATTTGTTTTGAGTTTTAGAATTTAAAAGGAGACAACAGTTAAGAGATCCCAGTTGGTCACAATGAAGCTTAAACAGGTTTCTTTTGAAAGAAATTCTATTTTTTCTTTAGTCATTGACATTAGTAGGATTAAAACTTTTGTCATTTCCTCATCACTGCTAAAGTTCTGGTTGGTTCTCAATTCTTTTTTAAACTGTTTCTTTGAAGGGCTTAGAAGGGAATGAAAAGCTTCTTTAAAATCCATTGTAAAAATGAATAGTTGCCATAAACTTCATTCAGAATTGCTAAAAAGTTAATATTTTCCTTAATTTTTCTAGATGTGGGTTGAGCACCCTGTTAGAAGACAACAAAAATAGTAAAAAAAAACTTTCCTTTAAAATTCTACATTGTCCTCTAATAAATTAGAAGTACCAGCTTTTGCATTCTGCTAAGTTACATATAACAAGAAAGGATAATGCTCTCCTTATCAAGGAATTGTTTTGCGTTTGGAAACAAATGCACAGCAGAAAATATGACTATCAGCCCTATCCTTTGTCATAAATAAAAGAACATTTGGTCTTAATCTTATTGGAGTCACAGACTTCTGGGAAAAGTTGAAAAAAGCTTTGCTTTCTGTTGCTGGAAAAATCTGTAAGCACACATATGTACTACATTTTGCCTGCAATGCTGGGGCTTCAAAGATCCACTGAAATATGTGCATGTATGACTAAGAGGTTTACTAGTCCTAAAGGGCTGAGAAGTCGACAGGCAGTGAAGGGGGAGAGGTCTTGTTGAAATCGTCATAGCTCCAAGCTGAAAGATACCACTTAAAGCAATAGCTGTGTCCCAGTAAACCCACTGAAGGCCTTTCAATACCTTTACGTTTAGACATTTAGTCTCTAAATGATTTGTTTCACAGCTTGGGGCACAGCGGGATTAAGTAGAGAGTTAGTGGGTGTCTACCTCAGATGCCTAAACACAGGAGGCACAAATCATTGCTAGATATATAACGAAGGTGAAAACTGAATTTAGAGAACTTGTCTCATAGAGAGTCCTGTGACTGGAGCTGCTGCTGCTAAGTCACTTCAGTCGTGTCCGACTCTGTGTGACCCCATAGACAGCAGCCCACCAGGCTCCCCCGTCCCTGGGATTCTCCAGGCAAGAACACTGGAGTGGGCTGACATTTCCTTCTCCAAGGCATGAAAATGAAAACTGAAAGGGAAGTCGCTCAGTCGTGTCCGACTTCGCAACCCCATGGATTGCAGCCTACCAGGCTCCTCCGTCCATGGGATTTGCCAGGCAAGCGTACTGGAGTGGGGTGCCATACTGGAGCTAGTCAGAAAAAAATACTTTGATAAACTCCTTAGAGTGCTCTTATGGGCTGAATTGTATTCCCCTAAAACTCATATGCTGAAGCCTTGCATGCATGCTCACTCAGCTGTGATCCATGGGATTTTTCATGCAAGAGTACTGGAGTGGGTTACCATTTCCTTTTCTAGGGGATCTTCCTGACCCGGGGATCGAACCTGGGTCTCCCACAATGCAGGCAGACGCCTTACCATCTGAGCAACCAGGGAAGACACTTTACATCTGAACCACCATTTCACCTTAACTAGCTCCCTAAAGGCCCTCTCTCCAAGTGCAGTCCCATCAGGGCTTGGAGCTTCCCAGGTGGCTCAGTGATAAAGAATCAGCCTGCCAATGCAGGAGACGTGGGCTTTATCTCTGGATCGGGAAGATCCCCTGGAAGAGGAAATAGCAACCCACTCCAGTATTCCTGCCTGGAAAATCCCATGGACAGAGGAGCCTGGCAGACTATATAGTCCTTGGCATCACAAAGAGTCGGACACGACTGAGTGACCTCACTAAGATGAAATGAGATCCTAAGGATGGAGCCCTGACCTGACTGAACTGGTGTCCTTAGAAGAAAGGACACCAGAGTTCTCTTGTCCCACACACAGACGAAAAGCCATATAAGGACACAGAGAGAATGTGGCCATCTACAAGCCAAGGAAGGAGTTCTCTCCAGAAACCAATCATCTTAGCACCTTGATTTTGGAATTCTAGCCTCCAGAACAATAAGAAAACATATTTCTGCTGTTTAAGTCATTCAGTCTGTGGTATCTTGTTATGGCAGCCCAAGGCTGACTAAAGTGAGCAGAGTTACAGACAGACCTCCCCTTGAAGCTCCTTGTACAAGCCCCTGTGTCTTTGCCTTTTGAAGTAAAATGCTAACTCAAGAGTTGATGATTGTGAAATATGAAGATGTAGAAACAAAGAATAGCCTAAAGAATTGTTAGGCTAGGGAACTGGCAATAATTTAGAGCATAATTCTGCCACATAGCAGTTTCACCGAACTCCCAGTTTCCTGAAAGATACAGATAAAGGCGTGATACATATTCCTAAGCTGATTTTTTACAAGAAGTAAACTCCCTTCAGGTAAAATCTGCTGACCCTAGAACTGGTTGAAACCAGAAAATTGATGATGCTTGAAACTTAACCTTGATGCCAACCAGTCCAAGAACTGTCCACGAGCTGATCACACCCTACCTCCTTGAACACTATAAAACTCATTACCCACTCCATGGTGGGTCACATGGTCTTGATGGATGAGCTCTCTGTGGCCCCCTTAGCCTGGCAAAGCAATAAAAGCTACTCTTTTCTACTTCACCAATATCTTTCTCCACCTTTCTATTTGGCACTGGTGAACAGAGACTGAGTTTTGGCAAACACTCCCCATTGCCCACCCTGACGTACACTGCCCCCTTAAGGAGAAGGTTCTAGTAACATCAGTGGCTCTGCCACTATCTAAGCTGCCTGCTGCAGGACTTAGTTTTGCCAGGTTACCTGAGACAGCTTGGGAGAGGAGAATGGGGGCAGGAGTAGATGTAGCCACCTGTAGTATAACTTCTCTGCCCTCCTTCTACATACGCCCAGGAGCTCCTCCACGAAAAGACCAAAGGGATATTTGCATTACATTTTTCACTTTGTCGGGACCCTGAGGTAGCCCATGAGAGGGGCCAGCAGGTTGCAGGCTGGTCGTTTGCCTCCAGGCTACCATGTGTGCCTTTCATGGACAGGTGCTTTTTTGAGTGGGATGTTAATTGGGATGCTATTGAATGCTGGGGAAATGTCCTCTCCCTTGCATCTTCAGGGCAGGCATGAACTCCCTTGAGTCTCACTTCCCCTGGGCGTGGCTCTTGGTGGGGAGACATGCAGTTTGGTCTCTTTCCATTGCAATTTCCAACGGCTGCTTCTTGCTTAAAATTTCCTTCATGCCTTCCAAAGGTTTCAGTTTTGTTGGTGGTTTTTTCAATGCTTAGGCCACCACTTATGCCAAACATATTTATATTTTTAAAGGTTATAAAAACTACATAAACACACTGAATGAAAATTCAAGTAACTCAAGGTAGTGTCCTTACTCGTCAATTCAAGCCACATTTTCCTGGGCCAACAACCTTTTAGAAACATATAAGATTTCTTTTTCCAGCTTCCCTATCCCCGAGTAAGTAGACATGTTTTCTCTGAAATAGATAGTAAAAGAGACACCAGCAGCCAGTTTCTCTTTTTTTTCACTAAGACCTTGAAAGGGCAGATGAAGGTAGTCCCGAGCTAGGCTTATTCTGCAGATTGGAATTGGCTCTGAAGCTGGTGTCCTTGGGCTAAGACATACTATTAGATGGAGGAATCTGAATAAAAGGAAAGAGAATGATCATTTTGAGGAAGTACAGGGAGCCAGATCTTTTCAAGCACTGGAACCAAGATGATCTTTTTTGCTGAGGATTCAATAGCCAGGAGAGACTCTACTGAGCATTTGTAAGCAACATATTCAAGCCAGAGGTACTGGAGTCAGGAACTGTTTGCCTCTAAAAAATGTATTTGCGTGTGTTTGTGTGAGAGACTGAGAATAAGAGAGAGACAGAGAGATGCGGGGGTGAGGAAGGGCAGGAGCTGCTCCTTCCAGGAATATAAAGAACTGTGAATGACAACTCTGTGGTAGAAAAATCACAATGCAAATGAGAATACTTACAAAGTCTTGAGGCTTTCCAAGCCCTTGAACATCTTATGCTGAACATTTTCCAAACGATTACTCGTGAGAAGTATTTCATTCACACCAGATGCTCCTTCAAACGCTCCCTCTTCAATGTCTGTGATCTTATTGTTGCTAAAGTTTCTAAGTAAAAATGATTGAAACAAATATTTGAAACAATTGCTAACAAGAAGGCACTAAGCAATGCCTCTGATCATATTCTTTTACTGAACAAGCATCTTCCACAAAACCTCTAAGCTCTTCACTGCCTGGCATTCCCAAGGTTCTTAAAAGTCACCACTTTCTGATTCCATCAAGCCAAAGTGATAATAATACCAGCGGGAAACATCTCTGCTGAAAGGTGCCAGCCCAATCATGGATCCACCAGGGCCCCCAGAAATATAAAAACTTTGATGTCAGGGACTGCATTGTGTAAACTTTCACGTTTGCCACCACACTTAATAAGAAACTTTTTTTCAAAGAAATGCCCCCGATTTAAATGGTTTAATGAATTCATTACTCAAAGAAGGCAGCTGAGTAAAGAAGGAAAAACTAGAATGTGTTGGGGTTAGACAACATCAGAAATGTATCTGAATATGCGATTGTGCCCATAACCTCTCATGAATACTGTGTCAGAACAGCCAAATTAACTGCCTGTATTCTGTATGATACAAAACACTAATGCTTGCCCAGAGGGCAAGAACATCCAGTTGAGGCAGGTAACACCTTCCTAGAGATTTTTTTCTTTCTCAAGGCTCCCTCCAAGACCAGTGATGCCCACAAAATAAGGATCATTTTTAGGTATCATTTTATTCCTTTCAGAGCACTGCACATAGCAGCCTCTGAATAAATATATATTGAATTGAAAAGCATTTTGCAGCTAAAAAGAAAAAGCAGTCAGCATCAGTGAGAAAGGAGGACGTTTAGGAGTTTGGAAACTCTTTGGGAGGCAGTGTATTATGCAGGCCAAGTGCACAGGAAGTACGTTCAGTCTGCTCTGCCATTTCCACTCTCTGCCGGTGGATCAGTCACAATATGACAGCGCAGATATCATGAACGTGTGCTTCTCTGCTCCTCCTGATGTTTCCTGTTACGTTGACAGGGCTCCACGGCCCCGCACTCTTGGCTTCTGTCCTATCCCTCCTTCTGTCATCCTCAAGGGGGCTGGATGAGTGTCTGAGTGTTGTGGAAACTGCTGACCTTAGAAACTTATTTTAAAATATGAGTTGCAGACATGTAGTAACGCACATGAGCTATCAAGCCAGATTACCAATCATTAATTTTGACTATCTTCTAATGAAAGTTTAATGAAGCAAAAAGTCAAACAGTCGACATGAATGTGCTGAAAGAGAAATAACAGCACGGTCTGGGGAATGGTAAAGGAAGTTACAACACAGTACTGCACTCATCTCTAAGGCACTTAGACTGGAGGACTCCTGCTGTGACCATGTAGCAGAGCAGCTGTCAGCGTTAGAGACACTAGCGTTCTGCTGCAGAAAACCTGGTCGCCATCACTGACAGACACAGAAAAGAGCAAAGTACTTAGGTTTCTCTCAGAGTTTACCCTATATTCATATCACAAGTGGTCACCATATGGACATTTCTTTGAATCTTTAATTTTCCCCGTTTCCTAAGAAATCGAAATAAACTACAAAAGTATAAGAGAATATAACACTATAGAAAATTGTAAAGATGGCTAATATATGACTTACATTTTACGTAACTGAGGAAGTTTCTTGAAGATCCCGGTAGCTTCCAACACTGTAAATTCATTATTGTTGAGGCGCCTAGGGAAAACAGAAACAGAGGAGTTTCATTCCCAAAGTCAGGAAGAGATTAAATTTTATTTATTGTACAGAATTATAACATTATTTAATGATTATCCAAAAGAAAAATACAAGATATGTATCAGAAAATTTGTGGGAAGGGCAGATATTTTTCAATTTATCTCATATTGTAAGGATCAAAATAAAACATATTAAGAAGCATAAAGAAAACCAATAATCAAAATTCAAAACCAACTCATCATTCAGTAATCTGTAGAATGTTTTTTCCTCTTTTTTTCCACTCTTACTGCTGCTTCCAAAAGCATTTTAGACCATTTTTTTTCTAGTCACTTGCTCCATAAATGTTTCTATCAACAACTTTACTGATATACAATTTCCAGACCATACAGTGTACCCTTTTAAAGTGTACAATTCAGTGGTTTTAAAAATATTCACAAACTTGTGCAACCATCTTTGCTTTCTAATTCCAGAACATATTCATCACCCAAAAAAGAAACCCCCCTACCTGTCAGTAATCACTCTCAATTTCCTGCCCTCCGCTGTCTCAATCCTTAGCAACCAGTAATTTATCTTCTGTCTCTATAGATTTTCCTATTCTGAATATTTCTTATTACTAGAATCATACAAAATGTGGATTTGGGGCCTGGCTTTTTTCATTTTGCTTAATTTTTATAAGGTCTTTCCATGTTTAGCATAGATCGGTACTTCATTCCTTTTTACGGCCAAATTATATTCCGTTGTGTGGATATACCAAATGTATTTATCCATTCATCAGCTGATGAATATCTGAGTTGCATCCACTTGGATGATTATAAATAATCCTGCTAGGAACACTGGTGTACAAGATTTTGTGTAGATGTATGATTTCAATTCTTTTAGCATATACATAGGTGTGAAATCACTATGTCACATGGTAAAGTCATTTAACCATGTTAGCTACCTCAGGAAAAGCCAAACTGATTTTCAAAAGGGCTGGACAATTTTACATTTTCACCAGCAATGTATAGGAGGCCCAATTTCTCTTACCTGTTACTGTCTTTTTTAAAAGCCATTCCAGTGGATGTGAAGTGCTACCTCATTGGGGTTTTCATTTGTATTTTCCACATGCCTAGTGAACCTGAGTGCTTTATCATGTGCTTATTGGTCATTTAGATATCTTCTTTGGAGAAATGTCCGCACAAATAATTTGATCACTTTTTAACCTGGTAAGGTACTTTTTTGAGCTGGGTGGAGGGAGGGAAGAGCAGACACACACGTGTCTTGCGGTATCTTAATTCCTCGGCTGGGGGATTTCACTCATGCCCTCTGTAATGGAAGCTCTATGTCTTAACCAATGGACTGACAGAGCAGTCTCAGGTTTAATCACTGGGTTTCAAGAGCTCTTTATGTATTCTGGATATGAGTTCCTTACAGATATATATTTTGCAAACTTTTTCCCCAGGACTAATTTTTAAAAATTGTAATTTTTTAATTAGTTACCATCATTAGTTACTATCAATGCCATCATTCTCAGCAAACACAACCTTTGCTGAAAGATAAACTAGGTACTAGTTTCTAAATTCATGAGTGACAGGTAAACTTATTTTAAGTATTATCACGCTGAAAGATACAATTTGAATTCTTTGCAGAGTTACTGAACATAAATGTAACTCCATACATGACAGTAAACACAGAGTCTGGAGATTTTACTGTATGGTCTCCACACATTTCTAAAGTTCTGGACCTATGAAATAGCTTCATGTACTAACAGAAATTTAAAAAAACATCCTTATAGCCACTAGGTAATTAGCTTCTGTCATCTTTTTGAAAGCACTGTATAATTTTTAAATATGTAAACTGATTAAAGTTCATTAAGTAACAGGCATCAGCATAGGTACTGTGAGAGATAAAGTATAAAACAATTCTGTCATCAAGGGGTTATAATCTAGTTGAACATGAAAGAATTATACAGGCACAAAAAGACAACCAACTTTGCAAAGCAGTTAATGACAAATACCAGATGGTGCTAGACATAAACATTACTAAGATGTTCTAAAAGTGATGAGGTTTCATTAGGTTTTTTTTTTTTGGATTTTTTTAGAAACCCTAACATTAAATGTCATACTTTTATAAATAAGTCAGTAAAGGCCAACATAGATGGACACAGAATCTATAAATAATTCAACAAATATATTTTAGAACCTTGTATGTGCTAAGCCCTATGTTAGTATTATAAATATAGATCTGCGCACACTTTATCATTTTCAGTTTTTCCTGCTATGTTATCCGCTGTTCAGAAAAAGAAAACTTGTGTTTTATACTTGATAATCATTGAATCCTTCCACTTATGAGTCAGTGAATTTTAATAGTATGGCTGATAAAAAAAGGACTCTGATTGAATTCACAATGAACAGAGATTCAAAATGTTGACTCCAAACTATTTCATTTGGTTGCTGAAAAGACTAAATACATTAAAAATCGATTAAATGCTTAGAAATGGGTTTGGACACAGTGAAAGTGTTGGTCGCTCAGCTGTGTCTGACTCTTTGCAACCCCATGGTAGCCCACCAGGCTTCTCTGTCCCTGGGATTTTCCAGGCAAGAATACTGGAGAGAGTCTTCTCTCTCTAAGATTGTCTTCTCCAGGGGATCTTCCCGACCTAGGGATTGAACCTAGGTCTCCTGCATTGCACGCAGATTCTTTACCACCTGAGTTACCAGGGAAGCCCTTGGACATAATTCATACTCAAGAAAGTGAAAGTCACTAAGTTGTGTCGGACTCTTTGCCACCCCATGGACTATATAGTCCATGGAATTCTCCAGGCCAGAATACTGGAGTGGGTAATCTTTTCCTTCTCCAGGGGATCTTCCCAACCCAGGGATCAAACCCAAGTCTCCCGCACTGCAGGTGGATTCTTTACCAGCTGAGCCACCAGGGAAGCCCAAAATACTGGAGTGGGTAGCCTATCCCTTCTCCAGGGGATCATTCCCATCCAGGAATTGAACCAGGGCCTTCTGCACTGCAGGTATAATTCTTTACCAACTGAGCTATCAGGGAAAGTGAAAGTCGCTCAGTTGTGTCTGACTCTTTGCCACCCCTTGGACTATACAGTGCATGGAATTCTCTAGGCCAGAATACTGGGATGGGTAGCCTTTTCCTTCTCCAGGGGATCTTCCCAACCCAGGGATCAAACCCAGGTCTCCCACACTGCAGGCAGATTCTTTACCAGCTGAGCTATAAGAGAAGCCCAAGAATACTGGAGTGGGTAGCCTACTCCTTCTCCAGCAGATCTCCCTGACCCAGGAATCGAACTGGTGTCTCCAGCATTGCAGGTGGATTCTTTACCAACCTGATCTATCAGGGAAGCCCTCAAGTAATAAGTATCAAATGGATGTATTGTTATTAGCATTATCAAGTGCTAACTGAATTTTTGAGAGTTATTTTCTGTAGCTGTACCTTGGACCAGAAAGAGGAAGGAAGAGAGCCTCTAATACTTATGCTTTGTACAAAAAAGAGTTATGCCAATGTGTGTCAATTAAAATTAACATAATTATTGCGATAAAAGAGCAAGAAAAGAATCCCAATGTTTTTATGCTCTCGTTCCCTCCTTTCGAAACTGGATTTTTCTGGGAGATGAACTTACAGCTCTGCAGTGTACTGGGGAATGTGATCTGGGATTTTGGTGAGTTTTTGATTGGAGCAGTCTACTGTGGTCCCTTCGCAGCGGCACTTTTCAGGGCAAGCCAAATCGGCAAAGCAGTCCCCACTTAATTTTGATCGATAATCTTCTGTACCTATTGAGGATTCAAGCCAAAAAAGAAGATACTGAGTCTGAAAGTTAGAATATCTGTTAATTTGTAGGAAGAAAAAAAGTAAGGTAACTATAGATTATGCAGCAGGGAGACAACTTGGGGAATTTTGGTCAATAGATGTCAGGAAAGGGTTAAAACAAGGGCTTGGAATTTGCGGAAAAAAGAGTAACCGGATTCACAGGACAGGAAAACATTAACAGAGTTGAGCTTTTCACAGCTGTACTTTCTGCTGATCCAGTTGTGAGCCATTCTAGTCTATTTGACAGCTAATCACACAATGGCTACTAATCGTGAAAAAGTTTATTTTTTTCTCTGAGTCAAGAATTGAAAATGTATCCAGTAATATACATATGCCTATATATCATTTTCAATCAGGGCTTTCAAGGCAAATAGATGGACTCAGGTTTTTTAGTTTTCTATGGTCTTTTATTATTCTCTCCCTCTCACATAATCTTCAGAAATGCTTAAAAAGCCCTCTTTTGTTCATTTTGATTTTATAAAAAGAGACAAGTAAATCCTGATTTAAGCCTCAGCAGCTTGTCATGCTGTAGAAAGCTGCGTGACGTTCCATGGTGCTTGACGGAACCATGTTTTACTCATACCTGGCAACCACATGGTTAGATCAAGCACAACAGAAAATCTCGCTACATAACCACTACACCATCCACTAGGCCAAGGGTAAGACCAAGAGGAAAGATGAAGGGAAGCAGGAGAGAAGCTACAGACGTTCTGGAAACGTAATACTGTTTACATGACATGCATTCTTCCCGCAAGAATGTTTATGACCATAGTAAGAGTATTACTACCGAAGAGTTCCTGGAAACACAAAGAAGGGGCTATACTGAAAGGTGCCTCCAACGTTTCTCAGAACTGCAGAATTGAAACAACAGCTTTTCGGGAACAACATCCAGGGAGAAGTTGAAGGTGCGCTACAAGGACAACAGAGAGGCCCAACAGATCTGTGGTGTCTTCTTGAAAAAATAAAAACAAATAAGAAGGCGCAAAAGAGTGAGACTAAAAGAAGATACATCAGGATTGAAAAGGGAGGATATTATGTTTCAGATCACACACTTTTACTTACAGCCCAAATGGTGAATTCCTGAAAAAGTAAAGATCACCCAGAAGGAAAGAAAGAGCAAACCCAAGTAAGATTCACATAGTATATATATATATATATTAACTCACTAAGGTCTCGTCCTTCCTCCCTGACTGTGGCAATTATTGGAGAATGGCCTGGTTTGACAGGAACCGTCATGCTTTGTAAACTTTCATAATCATTTTGTGAAGCACAGGGGTCTTACAGGAAAAGCAATGGCATACAAGATGCATAGCACAAATTAAGTACTTGTCAAGTCCTTTAAAAGATGAACTCTTCACAAGATAAATTTTGTTCTGAGTGATCACTGTACTATCTAGATGCCATCCAGAATGGTGGTAGGCAAACAGACACGTAAAATGAAATATAATGCAAATCAGGAGATCGATCATCAAGGACTCCCACTGGAAAATGTGGACGAAACCGTAGGTTTTGTGGCTTACATGCTTTTTAATGACGTTTCCAACTCATAAATAATGTTGCTGAATTAAATGGAATCAGGATCTTGGAAGAAGTTCGCAAAGTTGAATATAATAGTTTCATTACATTTGGCAATTAATGTCATGACATTTACGATATGACATGAGGATCTGTTGTATTGTGGTTTAAGCTTTCATTTTAAAAATGAAATAAAGAAAATGCAGGGAATAAAGTGTAAATGACAGATACATAAGGTATTTTACATTGAAAATAGTCTGCATTCAATGCAATGACAATAATACTTATTTTATGACTACTCTCTCAGTAAGCTTAGATTTTAGATTTTAATTAATATCTGGGTGGGGAGGTGGAGAGGGAGCAGAGGCTCAAAGAACTCTTTTGAGTCCTGACTTCTAGAATTATGCTTTTAAATCATGTAAACTGAATAATCAGAAATTGACAATTAAGCCACAATATTTGATATAGAGGGTTTTTTTTTTTTTCTTGCAAAACCTATTTTGGCTGCTGTTAATCTTGTTAACAGCATCACCAACTCGATGCATCACTGACTCGATGGGTGGCATCATCGACTTGATGGACATGAGTTTGAGTAAGCTCCAGGAGGTGGTGATGGACAGGGAAGCCTGGTGTGCTGCAGTCCATGGGGTCGCAAAGAACTGCACTGACTGAGTGACTGAACTAAACTGAATCTTATTAACAAAATTTTGAAAACAACCTGATTTTGTTCTTTACTTGGTGAATTTGAAATACTAATTTCTAATTATTGCAAAAGCATATTGAAATGTAATAGATTGAATATTTTGATAATATTAACTTCTCTAATTTGGACACTTAAGTAATATCAATGTTTTATCCTATGGGGGGTTCTGGTTTTCAATATAACCTTTTCCGGGTAATAGTTATCAGATGACTTTCTATTTAATAATTGGATAAAAATAATAAATTTTAAAGATTGCCAATGAAGGCCAATTGTTCTTTTCAACATGTAACTTCTTCTGGAGCCAGTGTAATATACAAAATATTACTGATCATTCAAATCAAAATATGTTATAAAACAAAATTGGTTAAATGCATAAAATTATTCATATTATAATTCAACGATGGCAAGCAAGGCATATCTCTTTAAAATAGAGACCAAACCTAGAACTCTTAAGAGAAAAGGTGTTTTTTTAATAGTAACAGCTTAGAAATATCTTTATTTATAATTGTTAAAATATTTTATAGTCTAGAATATACCCAGGAGATTACAAATATAGCCAATGAGTTACTAACATGTATTTTTAAATAATAGTTTAAAACAAACAAGTCAAGAGGCATTTTACACAATTGGCAGGCAAGGAAGAAATAAGTAAAGAAACATACTTCAAAGAGCTAGTTCTAGAATCATCAGCTTTGACAATGTTAAGATTGCAGTGGTAAAATATTTCAATTATTTTTTCTAAGAAATACTCCATTCAACTAAGTTATTCAAGGCACTGGGTGCTCATGATACTTTCAGGATGGATGTCAATCTTGCTTTCATGGAGTTGTTATACTACACGTCCAAAGATTCAAGAATTTAAGATCACAAATAAAGTACAGCTGCACATAAACCAGCAGGAAGCTGATGCTTTGCTATAAAAAGTGAAGCAACAGCAAACCAAGTAAAGCAAAAAGTAAGGGATACTTTTTTAGTATAGAAAAACTCTATAAAAGAGTAAATTTCATGACTGAAAACACAGTTTTGTGTGTTTGTGACTGATTGCATGTAGAACTAGTTCTTTGACAACGGAAAGGTCTGTCTTTAAAACCAGCTCAAGAAGCTATATTTTAAAAACAGGTTGAAAGGTCAGATATACAACATAAGGAGAGAAAATGATTTAAGTAGAAAGCCATAGGTTCAAACATTTTAGCTACCGTGAGAAATTTTAGATCATGTGCCAAAGTGAGAGAGAGGGAGGGAAAAAAAAAAGTGGGAGTTTAATAATATATATGTTTAACATCAGAAGCTGCATGCAAAGGTCAGGTTTTCAGGAAACAGTTACTAGTGATCTATGCAGAATCTAGCTACAGCGTATCCACTGGACTTTTGAAAGCATGCATATCAAAGTTTTAGAAGCTAGGTTTTATAAGTGAGAAAAAGGTGTCTGCAGTTAGTCCTACTACCGAGCAAAACCTACCTGGAATGAAATACTGTTCTTTAGCTAAATAAAAAAAAAAGAGAAAAAAAATAGAAGATGCACCTGAATGTCAGCAAGCAGAGATATGAGTTATATTAGATTAAGAATGGACTAAAGTTACTATAGATAATTAAGTGAAAAAAATGTATATTCACAGCAGTGGCTGAAGTATAACCATGAGTAGGAAATGCATCTAGAATCATGGACAATAAACGGATTTATTTTGATATTAGCTTTTTAGTATGAATTAACTGCCGAATGTGAAATAACACCTGTAATAGTTAGGTAGTGTACTACCCAAAACATAAACAATGCATTTTATTTTGAGAAAATAGAAAGGATTATACCAAAGAAAATAGTAACTTTCAATGAACTGTTTTCTCTTTAATAGTAACACAATGCACCTATATTTCACTTTTTATAAGTAAATGTAATATTCCCAAAGTGTTAAAAGATGGCCTTTTAGAAAAAAAAAAATATCCTCACAGTCCTGGTCAAAATGTGAGAATGTAAAGCTAGAAACAAAACATTGCTTTCCTGTGAGAAGAAGGAATCCAGAGTGTTCTTTTTCCCCCTACTTCTGAACCTGAGCAAATCAAATAACTAAGTCTCAGTTCACTTTCTCAGAGAAAGAGAAAGACAATTAACTACTTCACTGTTGCTCAATGGAAAACAACACGACAAAACATGAGGTTTAACAGGCACCGAGTTAGCTAGAAGGCCACTGTTAAATTCAAACCCTGGGATTACAGCCTGAAGCATCCAGGCACCTTTAATCCTTTGTTTCTTCTGCTGGATAGTGTGTGAAAAAGGTTACATGTAGGGATTCTATGTGAACGGTGCCTACAGTTCTCTTTATATTTTTCTTCACGGCAGAAGAAAAAGAAATACAATTTTGTAATGTTTGGCAATTCAGTTGAAGGTCAGCTGTCTCTACATCTCATTAACTATTGTTTTCAGTAACACAGGGGAAATGTCATATAAAGTAAGAAATTACCTGAGCAACGGAATTTCTTGCTTTTGATCTGTCCAATTCTTTTGTTTGCCAGTCGCCGGGGACTGGTGCAGCGGGCACCACTGGTCTCGATTGGGTTGGTATGGAGATAATCCGCCAGCCACTTGAGATGGCAGTCACAAATAAAGGGGTTCTGGGCCAAATGCCTTTCAGAAACACATACAGAACACTTTTACACATGACTTGCAATGAACTCAACTCTCAATTCCAGAATGAAAACAACGGTCATCGAATTTGATCCTGATTCTATATACATACATGGTTTGAATGGCCCGGAGAGGTGAAAAGGTCCCCTTGGCGATGGTCTGAAGCTTGTTGTCATATAAGGAGAGAAGGTTCAGATTGTGCAGATCCTGAAAAGCATCTACCCGGAGGCAGTTTATCTTGTTGGCATTCAGTAATCTGTTTGACCAAATAGTCATAGAATTAATTAAAGTGTAGTACCTCATTAACCCACCTTCAAGAGTCTTGTTCTTGAGAAAACCCAATCAAGAAATTTATTTCTTTTAACCTTGACACTAAGATCTAACTGTCATTATTAAGGTATCACAGGCGAAGATTTGGGGTCATGGCAGATAAAGCAGGGTCATATCTAATGATTGGATTGCCTAAATCTAGTGGTACTTACACATTTATCCAACAAAAAATTATCAAAGATATTCTCTGGAAGGTGCAAAAGTACAGCAATAGATAAAGGTGGGTGAGAACCAGACTTTGCAGTCAAAGGCTCCATAAAGTCCTCATAAACATTAGTCCTTGGAGCTGCTCTAAGAAAAAGAAGTCCAATTCACTGTCAGAACAGTAGCTGGAGTGAGACTTCTAAACATAGATCAGATCACGTCACTCCTCTCCGAAACCGAGCAGTAACTCCCAGTTTGCTCTGAATAACCCAATACCTGACAATAGCCCAAAATTCCCAATGGGATCTTTGATTCCTTTTTCCAAACTCTCACTGTTTAGTCACTAAGTCATGTCCAACCCTTTGCAATCCCAAGGACTGTAGCCTGCCAGGCTCCTCTGTCCATGGGATTTCCCAGGCAAGATACTGGAGTGGGTTGCCATTTCCTTCTCCAGGGGATCCTCCCAACTCAGTGACTGAACCCATGTCTCTTGCATTGGCAGGTGGACTCTTTACCACTGAGCCACCTGGGAAACCTTTCTGAACGCTATTTCATGGCTGTTTCAGCTCCAGCCACATAGATCCCCTTGCCAGACTCTCTTCTCTGCTTGGAAGGTTCTTCTCCCAGACGTTTGCCTGGTTCACCATGTTGCTTTGTTGAGTTCGCTGAAATCTCACCTCTTCCATTCAGCTGTCTGTGGCCATTCTCTCCAATACTGTGTCTTAACTCCTTTACTTTGATCTACTTTTTTGGTTTTCTTAAATGCATATTTCTTCCTATTATGTGTGATTTAACAGGAGGAAATATGTATTTAAGAAAGTAGAAAAAGTAGATCAAAGTAAAGGAATTGTGATTTATGGCTTCCTAGGTGGTGCCAGTGGTAAAGAACCCACCTGGCAACGTAGGAGACATAAGAGACACAGGTTCAGTTCCTGGGTCAGGAAGATCCCCTGAAGAGGGAACAGCTACCCACTCTTGTATTCTTGCTTGGAGAATCCCATGGACAGAGGAGCCTGGTGGGCTACAGTCCATGGGGTCGCAAAGAGTTGGACACGACTGAAGTGACTTAGCATGCATGCAGGTATGTGTGATTTGCTTATTTACTATGTTCTTGCTGACTGCCATTTGCATGAACTCTCCCCCTAAGGTATAAGGTCCAGACAGCAGGAATATTAGTCTGTTTGGTTTTCTGATGTTTCCCACATGTCTAACATGTACAAGGTGCTCAATAAATATTTGTTTGTGAAAGACTACTTTACAGCCCTCTTGGAGAGTGACATTACCACAGAAAAAGCCCTTATTCTGCAGTATATGTTTGTGCTCAGTTGCTCAGTCGTGTCCAACTCTTTGTGACCCCATGGACTGTAGCCCGCCAGGCTCCTCTGTCCATGGGATTCTCCAGGAAAGAATAATGGAGTGGGTTGCCATTTCCTCCTCCAGGGGATCTTCCCGACCCAGGGATCAAACTCACATCTCCTCTGTCTCCTGCATTGCAGACAAATTCTTTACCCATTGAGCCATCAGGGAAGCTCTATTCTGCAGTATAGATATCCAATTCACTTTGTTTAGCACAGTATCTCAGAGAAGGCAATGGCATCCCACTCCATTACTCTTGCCTGGAAAATCCCATGGATGGAGAAGCCTGGTGGGCTTCAGTCCATGGGGTCTCTAAGAGTCAGACACTTCACTTTCACTTTTCACTTTCATGCATTGGAGAAGGAAATGGCAACCCACTCCAGTGTTCTTGCCTGGAGAATCTCAGGGACGGGGGATCCTGGTGGGCTGCCGTCTATGGGGTCGCACAGAGTCAGACACGACTGAAGCGACTTAGCAGCAGCACAGTATCTCACAATTTTTTTTTCTCATATACTGCTGCTAAGTCACTTCAGTTGTGTCTGACTCTGTGCGACCCCGTAGATGGCAGCTCACCAGGCTCCCCCGTCCCTGGGATTCTCCAGGCAAGAACACTGGAGTGGGTTGAGTCGAACACGACTGAGCAGCTTCACTTTCACTTTTCACTTTCATGCATTGGAGCAGGAAATGGCAACCCACTCCAGTGTTCTTGCCTGGAGAATCCCATGGACGGGGGATCCTGGTGGGCTGCCGTCTATGGGGTCGCACAGAGTCAGACACGACTGAAGCGACTTAGCAGCAGCACAGTATCTCACAATTTTTTTTTCTCATATACTGCTGCTAAGTCACTTCAGTTGTGTCTGACTCTGTGCGACCCCGTAGATGGCAGCTCACCAGGCTCCCCTGTCCCCGAGATTGTCCAGGCAAGAATACTGGAGTGGGTTGCCATTACCTTCTCCAATGCATGCATGCATGCTAAGTTGCTTCAGTTGTGTCTGACTCCGCGCAACCCTATGAACGGCAGCCCACCAGGCTCCTCTGTCCATAGGATTCTCTAGGCAAGAATACAGGAGTGGGTTGCCATTTCCTTCTCCATTTTCTCATATATCTTACCGATATCCAATATTAGTATTATATGGAGCCATGGATTACAGATCTTGCTCAAACGTCAGCTTACAGGTTACATGTCACCTTGTCTATGCTTTTATTCATGCTGCTTCACCTACGGGAGTACACTGGTCCTGCTCTCCATCTGCCTCAATGATCTGGCGATCAAGACCTCAAAGGAGGTTCACTTTCCCCAGAGCAAGAATTTTCCAGAATATAACTTCCACCCATTTAACATGTTCCTTCCTCTACTTTCCAGAGCAAGTTAGTCAGTGTTACCTAGTTTCATCAACTATTTTATATAGGCCCACATGTTTGCCTGCAGAGAGTTTAGCCTTCTGAGGGCAGAAAAGTTTTTGATATTTCTTCTTCTCTCTCACCATTTAGTTCGGAACTTTGACACTTAGGATTTTAATAAGTACTTGGTAGCTCAAAAAATATGTGCTATATGGTTTGGGTGTGATGCCTTCCTTTCTAACACACTGAATACTGTTTCCCAATTTGCCCAACAGACCCTCTGTGACTAACACAGGGTCTTTCAGTTTTACTTGCTTTTTTAAGATCTCAACTCTCTGCCTGTGCAAAGTCAGGACTTCCTCGTAGTAGTTCACCTTGCAGCACTTGTCTTTTTTTTGTTTTTGTTTTTGTTTTAAACTCACCTTTGTCTTTTCCATGGTAGCTCAGATGGTTAAAAATCTGCCTCAATGCAGGAGACCTGGGTTTGATCCCTGGGTTGGGAAGATCCCCTAGAGAAGGGAATGGCAACCCACTCTAGTATTCTTGCCTGGAAAATTCCACGGACATAGGAGCCTGATGGGCTACAGTCCATGGAGTCATAAAGAGTCAGACACAACTGAGTGATTAGCACTTTCATTTTTCTTTTCTTTTTTTTTTTTATGGACATACTATTCGGGTATGTTTTCTTTCTTTTTTTGTCCACACCATGTGGCATGTAGTATCTTAGCTCCTGAACCAGGGATCAGAGTTTTTTATTATTATTTTTTTTAATCTTCTTTTAGGAATTGCAGTTTTGGCCTTCTCTGTGGTCTACAGAATCCCCTCCTAAGAGATTATAGACCTGATCTGGGTATGGACTGATTAATTCCATGCCTCCTCACTCAGGGCCATGACAGATGGCATATAGCTAACTAAAAAAGGAGTCAGGCAGCAGAATGCTAAAGACAGGGACAAAGTAGGGAGTCTGGAAGACAACTAAAGAAAGTGCTTCTCTGAGAGTTTTGTACTTACTTTACTTTCAGGTGGTCCAGAAACTGGGGAAGAAATACTGAACACTACTTTCTTTTGTTCATTCCATTTACCTACTTCTCCCAAATATCTCATCTGTTCAACAGATCTAAGAAGCTTAACTGAATCAAATTCTCAGCTAACCTTACAGAGTCAATTGTGCCTTGTTAGCCCCGGCAGGCTTAGTCTAGGGATATAATTTAAGGCACAGTGAGAAAGCTGGTTTTTTGAGTAAGAGTTATCTATATAGAGATTCCAAGGGTTTATTAACCCATTTACTACATCAACTACCAATAAGTATGGGAAGAAAAGAAAAAAACGTGCAACTTTAAGTGTCGATACCACAGAGGGCAGTGGTAGCAAAAGAGATTAGATGTAAATGGCTAGGAAGAACTGAGAGAGAAGCACATAAAAAATAGAGAACACTTGGCTGGAGCACACAGCTATACCTAACTTCTTTGCAGGGGCTATAAAATAATTTGATGCCCAAATAAAACCACTAGGTCACAAAAGTCAGTATTTAGCTTGACTGATTGGTTTGCTTGAAATTAATTTATTGGGTTATATAGCATTAAGAAGAGAGAGAATGGAACAGAATTAACAGCACTATAGATAGCAAGGTTAAATATTGCTTTGTTAACAGTTTGTTTCGTGTGTGTGTGTGAGTATGAATTGGGCTGTGATATATGCTTCTGCATAATAATAGTTAAAAATGTGAATAATAGGATATAATGATAACCATACATTTATCAAGTAATGAAAAAGATCCACATTTGGGAAGTCTGTGGGATTAGGAATACATTTTTACCAAGTAAATGGTACAAACCTAACACCAACAAATATATACACTCAAAAGAGAAAATGCATTCTAAACTTAAGAATTTTAATGTAAACTGGCTGTGAGCTAGCTGACAGCAGAAACTGTAGCATACTCATCTTTTCCTCCATAGCAGCTGGGTCAGTGTGTGCCCCAAAAGAGATATCCTATAAATGTTTGGGGATTTGAATAGATTTTGATGATCCAACACTAACAATCTTAGTATTAACATATGTTTTTTTTTTTCAATCTCATTTTCATATGAGCATTCATTATGACATCTGGAGTCAATTCTTATTCTTATAAATTTGTATCATAAATACTTCTTTTGAAACAAATGAGCTGTAGCTATTCTCTAAGCAGAGTGGTCTTTAAATATTAAAATTCAGGAAATTGATAGATGATTCTCTCACTAAAGATTAAGGTTAGAATGCTTAAGTTTAGAATGCTTAAGTTTAGAATGCCATTTTCTCTTTTGAGTGTATGCATTTGTTGGTATTAGGTTTGTACCATTTACTTGGTAAAAATGTATTCCTAATCCCACAAACTTCCCAAATGTGGATCTTTTTCTTTACTTGATAAATGTATGGTTATCATTACATCCTATTATTCACATCTTTAACTGTTTATTATTATGCAGAAGCATATTATATTGTTGACACTCTGTCCTAGACTACTAGAGACCATTTTTGTTTTGGGGGATGTTATTCTAGTATTGTCACTGTTAGAGATTTTTTTGGACAAAAGAGAATAAACATATCACCGTGTCTTTCTGCTTTCCAAGTACTGTTAAATCAAAACAGAAAAATTTCATAAAAGGCAAAGATTGCAGAAACTTTAAATGATAGAACAGCTGGGATGCTCACATTTATGACACTGTGGAGAGAAAGGTTTGGGGACAATTTCAAAGTATTGTGTCTTCAAATAAATGACCATCATCAATGTTAGCTTCACTAATCTTTTCCATTTCATTAAACTGTGTCATTTTCGGTCAAATGTTCCTGAAGCCTCCATGAAAATACGAGATGGTACACTGCATAAAATATAATATTTAGGTTCAATAGATGAAAACAATCAAATACTTACAGTAGCTGTAAGGAAAACAGTCCTTCAAATAAACTTTTTGGGAGTTCTGTGATTTTATTTCCATAGAGGACACTGGAAAACACATGATTTAAACAAACAAAAAAATTAGAGACCAACCAGCAAAACAAATTTATCCAAAGAAACGTGTTCAGGCGTAAAGGAGGTTAGTAAGCTCCATATATCATAAAGCCATAGCAGAGTAAACAAACTTCAATTTGGAAATGTTTCTCCCCGGATTATAGGTTAGACGTGTGTTTACGGTAGAAAGTTTGAAACCATAGATAGATAAAAAATTAAGAAAAATTAGCACAATTTATAATTTTACTGTCCTTTCATAGAAATGCCCACAGTTAATTTGTCATGTTTTTATACACAGATACACAGAGCTCATATGTGAAAGCATACAGTATGTAACAAAGGAGAACACTAACCTGGAATCCATTATTTTTCAAAGGGGTAAAATTTAGAATTATCATAATGGTTAAGAGTGAAAGGAATCCATATAAGTGTAAAATATTTGTTTTAAATATATAATGTACATACATCAGAAATGTAAAATTTGCAAAGAGTGATCATTAATATTTATACAGAATTTTGTAAATGTATGTTCCCCAAAGAAATATGAATAGGAATGTATCCTCGTGTGCTCCCCTGCCTCCGATTAGCCACTGAGTGTAACCACAAAGTGCAGGGACCAAGACAATCACTGTAATACACCCAGTGCCTAGGCTTTGCCACACAGTGATGTTCTAACATTGGACTGATGAATAAATATTGTTTGAAGAGGAAAATGGAGTGAAAATTAGCACAGGAATAAATTAAGGAAATTATCTTATTCACAGAAATGGGGAAATGAAAGGATTTCCACAGCAAGGAAATGAAAATGATTGACTCATCATGCTGGCTACTGACAACAGGCTGCAATGATGGTCTTCTATTCTCAGTCTCATAAAGGAGGGGAGGGACCATAATAATGTGAAGGAAAAGACAGAAATTATATTTTTAGGGGACAAATGAGTTGTAGCTACTCTCTAAGCAGTCTATGGGTTCGTGAACAGTGGGACATGACTCAGCAACTGAACAATAACAACAATCAAGAGTTATAAAAATGTGTATATAAATTTTAAGTAGTTTCTCTAAGGAGTTTAAGAAAAAAAATCAGACAAATACAATATTTTTATGTGCTAAATATTAATCGTGGCCTGATTTATAATGGTGAAAAATGAAATACAAATAAAATGTTTCCAGATTCTAAAGAAGGGGCTTTATATATTTCACTTTGCTAAAAATCATGTTTGAAGAAATATTTGTTGAAGGTGAAGGTGAGGTCGCTCAGTCGTGTCCGACTCTTTGCGACCCCGTGGACTGTAATGTACTAGGCTTCTCTGTCCATGGGATTCTCCAGGCAAGAATACTGGAGTGGATTGCCATTTCCTTCTCCAGGGGATCTTCCCCACCCAGGGATCGAACCTGGGTCTCCCGCACTGGAGGAAGACACTTTAACCTCTGAGCCACCAGGGAAGGCATGAAAGTATTTATGATAGTATATGAACGCTCTGTGCTCAATCACATCTAGCTCAGTGTGGCCCCATGGACTGTGGCCCATTAGGTTTCTCTTCCATGGAAGTTTCTAGGCAAGAATACTGGAGCGGGTTGCCATTTCCTACTTCAGGGGATCTTCCTGACCTAGAGACTGAAGCTGCATCTGTTGCATCCCCTGCACTGGCAGGCAGGTTCTGCACCACTAGCACCACCTGGGAAACCCTTATGATATGATATTAAGTTTAAAACAGCATAATACAGAACAATAGATTACAGTATAATTTCACTTCGAAAAAGATACTCATATATACATAGAAAAAAGTGGACGATCTCGAGATTGCAGGTGATTTTTCATCCAGAGGCCATTTGAATTTGCATCTATCTATCTATTTTAAAATATTCTCTACAATAGGCATATGTACTTTAAAAGTCAGAAACATTCGTTTGGAAAAGAAATAATTGGATATCATAAAATGTAAAGGAAAAGCTAAAATGAGAATCAAAATATGTTTGGCAGCTGTACCTGACTTCTGTTCAGAAAGGAGGGGGAATGACAATGCAACAGAGATGAATCAATGGGGAAAAAGCTATTCCCTTTTAAGATGTCAGTGAGAGATGGGATAAATTATAAAATATGAAGAAAATTCTTAAGGAAATAAATCTGGGTACTATACTGTACAAGTTGGAGAAGGAAATGGCAACCCACTCCAGTGTTCTTGCCTGGAGAATCCCAGGGACGGGGGAGCCTGGTGGGCTGCCATCTCTGGGGTCGCACAGAGTCGGACACTACTGAAGCAACTTAGCAGCAGCAGCAGCATACTGTACAAGCAGACATACCATTTGTATACATTCCAGTGGCACAGTTATATGGTTTGACATAAAATGTCATTTATGTAGAATATACATTTTTAAAAAAATGTAAGTCAGGGAAGAAACAATTTTAAAAATACAGGCACAAAAGAGAATTCTATATTGTCAGACTCAAGGAGTAAAGGCATTAAGAAAGAGTAAAGCAATACTAAGATATATCTTCAGGTCAAGAATAAGAGAAAGAGGGCTTTAGGGAACAAATGATCAGATCAAGTTGGCACCAATTTGGGTATTCAGTAGAATATCATTCAAGTAATGCATTCAGCAATAAATACTATACATTCACCATGTGCCAGGAATTTTGCAGGTTCTAAGCTCGGTGCCCAATTAAACTGAATCCAACTGTTACTTGTTCATGTGTGTGTGCACGCTAAGTTGTCTCAGTTGTGTCTGACTCTGTGGGACCCTATGGACTGTAGCTTGCCAGGCTCCTGTCCATGGGATTCTCCAGGAAAGAATACAAGACTGGATAACTCGTTCAATGTTCACCATTTGCCCATGTGCCAGTCACTGGTATAACTGAGATAAATAAAAAGTATGGTGTCAAAGAGTCAACCAAAAGGGTGCACGATTGCACTTTACATTTTCTGCCAGCAGTTGTTTCCCTGGTTTTAGACTTCATATACTAAAAAACAACAAGCAAACAAAAATGAACCTAGGCAGACACTGCAGGTGAAGTGATAGTTTTCCTTTTTTTTTTTTTTTTTTCTGGTCCAAAGAAAATGGCAGTTTTCTGAGCAGACCAGCATCAGTTCAGTTCAGTTCAGTTGCTCAGCCACGTCCACCTCTTTGCGACCCCATGGACTGCAGCATGCCAGGCCTCCCTATCCATCACCAACTCCCAGAGTTTACTGAAATTCATGTTCATTGAGTCAGTGAAGCCATCCAAACACCTCATCCTCTGTTGTTCCCTTCTCCTCCCTCCTTCAATCTTTCCTAGCATCAGGGTCTTTTCAAATGAGTCAGTTCTTTGCATCAGGTGGCCAAAGTATTGGAGTTTCAGCTTCAACATCAGTCCTTCCAATGAACACTCAGGACGGATCTCCTTTAGGATGGACTGGTTGGATCTCCTTGCAGTCCAAGGGACTCTCAAGAGTCTTCTCCAACACCATAGTTCAAAAGAAACAATTCTTCGGTGCTCAGATTTCTTTATGGTCCAGCTCTCACATCCACACATGACTACTGGAAAAACCATAGCTTTGACTAGATGGACCTTTGTTAGCAAAGTAATGTCTCTGCTTTTTAATACACTGTCTAGGTTGGTCATAACTTTCCTTCCAAGGAGCAAATGTATTTTAATTTCATGGCTGCAGTCACCATCTGCAGTGATTTTTGAGCCAAAAAAAAAAAAAATAGAGTCTCTCACTGTTTCCCCATCTTTTTGCCATGAAGTGATGGGACTGGATGCCATGATTTCAGTTTTCTGAATGTTGAGCTTTAAGCCGACTTTTCACTCTCCTCTTTCACTTTCATCAAGAGGCTCGTTACCAACCCAGATAAGCTGGTACATCTCCTCCCCTTGGTATGAGTGTAAAGTATTCTACAAATCCCAGGTGTTTATTTAAGTATCACACATGTGTATCCTGAAATTCTCACTGGCTACCATTGACTTCTGAAGTTCCTAAGAGCCCTGCAGTAATTTACATCAATAAGAACTCTCTCTAAGCATCACCTCAAACAAAGAAACCAGATTTCATTTTTAAACTTTAAAATTAAAATTTGAAATAATACATACTCTACTTAGTGGACTTCTGAAGATTTTATACAAATTTGAAGGAATAACAGTCTCTATAAATTCACTTTAATTTATACGGCTATCTCCCTGGAAGTCCTTTTGACACTGAAAAGCTGCCATACTTTTTTTCTATTTGTTCTTTGAGAGATTAAAGCTGGTTCTTTCAGGGAAGTCTTTAAGGTGATGAAGTAGAGGGTTGAAGAGCGGCCCTTTCACCGGTCATCTTTCACTGTTCTCTGCACAACTTTACCTAGGATCCTTCTAAATGGGACTGTAATTGTCCCTAGTGACAGTGACTATGGGTTTAAGGATGAGATTATAAATGCAGTACTGATCGGAGCCTCCAAAGTAAACATTTTCCCTTTACTTCTGTAAGAAAACACTGTCAGAAAGGGGGCTCATACTCGATTTCTAAACGGTAAAACTATCGAATTCTAAAATATAAACCCCTAAAAATTGGCCAATTTTAGTGACAGGTAGCAGTTCTCCATAAAAATGATAAAATTTACTAATGATTTATAATAATTAATACTGTTAATAATGCATAGTAAAGCACGTAAAGGAACATATTCTTTAAATCCAAATGTAAAACATAGAGCCATTATTCCTTAAGCATTCTGCTTTCCTTCAGTTATGTGGTCAATACTTACAGTGAATTCAAAGAGCGTAGTCCTTGGAAAGCATCTGGTGCTAGCTCAGAGATCTGATTATTGCTCAGGTCGCTAAGATTAAAAATAGGGTTAGATTAAATTAAATAGAATGTCAGTGAGATTTACTGCAGGATAAAGCTATTTATTGCCTTTACACGTCAGTTTTGCACCTATCAATATGTGTATAATATTTGCAACATCTGAAGCATCCTAAACTTTTTAAAAAATCACACTTGTAAATCAACTATTGTCTATTTTTCTAAATTATTATTAAAGACAGCATGTCTTATTTTTGAAACAGAACAGTTAAGAATTTGACTGCATAATATATTGACCACATATGTTCACACTAGTGTGAATTAGTATGCTAAATTACAGAGAACTTAATAAATTAATATTTTAGCTTTTAACATTACAATATTATAAAACTAGCAACCAGATAGTCACATCACTTAATATTTAAGCTGTGAAACACTTAAATATTCATACTTAAATGGATGTCTTTGCATGTTCATGACCTGTATAATTTGTTTAAATTTCATTGATTTCAGAATATTATTCACTCACATTCTTCTAAGCTTTTTATATGGTGAGAAAGCTCCAGGAGGGATGACCTTGATTGAGTTCTGTTCCAAACGTCTGCAATGAAAAATATATTCAATTTTTAAATAGAAATGTGAGCTCTCAGATATGTTTAATTCAAGTCATGTCAAGAAGCAAAGGTGATACGCTTCCTGAGTGATCTTTTCTTGCTTTTTTCTCTAAAAAGACTATTAAAATTAATTGTGCTCTTCCTTAAACATGGTGCAAGATTGGGAGTAAAAACAAAGCAACTGTGAAAACAATAAGAAGATTTTGGTTTTTAAGCATTGTGGGCTCATTAATATTTAAGTCTGGACTTTGTATAAAAGAGAGAACATCTGTGTTGGGAATATATTTTACCAAGTTCAATATCAATAAGAGAAATATGCTGTAACACTGAAGAGATGTAGAACATGTTTTAGAGATAACTATAACTCTTCCGCAAAAGACATTATTGTTGAATATTAAATTTTATAAGCCATTTCCTCTACAGAAAGCATGTTATAGGTTGAAAAAACTGTTATATGCATAAAATTAATTTTGAAGCCGCTTCTGAGGAAAAATCTTGAATTTTAAATCTGTAAGTACTACAGATATTTTTGGTAACACTCTCTGGACTCTGTCAATCCATTATGTGAATATTTCATGTGAAAACCACTGCAGGAAAGTGCATTTAAACACAACTGAGGTATTTTTATGATACACTAAAATCTGCAAGTTGAAAATAACCCTCTACTTTATCTACTCCATACTTCTGTGATCAAAGTAAGACAAGATTTTATCAATCTAGTTATGAAAGACACAAAATAGTATATTTCATAGGGTGGTTCGGTAAATATTTTAGTCCATTAAAAATGCTGTTTCTCAGCCTTCTCTCTACCTGTACAAATATCCTCATGTACACGTCCCTTCCCCTCTCTCACTTCTGCTCTGCATCCACAGAGCTGATTCCTCTGAACCACACAGTCCAGGCTCAAGTGCTGGCTTTCCTGAGACTTGGTCAGGGTGGGAGACTGAAGGTGGGAGGAGGGGGGAAGTCAAAGTATTCTCCCCTTTTCTGCCTCACGGGGTGTCCTCAGCAGTGCTCTCATTTCCTTCATTTTAGCTCCTGACTTTGTAGAACACTACCTTCTCCTTAGTTCCCTACAGTCCTGGAAGTGGAAGCAGCTTTCTAAATTCTGTGTTACTTTCTACAGCTGTTTGACTCATTCATCATATTAAACTCATCTACTGAAATATCTGGCATGAGTTCCATTTTGTCATCTGAATTTAAAAATATGTATATATATATACATACGCATATACATTTATATTGGCAGGTAGATTCTTTACCATTAGTGCCACCTAGGAAGCTCATTAGTGTATTTACATATAAATAGAATATACAAATATAGACAATTTACAGGCTATGTATGTATCATATACAGAGATTCATTTTTATTGAATGCTGGTAATACTTTGACATTTATATGTATTACAAACATTTTTTAATGAACATCAGATCAAAACAAAATATTTCTAGGAGGTGAAGTCAAATTTCTTAAATTTTGTTCTTTTCTGATTCCAAATCTGTTATTACAATACCATGTTTTTTCGATAGTCTCAGAGTTCACCCTCTGATCTCTTTGTCCCTACACGCAACGGGCTTTCTCAATCTTTGTTGCTCTTGAACTCACTGTAGCATTTGATACTGTGAGCAATCTTTCTCTGGGATGTGATACTGTATATTGCTTATTCTTAGTCTGCTTTTCTCTTTCAACTTACGGCTTCACTTTCTGGTCTTCTAAAATGAGCTATTCCCCAAGTTTCTGTCCTTTTCCTCTCTCACACAAAAGGAAAAATCTCTTCTCTGACCTGCAATGTTAATCATGATTCTTCCTCTCCAAAAAGCAAAGTCATTTTATTCATATTAAAGACAAACTTAAGCTTAAACTATTTATGAAATACATAAATAAGAAAACTAAAATCACTCATAATACATCACTCAGATCAGTGAATTTTACTTGTTTTTATGTATATATATTTATTTTATATAACTGAAATTTTACTGTATAGAGAATTTTGAGTTGAATCTTTTACATTAAATATAATATCATCTATGTTTTCCTCCTGCTGCTGCTGCTGCTAAGTCACTTCAGTCGTGTCTGACTCTGTGCGACCCCATAGACGGCAGTCCACCAGGCTCCCCCATCCCTGGGATTCTCCAGGCAAGAACCCTGGAGTGGGCTGCCATTTCCTTCTCCAATGCATGAAAGTGAAAAGTGAAAGTGAAGTTGCTCAGTCGTGTCTGACCCTCAGCGACCCCATGGACTGCAGCCTTCCAGGCTCCTCCGTACATGGGATTTTCCAGGCAAGAGTACTGCAGTGGGGTGCCATTGCCTTCTCCGATGTTTTCCTAACCATCAAAATTTTTGGAAGATCTTATTTTTAGGCTTTCTTGACGACTGTCAAAATGGTCCATAATTTCTTAATCATTCTTTATTGTTAGCCATTGGAATTAATAATAATTTTACATCATTATTAATAATATTGTTATTTTAAGATGACTAGCACACAGCCTTTTTTAGAAGCCTTCCTTAACTTTCTCTGGTATGGTTAATTGTATCTTTCTCTCTACTCAAGAGCATTTTCTTCTAAACGCCTCTGCTCTTCTCTGACTATATTAATTTTTCACATATCCCTCCTCTACCAGGCTGTTAGCTCCTAAGGGGCTGATTTACCCTAGAAGAAAACAAATAAATCCTATGAATAAAATAAGGATTTGGCATCTGGATTATTTTATAGGTCTTAAGAAAGGGTTACTTTCTTCAAAAGCCCAAAGCATAGCAAAGGCTAGTTTAACAATTTCACTGTTACATTTATTGATTACAACTTTATGAATTGATGGCTTAGTGACATATTTTTTTGTGATCCATTCTTGTAGTTGGATTTTGAGTTGTTTAACATGTCATAAATGAAATATAATAAAAATAAGCTATAGATGGAATACTATTGATTAAAGGACTTTTTTCAAAACTAGGTTAATGAAACATCATTGCAGTTTGTAAAAGATTTCTCAATATAATGTGATGATGAGAAAAAATAAAAATTCTTAGTGTCTAGTACAGTATTTTTCTTTTAATAGTCATGCAAAACTAGATCATTCAGTTACTCTTTATAAATACAATTTCAGCTTCTTAAAAATAAGGAATCAGCAATTATTCATTCATTCAACCTGCAGATATTTAATGACTACTCAGGGCAGCATTATATAATTGGAGTTCTTTAGTGATTGAAAGTATAGATGTAAGTTTATACCCTCAAGGATATTTTATTAATAAAATGTCCAATTTTACAGTTAAATTTCCAACTGATTTGTTCAATGCAACCTTTTCTAAAATTGTGCTATTCAGTACTAAGATTTCTGAAATGTCAATATTAACCACAGATATGGCCAAACAAATTCTATCACTTATCATAACTAAAAAGCTTCTTCACATATTTAGAATTTAAAATTAAATGATGAATTCAAAAATTCATTTATTATTTTAAATTCTCAGAACCTAGAATATTTATGCTGCTGCTGCTGCTGCTGCTAAGTCACTTCAGTCGTGTCTGACCCTGTGTGACCCCATGGATGGCAGCCCACAAGACTCCCCCATCCCTGGGATTCTCCAGGCAAGAACACGGGAGTAAGTTGCCATTTCCTTCTCCAATGCATGAAAGTGAAAAGTGAAAGTGAAGTTGCTCAGTCGTGTCTGACTCAACGACCCCATGGACTGCAGCCTACCAGGCTCCTCCACCCATGGGATTTTCCAGGCAGAGTACTGGACTACTTATAATGATCACTAATTGTTCTAATGGCATTCAAATATATTTTATTGTAACTTGGTTTGTGTTGAATCTGCAATTAATTTCATTGATAACTATTCCTGCTAAAATACCATAAGACATAATGAGTGAAGCTATTTATTTTTTTTAGAAAATATATGCTCAAAAATTTATAAAATGAAAAGAATTCACGATGAAATAATATTTAACTTTATATGCAAAATAGTAATTTAAATATACTATAGCAATGCTGCATATATTATTTCATATTGCAATGTGCCATGACTTAGTTTCACATGGCAATCCATTGCATTTATAACATAAGCAACAGAAAGGTGAACTATGCTCTTCTGTATTTATCTATTTATTTCTAACTTGTTCCAAAAAAAAAAGTATTTGAAACAAAACTTATATTGTCATTTACATTGACTTAGCAGCTAATTGGTTTTTATGGCACTGTCTAGCAATCCATTGAGGTACAACGTAATTGCCTTCTTCATTCAAAGTGACAGATTCTCATGCAGGAAAATATTCTACCACTGATAGATGTCAACCAGTAAATTTTAAAATGCTTAAGAATGTCTATTTTTTGTCTTCAGTAGACAAACAATAAAATAATATGTACTTCCTGTAAACTTTTAGGTCTCTAGGACAAATACATTTTGTGTTTTAATACAAGAACTTCATAATATATTTGACAAACGACAAACAACACACATGTCAAAAATTGCCCTTCTTCAAATAAGAGGTAAGGATTAAAACCAGATTATAAAAAATAAGGAAGAAAAAATTAGAGTTTTCAGGTGAAGGCTTAAAAAAAAAGTAAATGAAATTTACTTTGCTATTCTCTAATCTTCTACTTTAATAGCAGAGAATCTGCTGAATTTTATAGAGTACAAATTTAAATCCTTTGTTCCATGAAGAATCTGATTTAAAAATTCCAGGGTTACAAAAACAGATAGTGTAATGGCTGAGATATATTTGCATGCCAAAGATAAAATCCACCATAATTATAGCCTTGCAAATGCTGCTGCTGCTGCTAAGTCACTTCAGTTGTGTCCGACTCTGTGCGACCCCACGGACTGCAGCCTACCAGGCTCCTCCGTCCATGGGATTTTCCAGGTAAGAATACTGGAGTGGGTTGCCATTGCCTTCTCTGCTTGCAAATGCTAGCCCTTCATAAAAGGAAAACTCAATATTTTGAATTTCAAAGTAAAAATAGATTTAGAAAACAAAAAATTTTATAAACCCTGTATGATAAAAGAAGCCTTTTTCATATAAAAAAAAGCCAGAACCTTTTACTCCACAGAATCTACATGAATAATTCCAAAACATTTCATCACTGGGTATAAGTATATCTGAAAGCAATTTGCTGTTACACTTCACCAAAACCAGAAGGGAATTTTAGTAAGAAGTTCAATTTTAGTTAGAAGACAATTTTCTAACTGCTCCAATAAAAATATTCATAAGTATGCTTAACCAGTGAAGACCTTTCTTCCCTATTCCTATATATCTTTTTCTCTTGCTCTCTAATTATTGCTTTTTTAAAAAATATGTTTTCACACATTTAGAGTTCCTAAAGAATATACAGCTACCAACATACATCATATTCTGGTGTCTATTTCAAAGATGGTAGAAAATAGGAAATTAACAGTAAATCTCTTGCTGTAACATTATGGACACTTAGCATATAGAAATTATATGCAAAGCTGAGCTCTGTGATGTATAAATATTCTACTACAGTTACCAATGAACAGATCTATCAGAAAGTATAAGACATACAGTGTAATTGGGTGATTAAAAATTCCAACTAGTTCCGAAGACATTTACACTGAATTAAACAACATTAGTTTATTTCAGCTCACTAGCTTTCAATATTCAAGCATTAGTTTCAATAAATTATTTTGACAAACTAAAAAATAACATCCACATGCCAAAGATGAAATCGCTCTCCCCAAGAGGCATTTATGTTTTGTGTATGTATAGCTATAAAGATTAAAAACATGTAATTCAGTGAGTAAAAGTATGAGCTTTAATAGGCTTGGGTTAAATTTAGAATCTGCCACTGATTAGCTCGGTGGACCTTGCAAAAGTTACTGTTGGTTTCTCTCTGTCTCAGTTTCTCTTTCTGAAAAATAAGAAAATAAACCCTGCTATAAATGTTTTGGTATAAATCATGAGATGTAGAAAACATATATGGTGTATTTTTCTAGTTCCAAAAATAGTGGGAAAAGTAAAAATGAGGATATATATGTGTATATATGTAACATATAACATATGGCATTATATAATATCTATAGCAAATATTAGTTACACATAAACACACAGATTATATAAAGGAATAAATCTGATACATGACTTGATCTCTAATGTGAAATAAATATTTATGGTTCAAAACATATTTTTAAACAAATTAGCAAGACAGATTTTTTTGCAGATAACTCATAACTGTATATTATAGACCTACACTCATGCATTATTCTTATGGAGGCTGAAAAAGCAATACAAATGGTTGCTGTTTCCATGATCAACATGATCAAAAAAGAGCACTTTAATTTGAAAACTGTCTGAGAAACTCAAAAAAGGTTTTTACACCACCAGTAAAGTATGAGCTTGGACTGATTGTTTCTGTAACATACAGCCCAGATGCTGATTATACATGGCAATAAAACTGACAGTTCTTTGCATTTTCCCCATCTGCTTTCAACGTAAATGGCAAAAACAGCTGCCAAAGAATAGAACAGATTTAATGGGGTGAAGGCTGGGGTTGCAGAATGACTTTAGCTTCTGAGTCATGGACTACTCAGAGGAGACAAACATTCTCATCATAGGTAATATCAGCCCTGCATTTGTAAAAGAGGAAGCAGTAATATTATTTTGCCATCAGAGATCCTCTTGCCTGTTACACAATAATTCTAAATAAGTACTTTATATTTTGGGGATATTACTTCTAACTTTAGTAGTAAATGCACGCCATTGAAATCTTTTATATGTCTCTACCTAAAATGACCCAAGATTAATTTTGACTAGAATATTACTGTTATGTAATTGTGGTTACAGAACTTTTTAAGTTTAATAAATATCTTTAACAGCTGAGTGAATATTGGCCTCTAGAGGGACATACTTCACATATAGCTGGCATTTTTGCCTTAAGACTATGTCCATCCTAATTGATTATCAACAATTCCTATTTTGGGATGACTTGTTCCTGAAAACTGTCCATTTCCTTAATCTTATTTTATTTCCTGTGATGTCATTCTGGTATATTTCCCTCAGTGCAAATTTAATTGATGTTTTCATAATAAAAATAACTTTTCCATTTGGTCTTTAAGCATTTAAAGTAAAACAAAAATGTGTGTTTGAGTTCCTATTGACCTCATATTTCAGGCAATGACATTCTGAATGAGTGTTAAAATTTTTATGTACGTATTTATATGGACACATACTCAAATGCAAACAAAAGTGCACTCAATACACAGAATCACATAATTTAGATTTAGTGGGAAAACTGGGCTAAGACACGTGACTCACCAATTTCCGGGTGACAGAGTACAGATTCATAATGTCAGTAACAATCAGTTTTCGTATATAAGTTTTCCTTCATAATCCAAGAAAGACAAACAGAAGTTTTGCTGCTTTGTTTTTCATTAATAACTAAAATCTTTTGGATGCTTAATATAAGTTAGGCACTGAACTAAGTCTCCTATTTGGTAATGATTTTAGTTTTAAAAACATTATGCAAATTACCTTTAATGGGATAACTCAATGGATAGCGACTAGCCTTCTCCCAGATGCCTGCACAGAATTATTGTCCAAGTCATCCATTATCTTTCCCCTAACGTTCAGATAACACTATGATTGCTAGTAGAATTTGAACTATACAAGACTTCAGCTTACTCTTTCAGGCTGATTATATGACCATCAATCAATAACTTAATTCTTTAAAGGAATGACAATTTTATTCACCTGAGAATGAATAATACTTTGTGCCCTGGCTGTCTTCATTTTTATGTTAAAGTCTACACAGCTTATTCATACCTGATGGGTCTTCATTACTTTCCTGTAGAAGTTTCTAGCGATCAGCCACAACAGCACTTGAGTCACTTCTTGGAATAACTTCTCACTGCTATCTGCTGCTAAGCCTGTCTTTGTTATACCTTCTATAGACTCTTTGTATCAAACGTGGATTCTCTACTCCATGTTAGAGTGATTTTTTTAACTAACAAAGCAAATCATACTACAATGCTCAAAATTTTCCCTTGTAGTCTATTGTCATCAGGACAGCGATTTTTCAAGATGAGGCTTTCACTGTATTTTTTAACCACTAAAACTGTTTTAATTTCCCGAAAACATACAACTCTTTAACTCTTTTGAGTCTTTGCATATACTCTTTCCACTCTCTAGAAAGCCCCTGATCTCTCTGCTTGCAAAACACATCCTCATACATGAAGATTCTTTGAGTCTCCCAGGAAAATCAAGATATTCCTTTTTCTGTCTTCCCATGCATGTATATTTTATTACTTACCATGTAGCTTTTAAAATTTCTGTTGTATAAAACTTAAATTCTCTATGTTGTAAACATTTTGAAAGCTGAAACTGTGACCTCTCATCTGTAATGCTTGATGCAAAGTAGGCACTCAAAAATAGTGTTGATTATGCAGTACGTGAAAAAAAACCTTACATTTCCACATGTCATTCTCTGCTGCAATAATATTCATCAGACGCCTTGGAATTTTTAAGAGAAACCAGTTGGAGCATCTGCTTTTACCTCTCTAGCCATTTTAATACTTCTTTTTCATTAATTCATTTATAATTTTATCATACTCATTTTCATATCTTATCTAATATTAAAAATGTTTGATTCATTCTTCTATACTTTTCTCTTATGAAAGCCATTGTGGCTTTCTGCTTGAATGTTCACGCAACTCAACAACAACAGAAGGACATAAAAGGTATGTGTATACATGCATGTAACGTATAGTTTATAGATATAAATTTTTGTGAAATTATATACAAATAAGAAAAAAATCAATATATTGAAAGGGCAACCAACAAAATGAGAGAAATATTTGCAAATCATATATAATAGGGATTAATATCCAAATATATAAAGAATTCACACAACTCAGTCACAAAAAAGCAAGTAATCAAAATAATCATTAGAGAAATGCAAATGAAGAACAGTGTGGTATCACCTCACACCAGATAGGATGGCTATTATCAAAAAGATAAGAGAAAAAAATTGTTGGCAAATATATGGAAAAGGGGAAACTACGCACCATTGGTGAGAATGAAACCATTATGGAAAACAGTATGCTGTGCTGTGCTTAATCACTCAGTTGTGTCCGACTGTTTGCGAACCCATGGACTGCATCCCGCCAGGCTCCTCTGTCCATGGAGATTCTCCAGGCAAGAATATTGGAGTGGGTTGCCATGTTCTCCTCCAGGGAATCTTCCCAACCCAGAAATTGAACTGAGGTCTCCTGCATTGCAGGCAGATTCTTTACCAGCTGAGCTACCAGGGAAGCCCTCAAAACAACTACAATTGCTCCAGCAATCTCACTGTTAGGTATATAACTGAAGGAACTGAAATCATTATCTCTAAGCCGTATTTGCATCTCCATGTTTTTGCAGCTTTATTCACTAATGGCAAACTATGGAAACAAACTAAATGTACTATGACAGATGAATGAATAAAGAAATTGTGGTATGTATACTATGGAATATTATATAGCCAGTCAAAGAAAGGGAATACTGTCATTTGAGACAACACAGATAGACCAGGAGGGCATATGCTTAATGAAGTAAGGCAAATAGATAAGTACAAATACTGTATGCTTTCACTAATATGTGGAACCAAAAAAAAAAAAAAAGAAAGAAAAGATGATTTCACAAAATAGAATAGTGATTGGCAGAGGCTGGTGGTTGGGGAGGTGTATGTCAACAGGTACAAATTTTCAGTTATAAGAAGAGTAAATTCTGAGAGTCTAATATACAGCATGATAACTACAGTTAATATATTTCAAATATTGTATACTTGAAAATTGCTCAGAGTAGAACTTAAGCATTCTCGCCAGAAACAAAAAGAGTTAACTATTTGAGGTGATGAATGTATTGATCTTTTAATCACCACACAATGAATAAGTATATCAAATCATCATGATGTGCCCTTTGAATATATGCAATTGTGTTTGTCAATTATTCCTTAGTAAAATTGAAAAAAAGGAAGTAAATTGAGGGAAACTGATGCATATAATTTTCTTATCATGAACCTATGCTCTTAATAAAAATGAATTTTCTTTACAAAGATGATTACTCTTCTATTTAATTCAATAGCAATTAATGATATCAAGATAATCAAGATATGCATATAAAATTGAGAATTTTGCCATGGTAAAGATGAAAACACTCCAATGATTATTAGTGAAGTCAATTGTCTCTAGAACTATAGGTACAGTTTAATCTATAAATGTATTTTACCAAATTTATCTTACACTATTTTGCTGTGGAACTATCAAAATTACTGTAGGGATTACACTAAGCATGGCTACTGATAACTAAGAATTAAGTAAGATGTTTGTTCTGAGGAAACACAATGGTGATCTTTATTTTGTATATTGAACAAAATGCTCTCTGCATTCTGAGAGCAGCTGAGCTCTTTACCAGCTGAGCCACCAGGGAAACCTCGAAAGTCAAGATAATGCACATGTGCTATAAAAATTAGTCAAACTACATATTATATTTATTTTTAAAATGTATTTTCACAATCTGCATAATTAACAGAAAATGAAACAATTACACAGCATGATAGCTATACTGCGAGCTAAGACATTCCTGAGTACATGTTAAAGTAAAAAAGTCATGCTTGATTTCATGAGAACTTGTAACTTTCCTAATAGCTAATATACAATAGGCTATTTAAAAACATATTGATCAAATCTAATTTACATATCCCTACCATGGTGGCTCAGCCTGTAAAGAATGTTTGCAATGAAGGAGACCTGGGTTTGATCCCTAGGTTGGGAAGATCCTCTGGAGAAGGGAATGGCTACCCACTCTAGTATTATTGCCTGGAGAATTCTATGGATAGAGGAGCCTAGTGGGCTACAGTTCATGGGGTTGCAGAGTCAGACTCGATTAAGCGATAAAGGAATCACTTTTTCACCAACAGAAACTCAAATGACTTTGAAATATGCAGATTCAAAAGTTGACAAGTACAATTAATTGAAATAAGGGTTCAAATGCAAAAACAGCATGTAGAAGGGTTGAACACAGGAAGTGCCTAAACGGAAATGGAGGACAAAGATATATTTTTAAAATCAGATATTCAATGTCAAACATGTAGTTTATAGTCAGATACAGCATTCAAGAATCATTCTCACTTTCATTTCTTTATAAATATGCATGCAAATGATCCAGAGGAAACAAAAGGAAAAAACTGTCTTCCTAAACTTCATATCCAACCTCCAACATTCTGAATCCCTTTGAGAGAGTCTTTACTACTAGCAGAGTAAAAGCAGTGCAGTGAGCTTATAGCACCAAGTGAGTTCCCTTTCCATTTACTGAATGTGTACTTAGTTGCTCAGCTGTCCTACTCTTTGCAACCCTTTGGACTGTAGCCCTCCAGGTTCCTCTGTCCATGAGATTTTTCAGGCACGAATACTGGAGTGGGTTGCCATTTCCCACATCCAAAACAAGCACTATAACTTGAGAATTTGCAACACATCTTAGCAAACACTGAGACAACCCTCATAGGACCTGACCTGAGAACTTTATTACCAGAATTTCCCTTCCCAAAATTTGAACACAAATTTGAACAAAATTTGAAGATCAGAGAAGATCCCTGATCTTCAGACAAATTAAAAGACAAATAGTATGGTTCCCAGTTTTGCAGGCCTAAAAATTGCAACCAAGATTAAAAACAATAAGAACTAAGAGTGAACACGACATAATTAATCGTCACAACCTATGTCTAAATGTCATGCATGGATGTGAGAGTTGGACTGTGAAGAAAGCTGAGCACCGAAGAATTGATGCTTTTGAACTGTGGTGTTAGAGAAGACTCTTGAGAGTCCCTTGGACTGCAAGGAGATCCAACCAGTCCATTCTGAAGGAGATCAGCCCTGGGATTTCTTTGGAAGGAATGATGCTGAAGCTGAAACTTCAGACTTTGGCCGCCTCATGCGAAGAGTTGACTCATTGGAAAAGTCTGATGCTGGGAGGGATTGGGGGGCAGGAGGAGAAGGGGATGACAGAGGATGAGATGGCTGGATGGCATCACTGACTTGATGGACGTGAGTCTGAGTGAACTCCAGGAGTTGGTGATGGACAGGGAGGCCTGGCATGCTGCGATTCATGGGGTCGCAACGAGTCGGACACGACTGAGCGACTGAACTGAACTGATATTCTAAATGTCCTCTGTGATTTATGGAATTTCTGTATAATGGTTTGGATAGGTGATATGCCACAGAAAATCTATAACTGGATTGAAGAGAACTAAATGTCTACTTTATAGCAATCTATCACATGACATTCAAAATATTATACCTCAAGATTTAAGAAATTAACTCCGAGGATTTGATATACAGAGAATCAATTCACTATTAACGATTTTGCTGCCATGGGTCAGACCATCCATGTATAGACTTGCCTGCGGTATTCCATCTGTATGAAAGCAAGGTGCTCAACCAGCAGAGTTCAAAGCAGCCAAGTGCTGGACAGCTTCTGGGGCAGCAACAACTTCTTTCCTCTAAGTCTAATTCTACCTGATATTATACATTCTGCTTTCCCTCATCTGTCTTCACTAGTTGATTCTCCTTCATCACAGTCTCTTTTATTATGAAGAAGGAGGCTCTCCTGAGTTTGTGTCCTAGATCACGCACTCATCCCCCAATACTGTCTTCTTCCCACCCACATAGTGCTAAGTCTGGGGACAAAAGTGGTGAAGAAGAAAGATATGGTCCTGCCCTCATTAAACTTGCAGTCTAATAGGGTAGTTTGACACTAACCAGAATATTGGATTAAGTTGTGCTAACCTCCATACAGACAAAATCTAGGGAGATATGAGATTATTTAATAGAGGCTAGGAAAGAAGACAACGGTTCTAGACATAAAGTAATATGAATAAAATTCCTAAACCTTCACGCCTTATCTTTCTCTCTGCTTCTTCCCTTCATATGTAAGTTTCTTACGTGTCCTGCTTTCTGATATTTGCCTCTCCTGATTTTTTTCATTCATTCCTTTTATGATATTCCAACAAGCTAAGCCACATCTACTTTTTTTTGGCAGCTGGCTGGAAGATGGAACTTGGGTTTTGGAGCCAAAAAAATCTAAGGCTGAGGCAGTTTAGTCACTTCACAATCGAATAACTTTTTTTTCTTTTTAAACAAGATTTCTTAATTGTTTTGAGCCTGGTCTGTTTTCTTTCCTTTTTGTTTGGTCTCACCACACAGAATGCAGGATCTTACTCACAAATCCCTGCAGTGGAAGCACAGATTCTTAACCACTGAACCACTAGGGAAGTCCAGAGCCTGGTCTTTTTAAAATAGCAAGATGAAGGTGTCAGCTTTCAAGGGATTAGAAATGTCTGATAATTAGCAAAAAAAAAAAAAAAAGAAATTCTACTGATAATTTATGGTAAAATTCCAGATTGAAAACATCATATGAAAACTATGAAAGGAGTTTATAATGTTCAGTTCATTATGTATTAAAACTATGGAACCCATAACTAAATTTAAAGATGTTGCCCAGCTTTATTTCTACATTTATGAATCTTACTGATTCTTTAATAAAAAATGAGTAATAAAATAAATGAGTCACTAAGCTAGTAACTTGTGCCACTATAAAGAATAGCAATGGGGTATTTTGTTGGAGTTGAAGATCAATAGGATTTATTACCAGATGCTCTACTGATAGAGCTGATAATATAACAATCAGAGAAGTAATATTCACCTAGAGCTTTGCATGTTTCCATCTCTCCTTTATTATAGCTTTACCTGATACACCATATCCTCAACACAAACAAACTCAATGGGACATATATTTAGTGTAACTTCCAGCTACTAATTTTTATCATCATACAAAAATCTATACAGTATGCAACTGTAAGAAAAGCTCTATGACAAAAAACAGACTACATGAGATAAACTATTTGAAAAGGTTCCTGTTCCTTTCCATCTGTTATGTCACAACTCACTCCTCTTTTCTCAGTCGTGACAGTATTTTCATCTCCTTTCCTATGATCAGGATTTTAGCAGTTTTCTTCCAGGTCCAGAACAGTCTTGCTCCCACATATGTCTTAACTCTCACACTCTCATGACTGTGTGTGTTAATCACTCAGTCCTGTCTGACTCTTTGTGGCCCCATGGACTGTAGACTACCAGGCTCTGTCCATGGAATTCTCCAGGCAAGAATAGTGAAATGAGTAGCTATTCTCTTGTCCAGGGGATCTTCCCAATCACAGGGATTGAACCTGGGTCTACTGCATTGCAGGCAGATTTTTTTACCATTTAAGCCACCAGGGTAGCCCCTCATGACTCTCTAAACCCATTCTTACTCTCTGATTTTCTAAGGACTGCAGATTTCTGTGTCTCAAAATAAATTCAAATCTGCCCTTTGCAGTGGCAATTGTCTTCTTAAAAAATCCCTTCTCAGCCAAACTCTTCAAACTACTCCATATCTGTTCTCTTCAGTATTCATCATCTCTAATCTTTCTTAACACTCTGAAAAGCGACTCATTCACCTATCATTCTATCGTGAACCCTTCAAGAGTAATATGGTCAACTTCTGAGACTTATTCTCAGATCTCCTCTTGGTTCATCAGCTGGAGTATCTGACTCGGCAGATCATTTTTCCTAGAAGCCCCTTCCTCCTTTATCTATTGTGGCCATCTGCTCTTTTGATTTAGTTCTCTCAGGTTTCTCTTCTCTTTTTCTCCTTTTCATTGGTCATTTGATGCCTTCAACTATCTACTTTATTTTTTTGTAATATCAGTTACTCCAAAGTCTTTGTCTGAAATCATGTCCTGCTCCAAATTATGATAGTCTTTATTATTACAGTATCTCTAAACACCTTATTGGAAATTCAATATTTCACAGATTTTGCTCACCATCATCTTCCCTCCCAGTTTTGGTACTACTCCTCCATTTTTTTACATACAATGTTATAACCACCATATCCATATCCTTCATACTTAAAATTTTGGCATCATCTCTGGTTCATTTTTCTCCATTACCTCTCATCAAATGCCAAATCCTATTAATTCTGCCTCTGTACCGGCTATCACATGTGCTTCCACATCATCATTCCAACTATTACTTCCTAGCTCCTGCTCTCATGACCTCTCCCCTTGACCAACACAATAGAAGCCTCAAGCCTGGTTTTCTCTTCTTTTGCCAAACCGCTGGTACATAGATGTCAGATTAATCTCCTTGGAGATTCAAACTCCTGTGTTTGAACACATTCCAAAGAAAGCTTTAGATCGTTATACTATCAAGCTCCTCCATGAATTAGTTTCAACCTACCTTTTCAGCTTTATCTTTTTCCTGAACTCTCCCAGATACCAAAAACCCATCAAATGGAGTTCCTGTTTGGTAGTATTTTAGACTTCCATTCTTACTGCCTGTGCTCATAATGTTAATTACTTCTGCAAACTCTTTCTCATCTTTGCAATTACATTCACTAATTATCCTTCAAGGCCTATCTCATACATTACCTTCTACATGAAGGCTTCAACAATCGAGGTATCATTCATTGAATGATTACTATCTTCTAAGCACATGACGAGGCTTCCCAGGTGGCGCTAGAGGAGAGAACTACCTGACAAACAATAAACGTAAGAGACGTGGGTTTGATTCCTGGTTTGGGAAGATCCCCTGGAGGAGTGCATGGCAATCCACTCCAGTATTCTTGCCTGGAGAATCCCATGGCCAGAGCCTGGTGGGCTACAGTCCATAGTGTCACAGAGTCAGACACGGCTCTAGCACACATGCACAAGCACATGAAGCCCTACATATGTTAATGCTTTCATTACAAACTAACAACAACCGTTAGTTCAGAGGCAGAGACAATCCTATAAAGGATAAGTAGCTTGCCTATAGCTTCATAGTTAGTAAAGGATCGGCAGACTTCGGGTTCAAGCTAAAGCTTTCGGACTCTAGTTAACTACCATAACCTGCTTTCCACTTTAGGATCTCTGTAATAAATACCATGAACTTTAATGTTTCCTCTTTTACAATGTGTGTTACTTTGTACCTCTTTCACAGCTTTTAATTTGCATGCCACTTGATAGAGATCTCTGGAGAATGCATGTTGCCTTTCTATAGTAAGTGCTTACTTAATGTCTGTGAAACATTATTCCGTTATGTGAAAACTTACTATGTCTTTCTACTATTTACTCTGTCATATATTACATCTTCTAAGATGAGAGGCCTTTGGTAATCTATGGCTGTAAAATTCAATGGAGATGTCTTTTTTGAGGCATTGTTTTCCATGATGCTTCCTGTGCAATTCCTAAAGCAAAATGCTCACCACCACCTCTGCCCTTTTCTCCAATGTTTCTCCTTTGCATTTTCCAAGGCACAGTGTTCTTCTTTTAAGGTTAGCTAAAATATACAAATGTTCTTTATGGCCAAGGTAGTGTTCCCTCAATTAAGAATTTGATGAGAATAATATTATCATGTGCCAATGTTTATTATTTCTGTGTCAAGCACTGCAAAGCAATAAGTACATTTTTAAGCACATATTAAATACTTTAAAATAATATTAGTGGGTCTTCTGAATTAAGATTATTCTCTTATAAAATAGGGCAGTTAATAGGCGAAAAAATAATGACTAGTTCTTGAAAATGACTTGAATTTTTGGTGCTTGCTCTGGAGGCCTACCAGCTTCCCTTGTGGCTCAGTGGTAAAGAATCTTCCTGCAAGGCAGGAGCCCTGGCTCGATCCCTGGGTCGGGAAGAATCCCTCGAGGAGTGCATGGCAACCCAGCCTAGTACTTTTGCTAGAGAATCCAACGGACAGAGGAGCCTGGCGGGCTACAGTCCATAGGGACGCACAGAGTCAGGCATAACTGAAGCAACTTAGCATGCACACAATATAAATCGAGGAGGGCATGGCAACCCATTCCAGTATTCTTGCTTGGAAAATCCCAGAGACAGAGAAGCCCGGTGGGCTACCGTCACTGGGGTCACAGAGAGTCGGATACGACTTGAGTTACTGAGCAGCAGCAGCAGCAGCATGTAGGCTTATCACAAGAAGTTGTTCCTATTTTATTATTTCACCAAACACATCAAAAATATTAAATTCAAATTTAGAGTTAATACACATACAAACACACACACACACATATCATAGACGAGGTGGTTAAGAAGTGATTTCTTATTTAGTAGATATTAAGGTAACAATTTTTCTTAATGCTCACTTCCCAAGATGATAAAAGCAGCCCACTTTATGTCTTATGTGACCTTGTTTTTATCCGTATGACTTATATTTGGCAAGGACATAGAAATGAACCCAGCAGATGCATACAAAATAGGTATGAATTATTTTGTTAAAAGAATTTAACTTTTAATGGAGGCAGCCATTGGGTCAAATAAGCTAAAATGCTCACTAATTTAAAAATCGTGTATATTTTGATCTGATCTTTTTTATACATGTAGTAGATTCATACAATAATTCAAGTAAAACAGTGAAACAGCATTTTAAAATGTGATGTCATGAGAAGGGAGACACCATCTAGTTATCTTGTTTCTATGATCTAGTATCATAGAAACATTTTTTCTTTTACCACCCCCCACCATGCCCACTCCAAGTAGAAATGGACAAGGGTAGATCTCCAGATCCACCTGGAGAGACAAGGTATTCACATTCTTATTTCTCCTAAAGAGCCTAATAACACTTTCTGAAGAAAAGGGCAAGTACTATTTTTCCTTAACATTCATTCCTTTTAATTCTACCTGAGCTAAAAAAACAAACAAACAAAAAAAAAATCCTAGCCACTTCAACAAGATATTTAATTAAACAGAGTAAGGGTCAACACAATTTTGAAAGGAACATTTGTCTAAACTGATCGATCAGATTGGCCTTTGAAATACTCAGATTCTCCTATAAGAAAACCATGGCTTGGGTCACTGGGGAGGAGGGGATAAGAGGGAATTTGGGGCACATACATTTCTGTGATGGTCTCTGGCAGATTTGTGGGGATCTCAGTGAGACCTTTCCCACGGCAGTCTACGATGTTGTTGCTACAGGTACAAGCAGCTGGGCAGTGCAAAACACTGCAAGAAGGAGCCATAAATGACGGTGACCTGGAAAAGAAACAAACAGAAGTTGTATTTTTCCTGAATTTCTTAAGTGTGCAACCTGTACACTTGGTTCAAATCACAAGCACGTTACTGAACAGAAATGCATGTATTTAAATACCTGATCATATGATGACACTATGTTTCTAAAATATATTTTAGGAAGCATGCATTTATGTCTTGGGATCAACATAGGTAAAACAAATGAGATCTTTAAAACTACAAAAATGATAATTTTTAAAATTCGAAAGATTTAAGAGAAAGGTTAAATTCTGATTTGAAACTAGAATTCTATACAAAACTATTATGAATTTCAAAAAAGCAGCAATTTCAGATTAATATCTGTATTTCATTTCTAATAAGCTTAGACAGAGCCTGGTCTTGACTGAATTTAAGTAGCTTAATTTACTTTAACTTAAAGAAGGAAAGGAAAATAGCAAAACTTCCCTCTTGGTGGACATAATTGTTGATTCTAAATAAGTAATCCTGTGCAGATAAGCATGGGGAAAATAAATGATGCTAAGTTTGAGTTCTAGGTAGGTTCAAAATTACTGCTTTTTTTGAAGTTGTGATAGTTGTATCATGTCATTCTGTTAGTTGTAATCTAGATGGTTTTTTTGACTTTGTATGGCTTAAAATGTTAGCCTAAGTAGTTACACACAGGTATATGTTTTTACTATTCAATACCGAAATTTTTCTGTTCAAATGGTAAACAACAGACCATCAGGCATGTTGCACCAAATGGGCGTCTGTAAACGCTGGGTTTGTCCCTGCAGCAGGGCCAGCCCTCTCTGCTCTGCAGAGAAAGGGCCCTAGTGGTGGGATTCACAGGGAAGAGGCTGCTGGCTAATTACTAACCCGATCCCTCTCAACAAGTTCTCATACTTTACAAAAATAGCCTCAGTCTAAATAAGAAACGTCAACTTGCCTTCTTCCTCATCTAGAAAACAGGAAGGAAAAAGTGAAGAGAGAAAAAAGTGGTTAGTAACGAACTGTTAGTCACTTCCTTATTTAATTTTTTAAAAGCAATCAGACCTGTTGACAACGTTCCATAACATTACATGAAAATTTGAGTTACAAATATGAGAAAATACATAAAAAGGTTGAAAAGGAAGCAATAAAATAATCCCGAACTAGCATGTCTTCTCATTCTGCCTTTAGGAAACTGCTATTTATGATGCATTGAAAGTGAAAGAGAAAATTGCTCAATCGTGTCCCACTCTTTGTGATCCCCTGGACTGTAGCCCACCAGGCTCCTCTGTCCATGGGATTCTCCAGGCAAGAACACTGGAGTGGGTTGTCATGCCTTCCTCCAGGGCATCATCCCGACCCAGGGATCCAACCCAGGCCTTCTGTATTACAGGGAGATTCTTTACCATCTTTACCACGAGAGAAGCCTCTTATGATGCATTATAAACACAAATATTTTAAAATTTTGCTTTATTGTTATTTTGAACAAATACTTCTAAAGCAGAAACAGTCTTATATTTATGAATTATATGTTAATATTTATGCAACAGGTGTATGCATGTGTGGTAAGTCACTTCAGTTGTGTCTGACTCTTTGGGACCCCATGGACAGTAACCTGCCAGGCTCCTCTGTCCACGGGATTCTCCAGGCAAGAAGACTGGAGAGGCTGCCATGCCCTCCTCCAGGGAATCTTCTTGACCCGGGGACTGAACCTTCATCTCTCACATCTCTTGCATTGGCAGGCGGGTTCTTTACCCCTAGTGCCACGTGGGAAGGCCCTTATGCAACATATTAACATATAATTTATATGAACTGGGAATCAGACTGTGCAGGTTGAGGTCCTTGAGCTCAACTCTATAACCTTGCACAAAGTTACTTACCATCTCTTTTTCTTAGCATTCAAATCTCTAATATAAAGATAATATTACAGTTCTCTACAGATGTTATGAGGGAGGTAAATATACATGAAATACTTAAACACATAGAAAGAACTGAAAGTCACCTATTCATACTTTATATAACCTATATCTTATTTTTGTTTTTAGATTTTTGTTACTGAAGCTAGTCATCAATCCTTTTAGGTAGAACTGAACAACTAGTACATATGTATACATGAAAAGTGTTTTATCACTTTTCAACTACAGTTCTATTACTTTTTCAATTTCCCAGCCAGGATCCAATTCTTGTTCGTCATTTTTCCAATTGTTAAGATCAAAGTAAGAATGATCTTACTTAAAGGGAAAATCATGAGTAGCAAACAGAACTATAATCTCAAAAGTTCTTATATTTCTCTTGAAGTGAAAACTTAAAAATCCTTCATCACAACTTAGGTACAAGTCATCAGTAATTGCCAACCATGCAGGATTGTCTTATAGCCTATGACCATCATCACGAACACAGAGGATTTCCATGGAGTGATTAATGTACAACTGCAAAGGTTAGTGAGGAACAGTGAAACCTTTCAAGCATGCACACTGCACAGTTCCTTACATCACAGTATACAGGAATATGAAAACAGAAAGGTTCTTTCTCCCTTACCGCTGCAGACAAATTCTCGTTTTTGAACCTCAGCTACATTGTGGCCCCTCAGGTGAGATGGCCCCATACACTGAGTGTAGAGGCCCACCCGAGGCCTTTGGCGTAGCCAGTCCGAGAGCCAGGCCAGGTGGCAGTCACAATACAGGTTGTTCGAATGGAGTCGACTAAATGAGAGCCAAGCAGTTTAAAGCAAGAAAACAGAATGGAGTTATTTCAAAATTTGCAAAGTTCATTCATAATAATATATAAGTTTATATCTCAACATAAAATAGGTTAAAGCTTAATATGGGCCAACTTAATTATTTTCCTAAAAATTAAACTGATAACCACAAACTCAAGTCCCTCTTCATCTACTGAGCTAAGCAAATACACAGAGAGCTTGAACATGACCATGAAAATCTTTTGCTGCTGTCTATTCAAAGAGACAAAGAGACATACAGAAGTCCAAGGCAAGTTGCTTTACAGTTCCAACATACTGGCAGTCAATGGGGGTGAGCAGAGAAATGGGGAGATCAGAGGCCAGGTAGGGGTAGGAGGCATGTTAATAAAAGTTGTGGTCCCAATCTTGTTCCCAGTTAGTCTTGTCATTATTAGTCTCTCTAGAAACTGCTGGCAGAACCTTTTTAGCAGGTCACTTTCATTTTTTGCTGAACCAGACAGAATAATAATTCAATATAAACCACTTCTTTTCACATCCTGATTTTGATTTCCTTCTTTTTGTTTAATCGCAGTAAAAGGGATTAGCTGCTTTTGGCTCTTGGGGACATAGCCTCAAAGAGCAGGAATTGAAATTAAAAGACATAGATGGCTGGGAGTGAAGGAATTAAGCCAGTCCCCTCTACGCTGGCACAGATCCATACCAGATCATGGATCCCTTTCAAGTGGCAAATAGCACTTCTCCATTTATAAAATATCAGACAAATGTATCCACTAAATTAGGTAAATGACTTCAAACTGGCTTTTATGTTTTCTCAAACTAAAGAAAAGGACACCCAAAACTATAAATCAAAGCATCATTCCCAGAATCATCTATGACACAGTAATACCATTTTAGCCCGTTTTAGCTGATGTGCTCGATTCTAACCCAATAACAGTAATGGATATTAAAACATGGAACTCAGTCCAGAAAGATAATTGGACCATAAAAATGGAATTTTTAAGTAGCAATGATAATATAGAATAATGAAACAACCAAAGCAAGGGAATTTAAAATTAGATGACTGTTTTACATTCTCCTTGAGCCTGAAGATACAGAACAGACTGTCTTCCATTGAAACTAGATGGCATGCCACAGGACAGAAAGGTACATTTGGGGAAGGCTGGGTGACCTCTGGTGAAGTTTGCTAGGAGGTCAGCGGCATCTTTTGGAAGTTTCAAAGCACATTTCACACTTTTGCTCTGTAAATACTTCCGTCTAAACCAAGCATATTATAGTGATTCGATTAGATCCATATATATTTGAAATGAGAAAACAATATAAAATTTTTAAAACCTGAATAGTATGACAAACTGTAGTGGAATTTTTTACATGAAAATAAGACTTACTATCAAAAATGCAGATGACAGAGTTTCTGCAATCTAGTGGCTTTAGTTTTTCACAGATTGAAAGCTTGATCAATTTGTTTTTTTAAAAATTAGCTAAAATTAATGAGAAACCAATTTCATCAAATAGAGTTTGAGTGAACTGGACCCACTGGGCCAGATTCGTCTCAATCTGATAGCCCTAAGAAAACAAAATTTAGTTATATCTGCTTACTTTTGGAATGATTTTATTTTGCTGAATATTTTTCCAAGTAAATTATAATGCCATCCCATGAAGACTCAATTTTAATGAGAAAACATGAATTAGTACTGACATCTAATTCATTAAAAAGTGGCAATTAAACTAATGTTTGATTAAAGAGAGAAAATAAATGTAACATTTTGAGTTATAAGCTACTGTAAAAATGAAAGATATTTTCAAAACACTATCAAAATATATTTACCCTACTTAAACACACTTTTTTTAAAGAAGTCCAATGCTTTGTTTATGTTTCCCACAATTTCTCACATATCGTATATGATATACTTTTTATGTCAAGGTGATTCGTCATTGTGAAACCCAATTCAAATAAGATTTATCTCTGAAAATGCTTTAGCTAAATACCCTACCCCGGGTTTTGAGGATTAATTCTGCTCTTAAAGAAAAAAAAATAGCTGTAGCAAACATTTTTATTAGAGAATAATTTTTATCCATCTAAAATATTTTAATGTCCATCTGTAACCCCTGAAAAGATATTTTAAAATATAAATGCTGACACAACCTTAATTATAGAAGCACTAAAGGGTGATGCCGTAATTTTACATTACAAAGACTGTTGGAGAGCCAGTTTAGCTTTATTAGGATTGCTTGCTGTACAGTAATAAAATCATAAAGATTTACCATTTATCATTTTTGACAGCCAATCAAGGAGTCTTCCATTTCTTAATGAAATGTGACCTCCACAATGGCTCAAAGTAAATGTTTTTCTCCCCTCCCAAACTTCCCATAACACATATTATTTAAAAGGAAGCTTTCAAGTTTTCAGAATAATAGTTCATTTATTTCAATATTATATCGAGACTTTTTAAAAAGTGGTGTTTCCCTTGTCTAGCCCATGATGAACTAATGGTCATATTCTTTACTTGCTAAAAATAGTACTTAAGGGGAATCAATTGATTAAATTGATTTTATATATATTGAAGCTACTTACAAAGTCCTAAGTTTAGGCATATGGTTGAAACTTGCCACAGAAAGTCTAGTAATGTTGTTATTGTTGAGAGTGCTGTAGAATAAAAAAAAAATCAGAAATTTTAGATATGAAAATTTACTGATCATTCCATATGTTAACACAGAAAAAACTTCTTGTGATTATGCAGAACAAGTATCTGGTAAAGATGGCATCAAGAAGGCACTATATTATACACAGGATGACAAATAAATTTCTTACCTTAACATACTGCTATGCATTCATCAAATACTTATTACAAACCTATGACTTTAGCCACAATATCTTTGACCATGTAGCTTTATGCACTTTGTGCCTACATATCTACTTCTGATATTGGTTAGGGAATGAACATGAGCCATTAGAACATCAAACGATAAAAAAAATTGAAGAGTTACAGTTCCTTGAAGAGTATTATGTATTATTAGTGTCCATGAGTAAACAAACCCATTTGAAGTCTCCAGCTGAAATCTCACAACAATAGCACACAATCAGTTCTGTCAGGTCCTGCTAATGGTTCTTTCCTGTGGATATCAGTCACTGTTGAAATTTGAGTAGGAAGAATGATATCTGTATTTGGTATTTGCATTGAGTAGAAAAAATGAGATATGTTGTAGCAATATAGTAAAAGCTTAACATATTCTAGCAGTTTTTATTTATTTCTTTATTTATATGGCTGCTCTGGGATGAGGCATGCAGGGTTTTTAGTTGTGGCATGCAAATTCTTAGTTGCTCATGTGCCATCTAGCTCCCCTACGAGGGATGGAATCTAGGACCCTTGCATTGGGAGCATGGAGTCTTAGCCGCTGGACCTCAGGGGAGTCCCTTAGCAATTTTTAGTTGTAGTCACACACCCTGTTCTTTGTTTAGTGCTGTGGGTAGTGATCATGGTTTCTTTTTTTTTTTTAATTTTTATTTTTTAGTTTGCTTTGCTTTACAATACTGTATTCGTTTTGCTATACATTGACATGAATCAGCCACGAGTGTACATGAACTCCCAATCCCGACCCCCACCTCCCCCCTCCCGCCCCACACCTTCTCTCTGGATTATCCCCATGCATCAGTCCCAAGCATCCTGCATCCTGCATCGAACCTAGACCGGTGATTCGTTTCACTTAAGATATTATACATGTTACACTGGTGATCATGGTTTCTTGAAGCTAGAGTCTTGAACAGGGATGGTCAAGGGAGATACAGTGAAAATAAATATAGTCTTTGCTTGGTTCTAAGTTGTCCTACTTTCCCTCTAACACAAGCTGTATTATTAATATTATTATTATTACTACTATTGTCAGTTGTATTATTACTACTATTTCTACTACAACTATTACTCATTCATTCATCAAACATTTCCTGAATGGCTCTTATTTTTATGGCAATATGAAATTTCTGAAAATAAATCAGGCATAAAATCCTGTCTTAAAATAGCATACAATTAACTGTGGAAACCAATTACACAAATTACAAAAACTTAGAGTTAATAAGATTTAGAAGACATAGTTCTTTTTTCTCAGTCTTACTGTGACAAGACAGTGAGAAACATAGTTATCCCAGCAATGGGTGAAAAATGTGGAGATGGCAAATGATTCCAGTACAAAGAAGATACAGTACGGTGATGATTACATAGGACAAGTTGCTGAAGGAGGCAGGAAAGATGGTTCTTTGGTTCAGTTGGATGCTGTTTGATACTCAAGAAGTGTTTGAATTAGACATTGCACATTCACTTGTCTACAGAGGCCAGACAGGAAACACATGAGAGAAGTAGGCTGCTTATAAAGAAATAAAGTAGGGAAGAGAGATGGAGAAGAGCAGACAGACAGCTGGGGACAATGAGGAGCTTGGGGATGGTGATATTCTTTGTTGTAGCAAAAATATTCAGCTCTGATGAACTATTGCTCTCTGTGATGGAAAGCTGCCAAACAATCTGATCTGCTCAAAAGCTAGAAATGGAAGCTCTTAAACCAAGCTTCCTAATTTTTTAACTACTGGCAACTCAAATGTTTCAGAGACTCCATGGGCTATGGGGCCAGTTCTGCTTGAGCTAAGCAAGATACACTGAGGTCACTTTAGACTAGCTGGTGGCTATGGTTATCAATGGTGGGATACGGGGTATTCAGGAGTCAAGGAATTAAATTTCTCCGTAAAGCAGGATGGGAGAGCTACAGATCTAGAACATGCATGGACTCTTTTTACTAACCAGTTTTGGAATGTATTGAATGATGTAAGAACTAATCTGACTGATCTGAAACAAGTCACGTAGAAAAAAAAAACAAAAAAAAACACGCTGAATGAAGGACCTATAAAGCGCTGAATCGGTTGACTTACGTTATCTAAAAGCTTCTAGTATTTCCCGGACCCAAGTGAAATGAGATTTTTCTCAAACACCATTAAAACATATCTCAATGTCTGAAATAAAAGGTTTCACTTCTCAAAGGGATTTGCTTTAAATGACCCCTTTTCCTATCCTCAAAATTTATGCTGACTTTATATGGTTTAAATCTTCAGAGTACACAGCATACTGACTGTTGGCTAATCTGACTTTGGGGATAACTCTAAAAAAACATAATTCACACTTAGCAGATGTGCATTAATTTTGAACTACAGCTTCTTATGCTGTGCTGTGCGTAGTTGCTCAGTCGTATCCAAGCGTTTGCAGCCCTATGGACTGTAGCTCACCAGGCTCCTCTGTTCATGGTGACTCTCTAGGCCAAGAACACTGGAGTGGGTTACCATGCCCTCCTTCAGGGAAACTTCCAAACTCAGGGATCTAACCCAGGTCTCCTGCATTGCAGGCGGATTCTTTACCGTCTGAGCCACCAGGGAAGCCGGTAAAGAAGGAAAGCCATTATAATTCCACACAAGAGTTTACACTGCCCGCTGAAGCCCGTGGCTATCAATTTTAAGACTTCTCAAGGTGTCAATCATTTAATTCAACTAAGAAATTATCTTAGTATTTTTATTTAGTGTTGATGCTGGCAAGGGCTTCCCAGATGGCGCAAGTGGTAAAGAACCCGCCTGCCAATGCAGAAGACATAAGAGGGAAGGGTTTGATCTCTGGGTTGGGAAGATCGCCTGGAGGAGGGCATGGCAACCCACTCCAGTTTTCTTGCCTGGAGAATCCCATGGACAGAGGAGTCTGGTGGGCTACAGTCCATAAAGGTTACATTGAGTCAGACACAACTGAAGTGACTTAGCATGTAGTACGCATGATGCTGGCAAAGCAATATTGATGTTAATATATGGTAACTGAACAATATGTGGAACTAATGAAATTATTTTGAAATTAACAAAAAGTGTTGATTAGGTATAATAATATGCAAGTGTTATATAAATTCCTATTAGGAAGTAATGCAAATTTATATACTGCTTTACTTGTGAACACTTTTCCCTATATGAAAATCTATTTCTATGTTCAACCTCAAGATTTTTTCTTTGTAATGAGAATATATTCATGTACAAAGAATATCCTGGTAGATAAATAAGAAATGTTAGTCTTGGTAATCATTTAGGCCCTCTCAGACTTCAATCTTGATTTATTCCTTCTTATTCCCAAGTGCTAAGCATAGGATTTGGCAGAGTCTGATATTGGATGGATATGAACCACTATGTTTCAATTAAATTAAATTATGTCTATTCTATAGAAAAGAAATAAACCATATAAAACTGGCAAGTCAAGGGATATATGTCATTTCTGAATCTAGTGTCCAAGGAAAAGAAAATACTGATATCTACAATTAGTTTCCAGTGTTACTTTTGACACAGTATCTTATTGGGAAAATAAACTCTAAATCCTATCAATGAGAATTTCCATAAAAAGTCAGTTCATTAAGAACATACAAGTGATAAACTGTCTCCCTGCTTTTATCTACCTTGGCTTTTCCTTCTTGAACTTTATTCACTCTCTCCCTTAATATATATTTTAATGAAACAAATTTTCATCAGTGCCAAGTATGTTTATACCCATCTTCCCCTGTTTGGCCTCAGTATATTCATACATTCGTAAATGAATCACAAATGAACATTTTTAAAGATCTAAAATATTAGAAATCTGAAATTTAAGGTGATGCGCAAATTAATGCTCTTTCATTATTTCCACATAATAAAAGGATATCTCTTAAAGAGTTATGGATGATAAAAACAATCAAAATGGGTAGCCTACTTTCTGAACTCTGTATTTAAAATAGTAGCTCTATATTTAAAAAGCCCCAGACCAATTGTTTATAATGGGTGAACTTTTGATTTATTTGTCAAGAGATTAGGAGATTAGGGCTTAACATATTTAGTCTTTCCACTGCTCTATTCAAGTTAGCCTTAAATTCTTCATTAATTTTTTTCTCTAAAGGTTGGGTCAATCACAAGCATTTAAAAAATTAATATATGTTAAAAGAATGTCTGCTTGATTTTATAATATTTTAACATAAAACATTAAAATTCTTTGATAAAAATTCACATTTCCTTGTTTTGTGCTGATTTTATTTATTTTCTTTAACAAACAAACTCTGACCATTAGCTAGCTTTTTGAGATTTACATATTAAAGTACTCAAAAGAGTTCCCAACATTTTGAATTTTTATTTTGACTCCATGAACCATGAGATATTTATCATTCTTTGTTATGTTTCATGATAGTAGGTCTTACAAAAGTCATCTTTTAAATATTTTGTAAACCCAACAAACTATATAAGGTGCCTGTGTTTTCTTGAATTTACTGCTTCTCAAAACAATGATATTAGTTTAGAACCAAAAAAGTAAATGAAGAGTTATTGTGTTTGTGGGTAAAGTGTTTCCAGTGCTGACCACAGTGCTTGGCACATAGCAGCTACTTCCTCTCTCTCTCTCTCTCAAATATATGTAGAGCACTCAACATATCCTCAATATATTACATATATATTAGTTATTCTATATCTAGTAAGTTCCTTTGCTTAATAATGAAATATTTTATGATATTCAATTCATTCAAAACATTCGCAAATTTTCATAAAGTGTTTGGTACCATAATTCTTTCATTTGATCTGTGCTATTCAACTAAATAGTACATGTGGTAGTCTCTTCACATATGAGTTTAACGACATTGACTATTGTTCTGATGTCAGAGCACTGTTAAGAAATCATAGTTGTACTGCAGTTATTTTGACTTTGAAATAGCACTAGTGAACTTCCTATATTAAAAATGGCTCTGGAACACAATTTTAAAAGTGACCTTATAACTACAGTTTGAATAATAAGCACTTTAAATTTCTTTTTCCTTTAGAATAAGGTAGATTCTTACAACATCTCTCTCATGGTTAGAGAATAGTGTATATCCTCAGAACATTTTATTTCAATCAACTCATTCTTACATAATTCTTTAAGAATAATAACTGTATGTGATGCAGCTAGAAATTAGTTTCATTTATTCACAATTAACACCAAAACCATATAGAAAAATTGTTAAAATAAGCCATCTTAGTTGAAACAACCAACTCTATTCAGAATTACACTCTGTTCTTCAAACTCAATTTATAAAGCAATGGGATCTTTTTTTGGAAGAATTTCATAATTTCTGGTAACTTTTAATACATGAACTAAAAATTCAAAACCTGTTCACATTTAATTTAGATTCAGATTGATGAATAAATTGAGTCAGAGGAGAATTATATCTTAGAACTATATTTTATTAGAGGGAGAAATCAGTAAATATACTTAAAACGTTAGAAAGGTGAATCTTTGGGGAAATTTTTCAGAAGTGTACAGGCGGCTTAAGCAGCTTTAGGAACTAGTTTTCGTTAAAATTATTTTTCATTATAATTAACAATGTCATTAAAATTATTTTTACAGTGTCAAATATCCGTAGAGATTACTCAGTTGCCTCTAATCAATTTTGCAGCAATGTCTATCCAGCAGGAAAGGACAGAAAACGCCAATTATAATTCAAATCTGTGTGTGGTACTTTATGAAGTCAGTAGACTTTAAAATGGATCTAATAGGCGGCTTATTAAATTTAGAAAGTCATTTTAAAATAACCTTACAAAGATGGTAAGCTATCTAGTTAAAATGATATTTTAAAATGAGAAATGTCTTTCCATCGCACAGCAACTAAAATATACCAACATATCAGCTCTTAAGGTTTATTTCTTTTTGTAATTTTTCCAGTACAACTGATGCTATCTATATATATAACAATTCTGGGAATTCTTACAAATCCCATGTATGAGACTGTTTTACCACAAGGAGAAACACTTTAAAGACAATACGTGTGAACATGTGAGTGTCTCTCCAAAATTAAATAATTCTACCTAAGCATACAGATATGATATACAAGATTTTGAACCCATGCATTTCCACTCTTCTTTGCATTTGCTCTGAGTTATTTAAGGGCTCTCTTTCTCTTTCAGAAACCTTTCTGACACAAGATTTCAAGCTAACAAATAAGCATCCACGTTAGCACTCCCTAAACACAAAGCTCTGGTTAGAAGAGTAAGAGAAATAAGCGGTACTTACAGCACTTCCAGGTCCCGGAGAGCCCTGAATGCCCCATCTTCAATACAGCTGATCTGGTTGTAATCCAGTTGCCTGTTAAACAGATTAGAAGAATATGTAAAAGACTGGACACTAGCAGGGTTAGGTGAAAGGAAGTCTCCTGAAGGGTCTCTCAAGCCCTAGCCGCAACAACCAAAATGCTCTCACAAATCCACTCATCTGCAGAAGAATGTCACAAGCCATTCTGGCCTCGGTGCCGCCACGGAAATCTCTTTTTGTTCTGAACTGTCTGTGCAAATAGCAGCCCTCGGAAAGCGCCAGTAAATAATAACTGCACCTTATATTAAATGCCATAGGAATGCAATTTCATTACATCAAGAAAAGCTATCCATTAAGAGCTTTCAGCGTCATCTTGCTGAAACAATTTCATTAAGGTAAAGGACTGTAAATCACTTAATGTCACATGCACCCCTCAGTGACCTAACAGAATCCATTTATCAGAGAAGCCCAGCTGCATGTTAATTTCACTATCCTTGGCAAGAAAGAGCAAGATACTTTTAGGTTTTCTTCTTTTAAAAGCAGCTTTTCTTCAAGAACTTCAAATCAAGAAAGAGAAATGACACCCCATCTATCTTCTTGCTATTCCCAACTAGGCATATACTTTACAAAACGACCAGTTGTTTCATATTAAGCTTCAGTTTCCATAATTCGCACTATCATTAACGGTGAATCCACGGCACTGTAAATATTAGACTTTTCAGTTAAAGAGCTTCTCAAATTATACCACTTTCCAGAAACTAACTTTTTAGAAAACTAAAAAAAAAAAATTTATTTTCTCAGACACTGATTTCAGCTCCAAACACGAAGAAACACATACTGCAGCAAGAATAAAATTCTACATATATCTACAGTCAAACATTTAAAGCTGTATTAATTCATTCCAAATAACACAAAACTCAAATAAATAAATCTTCTCCAGCAGTTATTACTCATTTACTAATGTTTAAAGATTGGAAATAAAGCCTGTTTCAAACTTAAGTTTACTTTCTCCTACCGTTTGTTTGGGGAATTAAAATTTCCTTGTTCATACTAAGGAATTTAGTTGGTTGAAACAGACAACTAAGTACTAAATCCCACTGCCTTCTCTTTTTTTCTTAAACAAATAATCAGCTTTTATCTAAAATCTAGTAGCCTGATGCTTAGTGATATTATTGTTCTTAGAAAGAAAAAGTATTTTAATGTTTCACTTGAGATAAAAACCAAACGGTTGATGATATAGGTGAGTTGTCAGCCTTGCATGCATTGGGAAGGGAGGTACATAAATAAGGTAGGCCTATGACCCTAACACAAAGATTAGGATCTTTGTATTATTTCAAGTGCAAGATTCACCAAAAAGGCCAAATTCACATTTGAGGTTTGTTCTTAAGGGAACTGTTTGAAATAGCTGTTTTTCCCACAAGGCGATTGAATAAAGGGGCAATGATTTAATTCAGTGACTTTCAGAGGGGCCTCTTCAAATTCCCTACTTTAAAAATTATGTACATAGAGAATGTCTCATGAAATATACATCTCATTTTAAGAAGGTCTCTGGGGGACATCATCATACAGGAGGCTACCTTGATGCCATGCAAATTGTGCGATCTAAGATGTGCAATATAAAAAAGGTGAGCCCTGGAGAAGATGCAATTTTATTGCCTGTATAAACTAAGGCTATCCCCAAATAACAGCTACCACTCATGCAACTGTAACAGCCGAAGACATCTCTGCTTATTAGGAAGTATGCAGATGTATAATTTTCTAAGAAGACTTTTAAAGACTCATGATGTAATATGGTTGCTGCGCTTCCAAGAAAACACTTAGATTCTGGAGCACTTTTGATTTTTACAGATTAAATTCATTTAACAATTAAGTTAATAGCCTTTTTTTTTATTTTAAAGTGCTAAATATATATCTGCACTACTATTCTCTAACCTCTTGAACAATTTATCAAAGCCATTTAAATCAGTACAATGGCATGAAGTGTTACCCTTGACACACTACAAAAGAGAAATTGTTTCCAGACAAATTGGCAAAATCTTTTAATGCTATCAAATTTGCCTAATGCAGTCTCCAGGTTAATCTGTAAAAGGGTGAGCTGTATGTTTGCCCATACCTTATTATCCTTAGCTGTCAATGTATAAATCAGTGCTGACACAGCTTCTTTTAAATCATGCATACTATACACAAAAGGAAGCCCTAGCTTGCCAGAAAGCACTCAAGCAAATCTTGTCCTACAAGTACTGAAAGGCAGATTACTTTCTATATACCACCAGAAGTTGAGATGCTGGTGGAAACTTTGCTAATTTTATCCCTCTTTAACATTGTTCATGATTATATGCTTCTTCTGATTCTTAACAGAAGTCTAAGCCTTTATTGGCACTAAAACATTAAGGATATTCGGTTCTCATACGACCAAATTCTTCCCTAACAGTTTCCTGGATGCTGTCATGTCTCAGGTCAAATATCTTCTGGGAAGGAAGGTATTTTACAAAAATGTTATTCATTTGAAAGGATAATGAAAATCAAAGCAGACAATTTTTTCATCAATGGATAGATTTGTTAATATTCAAAGTTACCTTTATGGAAAGTACTGTACTCACATGATTGCTCATGAGAAAATCTCTGCACAAACCTCTGTTTATCTGCATATCGTTCAAGATAAACAGTGTCAAAGCTATACAAAAGTGTAATTTATTTCAGAGTTTCTGGACTATTTTTCTGCACCTTGTTTTCCTCACGCTGTTCACTTCCTTCACCACCTTTTAAACCCTGGGCACTTCTGCCTTTCTATAACCAGGGAAGGATGTGGTCAGCCATGACTTTAGTGGCGCATTTAGATGTGATTACACACCATGCCATGCCATGGAATTGTTTGGAATTAAGTAATTAGTAAGAAGAAAACTTTTTCGCTTTTCCAAGAAGTAATGTTACAGCTATTTATCCAGACATAAGGTAAATTTGTTGATCTATGGATGATAAAAGAGTACTGGGTGTCTCTAACAACTTGAGGGTCCTTTTCTAACATGGCCTACTTTCCAGGGAAAAGCGAGCTAGCACTTTTCTCATTTTCCTGGGAGAAAGAATGGTATGGATAACCTGCAGTCTCATCCAGGCTGCTGAGTCTTCTCCTTATTTTCTACCTCCAACTCTCCTCTCTGCTTCTATTCAAATTCCAAATCTCCCCTCCCTCTGATCCATCACTGTCCTAGTTTGTATGTGTGTGGTTTGAAGCAGTGGCTTTATCTTTGATTTCATGAAAATGATGTTGTTAAAAACATACTGTTTTTCAGTCATGAAGTCACGTCCGACTCTTCGCGACCCTGTGGACTGCAGCATGCTAGTCTTCCTTGTCCCTCACCATCTCCTGGAGTTTTCAGATTTCTCTCAGCATTAACACTCTATGATTCTATTTTTAATGGTAACTATTCATCTTCTGATGTTCTAGAATAATTCTAGACTGCTTATTTAATTTTTTCTAGCGCTGCATTCGACAATGCAGCGCACGTTTATGAAGTGGGATCACTCTGTGCTTCTCTCACATAAAATTTCTAAAGCTGATCTGCTTTTCTTTAAGACTAAAATAATTTAGCCTAGTTTCAGAGTTTGATTAATTTTTGGTATGAAAGATAATATAAAATGTTGCTATGTATAAATTTTAACAAAGAGGTATATTAAATGTCAAAAAGTTTGTACATTTGCTTAGTTGGCATCTTAAAACATAACTGGAGACACTGTATTCTGTTGCTTTTTTTCCCTAAGATTTCCTGTTTTCATTGTTAACAATCTATATACCATACTGTTTGAATTACACATACAAAACAAATCTTCCTGCATTAACTTTAGTTGGTTTTGTTCTTATCCATAGAAAATTCATATTTCAGTGCAGTGTCCAAGTAATAAGATCTTATTACAAATTGATTTTCTTTTTGTAAGAATTAGAACACCATAAAATATACTTACCTCTGGAACAATAGTGAACTTAAAAAATCTTTAATAATTTTGAAGCCAGGCAGAGTCTGTACATACTGTCAACAAAATTGTTATGACTAGGTTCCAATTTTGCCAGGGTTTTTTAGGTATGGGAAAGTTTCATTCATACTCAACTCACTACTGCGAGATGACAAACTCCAAGAATTTAGTTGACTTAAAACACATCAAAGTGATTAGAATCAGTATGAGAGAATGACATTTCGCTAACTTGATAAAACATAAATGTAATGGGAGAAAAAGAAAAATGCTGGTAAGGATATGGGCAGAATCTGCTCTATTTCTTCCCTTGTATATATAAAGTTCAGGTAAATATGAGTGTCTAAATATATAAATCTTATGCCAATAATGATTGTGCAATAAGTAGTCCAAGATTTAAGTCATAATATACAGAAGGCATGAGAAAAATTTAAATTAATCGATCCTAGAGAGAAGTTTCTGCAACTGTATCATTTACCTCGGCATGAAAGCACAACTGTGTTAGCCTGGGCATTAGTGAAGAAAAGAACCAAGGAAAGGACTTTCTGAAGAGTCTTAAATTACTTATGTTATTTGAGAATTTAACCCTTTTGCAATGTTTCAAGTAACACTTTGTTTTTCTCACAGGAAGAAAGATCTCAGCTTTTATTGGAATAAGCCATACTATAAAGTTATATCCATTTGTTAATTTATTAGGAGGAAGTTCAAGGTAGCTCTAAGAGAGATGATAAAAGACACTGGAAGAAAGACAACTAAACTGACCTTCCAGTTCTGGTAAGTCTAAATAAACTAATCAGGGAGGTGAAATTGAAACTGACAATAATAATACTTGCTAGCATTTATTGAACGCACAGTAAATAGCAGGGTCTTTAGACATACCCATTGTATTATTCCTCACAATTACTTGAAAAGGTAGGTATTATCGTTATTTTGATTTTACAGATAAGAAAAGAAGGCCCACAGAAGTTAAACAAGTTATGCAAAACAAGTAGTAAATGTTTAGTGAAACCTTGACTCAACTTTAAATCTATGTATTGTTGAAGCCCTCATTAGACACAGGTGGCTAGGAAGAGAGATTCAAGAGCTATTCATTCTGCAAATAGAGGTTTAGGCTGAATTTCTAAAGGCAAATTTTCAAGGAAGAAGTCAGAAGAAGAATATTACAGAATTTCAGAGAAGGAAGAGATTGCCCTAGGCGAAAATAATAGTATGAGGGAGAAGAAAAAAATCCCTTAATCCCTAAAAAATGGGTAGAATCCAGTAAGACAGAAATAAAAGTGGGTATTCCCTATGGAGGAGACTGGTTCAAAGAATAGTTGTGAGTTGAGGCTCTATAATGTTCAGAGTAAATGTCTGCAAGACAGAGATCATTCTGATTTGAGCAAAGAACTGGTGCACAGATTCAGTGGGAGAGGGGGCCGTGAGCCTGCACAGGTCTCCGAATTTTGGGATCAGTGGGAATATCTAAAGAGACTAGAAGCAATGCCACTGGGTAAAACTCACTGTTCTCTCAGAGAATAGCCTATATTCCTATAGACCCTGTAGAACTATTGTAGACAATATTCCACTAAGTTCCCAAGGCTTTACCATGATGCCTATAGCAAAGCGTTTTGCTTTTGTTTTAATAAGCAGAATGATTTTCAACCAGGAAGTGATGGATGAAAAACAATGCTTTATGTAAACAAAATCTGGCTGGAACATTGAAATTCCACAATGAGAATATAAACTGGAGATCAAAACCTAATTACCAGGTTATTATAATTGTTCAGAGGGAGAAAAGTATGGCTGGCTGTCCAGGGTTGGGGAAGCAAAAACAGAAAGATCTGTTCCATCTCAAGAACAACATGCAACCACTGAAAGATCATGACAATGGCTATTTTATACATATATGAATCAGATTCCCAACTCTTCAATCAAAATTCCTTGTGTTTTTTGTTTTGCTTTGGAAAATGATTATGAAGATATGCTATATAGATTCATCTTTACATGAGAAAATGCTATCAATAAAAAGAGTGCTAAGGTACCTGGAGACTGAGCAAAATGCAAAGTTGGAGAGGTTACTGGTAACAAACTTGCCCATAGTTACTGGGGATTATCACAATTCAGTGTACTTTTTTACAGGGAGTACAAAGCAGGCAATTTACAGGACCACGGACAGTTCCCAAGGTACTGACGATGGCATCTGCTGAGTTCCTGATACATTTTACATTTTAGAACCCAGATAACTGCAAGACCACAGGCAGCAATCTAGATGTTAGTGAAAGTCACTCAGTTGTGTCCAATTCTTTTCAATCCTGTGGACTACACAGTCCATGGAATTCTCCAGGCCAGAATACTGGAATGGGTAGCCTTTTCTACTCCAGAGGATTTTCCCAACGCAGGGACGGAACCCAGGTCTCCTGTATTGCAGGTGAATTCTTTACCAGCTGAGCTACAAAGGGAAGACTTAAAATAGATGTTAAGAGGGGCTCTAGTCCTCATATCATAAAAATCAATTTCATTTGCTATCTACATAAATGAAGAATCATCTCCACAGACACATTAGGAAGGTTCTATGCCTAAGAACCATGTGTGGTATTTATTCTAACACTAAGGATAGCAGGCCCCTTGAGTGAGAAACCAATCTCCCCTTCAAAGTCTCTCCAGTCTCAGGCTCACTGAAAACACTGTAGGAAGGAGTGAGAGCAATAAAAATCACAATTTTAATTTTATACAAATGGATCTCCTTTTTATAATAATTATGTGATAAATATGTAATTAAGTATGATGAGAAATATAATAAACTAAACATGAAAAGTAGCTGATTATGGTCAACATTCTGTAAATATGATTTAACTTACAGGTCAAAGATAAGGTAAGTCTTGCATTTGAATGGTAAAATATGTAATACACTCTTTGATTGTTAGGGCTTCCCTGATGGCTCAGACAGTAAACACTTGCAATGCAGGAGACCTGGGTTCTATTCCTGGGCCAGGAAGGAATAGAAGGGAATGGCAACCCACTCCAGTATTTTTGCCTGGGAAATCCCATGGACAGAGGAGCCTGGTGGGCTCCAGTCCACGGGGGCCGCAAACAGTTGGGCACAACAAAGCGACTAACGCTTTCACTTTCTGGTTGTTACATATTGATTCTCTATTATGTGGACAACCCTTGTTCCTTTATTATCATGAAGTATGAAGCTCCCCTGGTGGCTCAGTGGTAAAGAATCATCCTGCCGATGGAGGAGATGCAAGCTTGATCTCTGGATGGGGAAGATCCCTTAGAGAAGGAAATGGCACCCCAGTCCAGTATTCTTGCCTAGGAAATCCCAAGGACATTGGAGCCTGGCAGGGTACTATCCATGGGTTGCAAAAGAGTCGGACAGGACTTACTGACTAAACAACAACAACATGAAGATGACAGAGGAAACGAGAAGAGTAGATTGATATTTAAAAATTGGGAAGGGTGGAAAAAAACCAAAATATATGTCTTCCTGTGATTTACTATACAACTGTGAATTTTCCTCCTATGGGTTTTAAATGATCATCCATCAATAAAATAAATTGAAGATGACAGAGTTTCAGAAAAATATAATAGTGTGTAACAAAATATAGATTAACCTTCTTTTTCCTATTTGCCAAATCTTATCACTAATAATCAGTGCATCCCAAATAGTTTTGTTTCTTAAAAATGCCATAGTCATGCATTCTTGTTTCCCAAATACACCATGACTTACTCAAAGAGAACCAAGTTAAATCATCTTTTAACTTAAATGCTTATATTTAAATCAATATATAGTCAAAAAATATATAAATATTTTCCCCTCACCTATTTTAACCTATGGATAGTTTTAATACAGTTGATAACAGATGAAAATTTACTAGAATTTGTATAATGCAAGCAGATAGAAAATGAATGTACTCATTTACAAATAGTAAAGTTTGGAATATAGAGTACATTTTGAAGATATACTGCAACATGAAAGAAGAATAATGTACGAAGAATAATGTAAAGAACGATGTACTTTAAAGAGACTATCTAAAATAATGCTTGTTGGAATGTAATTATTTTAAGTATTCAGGTCCTGCAACGCAGGAGACCCAGGCTTGATCCCTGGGTTGGGAACATCCCCTGGAGAAGGGAATTCCAGTATTCTTGCCTAGAGAATTCCATGGACAGAGGAGCCTGGTGGACTACAGTCCATGGGGTCACAAAGAGTCAGACATGACTAAGTGGCTAACACTTTCACTTTTGCAATCTCAATAACTATTGTCAACAATTTGAATTTTAAGTTTATAAATTGGTGTTTTTTGTTTAAATCCTGGGATAACATGAGTAGGAATTATTTCACGTAAAACAAGACACTCTTGGAAATTTTCTGAACTGATAAAATGCATACTTAGAGAATAAGCTTGTAAGTCTTAGCAATAAAGCAAAATTTAATTTGAATATTCTCCTAAATCATTCAATTGAAAGGAAAAGCCTCACACATACTTGTAAACAAAACAGTGCCACAATGTAACATGTCTTCATTCAGAAACGATCAAGAGATAGCCAAGACTTTATTAGTCAGTGTTACATATATTAAATATATATACAAATTTATCAAGAAAAATAATATAGATAGTGATTATCACTTCAGTAAGGCATCATTTGGTAATGATACTATCAGTACTTTCATTCACACTTGACTGGAGAGTTCAAAAACACAGATGTAAATCCTATATAAATTGGTTGCCAGTAATACTATAAACACTATCAGATAGTTGATATTTTGATATGGTCTTGTTATTCTCAGATCTCACTGTCTCAAATGCCAGGGGAAAAAAAACTGGTTTAAGTAGCAGCTGGAGAAAATTGGGTAACAACATAAAATATAAAGGGTCTTAATCCAGTTTGGAAATTAATAGAGGTAAGCAAAAAAGTTATGGGATGTCCTCCCTGGAGATATTTAACAGCAAGATAAATGTCCATCTGTCTAGAATAGTTTTACTGTGGCTTGCCTGAAGGAAAAGGAATAAGATCTGCTAATTTGCAAAATTTCCACAGCATCAATTTCATATTGTCAGGATGTTGCCTTGAGCTTATTTAGCTAATCCACAAGATTAAAGCAAGTGCATCCAGTGAAAATCTTCTGATACCTGGAATTTACTCAGAATAAAGCCTGAATATGTGGTAACTCCAATAAACCCAGTACAGTGCATTAGACCAATATTTTAGACAGTGCTATACAAAATATCAAGGTCTTCTCTGTAGCTCAAAGGGTAAAGAGTTTGCCTGCAATGCAGGAGACCAGGGTTCGATCCCTGGGCTGGGAAGATCCTCTGGAGAAGGGAATGGCAATCCACTCCACTATTCTTGCATGGAGAATCCCATGGACACAGGAGACTGGTGGGCTACAGTCTGTGGGGTTGCAAAGAGTCGCACATAACTAAGCCACTAACACTACACAAAATATTATCCTGATGCAACTAAAGCACATATTTCTTCTGTAAAGCTTTCTGTTTTCTCTTTTATCTCTGAAAGACTTGAATAGTAGCCATCATGGGACCATGAAGGCTTGTCCAAACTGTAAATGAACACACTGGAATGATATATAGGACAGAGCATTATGCCTCTCCTTCCCACACTGAATGGACTTCCCTTGTGGCTCAGCTGGTAAAGAGTCTGCCTGCAATGTGGGAGACCCCATTTTGCTTCCTGGGTCAGGAAGATCCGCTGGAGAAAGGATAGGCTTCCCATTTCAGTATTCTTGGGCTTCCTTGGGGCTCAGCTGGTAAAGAATCTGCCTGCAATGCTGGAGACCTGGTTTTGATCCCTGGTTTGGGAGATCCCCTGGAGAAAAGAAAGGCTACCCACTCCAGTATTATGGCCTAGAGAATTCCATGGACTGTATAGTCCATGGGGTCATAAAGAATCAGACATGACTGAGCGACTTTCACTTTCACTTCCCACACTGAACATTCATAATAATAATAATGTCAATACTTACGGGCTTTTACTGAGTCATTACTTGATGACCTACATTTACCATTTTAATAACAATATGAATTAAAATTTACTCTCAGTGCTAATATATTTTACTAAATACTTTTCTTAACTTTTAATGATAAAACTAAAATTCAGAGTCCCGTGAAACTTAATTTCTTTGAATAATGTAGTTTGATCTATTGTTTAATTAACTATAAAATTTTAGAAAATTGTAAGTATGATCCTTTTTAATTAAATAAACCTATAAATGCATTAAGGTGTTTCAAGGTTGTTTCCATGGTCTTTCACACTTTTACATGGAAGCCAGTGAGAGTAGCAGGAATAAATTGTTCTTTTGACCATCACCATTCAGCATCCACATAGTTTCTTAAGCCCCCTTTCCTTCATAAGAAAAGAAATCTCCAAAAATAAAGTCATTTGGATGCCATTCTACTCAGCTTTTTCCATATTCTGATTGCTATGCTTTCTGCTAGTACTGCTATTCCGAATTAGAACTGGTTCACCTTAAAGATACAGACATATTCCTTCCATCACACACATATTTCATTTAATTTTATCCTCCAATCCCTTCAAAACCCAGTAATCAGGTTTTGAATAGGTTTTAATAAATTCTTACTTTCTCAATCTACTTTATTGACCAATATACAGTATGAACCAACCTCCTTGAAGATTTCTGTATATTTTCTTTTCAGTAATTCTTTTCTATTTTCTAAAGTATTCCCTGATAACTTGAAGCAATACCTTTATCTCTTTCTTTCCTTAATATCTGTGGCACTTCACAATTTGTTTATAAATCAGATCTTGCATATATTTAGTACCTTCTGAGATATACATATATGTATATATGTATTTTTTTTCCTACTTTGCAGCTTAATGTCTAATTGGCCCATAGTCTATCTGATCTCTCAGTAATATTGCAGATTAGTCCATATTCTAATTTTCTCTCTCCTTAGTATCTTTTTTCTCAAATAATCACAAGTGCAAGCAATTATATTGATTTCATAAAAGTAAAAATTAAGGCTCAGTGAAGTTTAATGAATTGTCATGTTTGCAAAACAAACAAACAAAAAAAGCAAAATATTCTGAGACTCCAGTCCTAGGCTCATCTCACGGTTTTTAAATAATTGTGTTTAAACTAGAAAAGGGGAAATGATATAGTGGGGGAAAATATTTTCCATATCTCACCAAATCAATGATGCATTCCTCAAAGTACATTGGTCAGTATCTCACTTTTCTTTTTATCTCTAAACTTTTAGAATTGCATTTTTAAAGAAGAAACAAAGAGGAATTAAGGATGAATTTCACCATGACTGGTATCTCACTCCCAAATGCATCCTTAAACATGGGAGAAGGATTACTTGCAGACTTGGATTCCCTAAATATCGTTACTAAGATTAAAAGCCACCTGTTTTCAGGCTTTAGCGAGAATATTGTTAAAAGACTGCAAAAGGCATTCCCAACGGGTGGTCAACTTTGGCCATTACTGTCCTTTCACAGAAACATATAGACAACTTGAGTAGGTGCTACGTAGCAATCTTTGTGTTGTTCTGACAAGAGATAATATATAGAGGCAGTTTTGAACACCCTATATCTCTGAATCTACTTGAAGATTTTCCTCAGTATTTATTAGAGATTAAATCTAAGCAAATAAAATCTCTTTTAACATGTAAATGCTAATAAAAGTCTAAGGCCAGGATTTTGATGGCGCTATATATTTATACTTAGAAATCTATATTTTTCTATCTCTACCTGTACACTTAGAAAGTACAAATTTAAAACAAAAACCATTTACAATGAAGAGAAGCTGTAGAGGTCATAGTTATAGCTTTATAAACAGTCGTCTTCTTTGACGAAGGAAAACATCTGTATCTCATTCACTACTTGAGAAATGTTGGATTCCACCATGGAAAATTCTGAAAGTAAGTTAATTCTTGAAAGAGTTTCTGCTCCGTTTATTACAAAGGGAAGAAACACTGAATTCCTGATAGTTAATCTCAGCACACAGGGGCTTTTGCCTTTACATTCCAAACTTACCTAGAAGCTAAAGAAAACACTTTACATCCTAGTTTCACAGTCGGTCAAAACCCGTCGTTTTAAAAGGTTAATATGATACTTTAAAATTTATTAAGATACATATTGATAATGTTAGGGTTGCCACTGTAATCTTAAATCTGATATGTAAAGAGCTATGTGCACTTACAAAACAACACATCGACACCAGACACTAGACTAAAGATTTACCAAGGAAAAATACATAGGTTTCTTTTACTTTGATTTTTAAAGAAGGCTATACATCCCTTCTTTCATAAAGATAAAAGGGAAAATCTAAGAAAAGTATTCACACAAATTGAAAGACACTTTTCTCATTCTCACACTTCAGAATTTAATAAAAATGGTGATCTAAAAGCTATTTTAAAAAGCTGTAGCTCTAGGCCACAGGTATCTCTAACAAGAAAATATTATCTACTCTTCCCAGAAAAAAATAGTCTGCATTTCCAATAAACACCAATAACAAGTGAAAAAGGTACTATTGAAATAAGCTCATAGTAAGAGGGAAGAAAATACATTGTAAATGCCTTTTCATAAAATCATTTCCTTAGACTTCACAAGGTTAACCACAAGGTTTGAAGAACCTTGTGATAACAACTGCAGTTGTTATTTGATAACTTTAGTTTCAAGACATCTTCTAAATGAGACTTCCTTCAGATAACATGTAAAAATGATTTAAAATTTATTGTTACAAGTTCTCCTAAGGAAGCATAAAATGCATAAGCTTTCACCATTCCTTTCCTGACACTTTATTTAATACACATTAAACTTGGAAAATGGATAACTTTAAAACAACAGCATCAATTAGAAAAAATACTTACAGATTTTTAATATCAACTGCCCCACGAAAAGCTTTCCTTGGAATTGCCTGAATCTGGTTTTCACTGAGGTCACTAAAAAAAAAAAGGGATAAAAGATCAAGTTATAAATATGATTTAAGAGTTATTTTAATAATTATTGAGAAGTGATGTCACTTTCCAAAAAAGAAAGCTAAAGAAATACTAAATCATTATAATTAAATTAATAGCATTAGATGCAATTTCTAATACAAATATTTTATATTTCTCATAGAAATTAAAAATTTGGAGAAAATGGTCTCTTGAAGTAACTTTTCAGATCTTTAATTCATAATAAATTATTAAATATGGTTCTCTTAAATTTAAAAGTTGATTCACCTCTGTGTAATAAAATATTTCTTTAAAACAAACAATAAAGTGTTCATAACTCAATTTTAAAGGGTTCTAAAGAAATAGTACTTGATATTTCTCCAACACCACTGATATAACTTAAGAATTATATAGAAAAATAGTTCCTTTTAACATCATAGAGAAGACTGAGCAAAACTGATAAAACCAGGGCAGTATGATTAAGTTTTCATAGCACTTTAAGTAATCTTGAAAATGGAAAATGGCAGTACTGGCCCAACAATAAAAACCCACAGTTCTTGCATGAAATATTAACAGCACATTGATTTAAAACCTTCTTTAAATAATTCTATTATAACCATAAACACAGACCATCTATATTTGCATTTTAATTTAATCGAGAAATACATTTTAATCAAGGGAACAAAAAGCACTCTTTGAGCTGAAAGGAGAGTTTGTAAAAATTACTCATCTCATGAAATGGATCATTATTTTCCCTTCAGAGTTCAGACGCAATTCTATAAGCTCATATAGTATTATTAGCCTTAACAAGTAGGATATAAATACACAATGCAAGAAATGTCATCGAAAAGAGGAAATTTTAAATAACACTACCACATAGCAGAAAGCTGAAACAGCAAATAAATAAGGTATTAAAGTAACAATGAAGTACTAAAATTATCTTTAAAATTCAAAATAACCGATGCTCATGAAGAAAGGCGAAGCTACTGACCACGGGTGCGTGGCTGATGAAACAGAGCCATTTTCCAATTAAGCGAAGGCATACTGGACAAATTCATCGACAGCCTCTCCCCCAGTGCTTATGACCAGAGCTGATTGCTCACACAGTTACGACCACACAATAGAGAGAACTAGATGTTATAGAGATTTAGTGTGTGGTTTTGACCTCATGAGCACCAAGTTTTAAACAACTGAGATTTGCATTTATACCTCAATATCTGCAATGTGCAAATTTATTTAAAAAAAAAAAGGTTCGCTAAGCAATCTGTAGAAACAAACGTTAGTCTATTTAAAGAGTAAAAGTCCTTAGAAAAAAGAAAAGTACATGTATGTTTTATTCCAAACAGTGAGTTTGTACGATACGCTTATGTAGGTGTTAATGTAGCCATTAATGTCCTAAGTGAACTGTTTTCAATAGCTCCAGTATATCCCTAAGAGTAATAAAACTTCACTTTCTTAAAAATCACTTGTTTCTCCAGCTTGTCATTGATTCAGACTGACTTCCTTCCTTTGTTCAATTACATCGAATTAAGAATACATATTTAAAAGCCTTAATGCCAGAAACAGTGCTCAGAGGAGGCTACTAACCTAAGAGAAGGTAAGAGAGACGCTAGAGAAAGACACTTCAGAAAGTAATAAGAAGTGAGGAGGGAAAAAACTGAGTTCAAGCAAATTTAAATCTAGAGCACTCCTTGAAAACCAATAGTGATTTTATTGTTGTGCCTCTGTCAATTCAATGTTTTCCCATCATTTGTTTTCTTTTTCCACTTCTCCTAGGACAAAATAAAAGCTGCTTTAGAGACTGTGTGTGAGTGTGTGTGTGTGTGTGTGTGTATATGTGTGTGTGTGTGTGTGTGAGTGTGTGTGTGTGTGTGTGTGTGTGTTCAGTCGTGCCCTACTCTTTGGGACCCCATGGACTGTAGCCTGCCAGGCTCCTCTATCCATGGGGTGCCCAGGCAAGAATACTGGAGTGGGCTGCCACTTCCTCCTCCAGGGCGTCTTCCCAGCCCAGGGATGGAGCCACGTCTCCTGCCTCTCCTGCACTGCAGGCAGATGGATGCCACTTGGAAGGCCCAAGGTAAATAAAAATGGCAGAGATGCTGACTTCAGATTTTAGTCTTTTTGATGGCCTCAGGCAGAATTCTAGAACACAGAAAGGTTTTATTTTGCTAACACTTACCATCTTATCTTTCACATAAGAGTGAGTAACTATTAGGCTCGGAGCCTTAAGATCAATGTTTCCTGTGTCACTGCCCCAGGAGTAGACTATTCTACGGGGTCTCTGCTCTTGTGCCCACCTCACTCTGGCAGCCAACTTCAGTTACGGATCTCAGTTCCCTTAAGTTAAGTGGGCAATGTTCACCCATGACAGGAAGAAGAACCGAAACAAGTTTTTAGTACCTTCTGTATGCAATATTTAAATTTTAGAAATAATACAATATCAAAATTTATATTTTAAACCACGTAGCCATCTTGTGAAGTAGGTATTATCACTGGTTATTATTACTTATTATTATAAAGAAACCAAGCTTCAGAGATGTCAGGTATTACTGCTAAACAATGACATAGAGTGTTAAATTAGATATAGAGGAAATCCAGGTAACTATTGAGTGAAGATGAAGGGATTTCTAAAGATGACACTGGGGGCTATTAAATCCATATCAATATACCCTGAGACCTAAAACTTCAGAGATTTTTTTCTTAACTCATTCTGCTGCTGCTGCTGCTGCTAAGTCGATTCAGTAGTGTCTGACTCCGTGTGACCCCAGCCTCTGACTTATTTCATTGGCATTTTTGTGTGAAATAAATGGCACAAGCAAGAGTATGGAGGTGCAAAGCAGAACTTTTCATGGGAGTAGCTTTTGGTTTGGTTTTCTTAGAAGGTGTAACATGCAATGGAGTAATACGAGATGAGGTTGGAAGGAGAAATCAGTGATGCGATTAGCAGACATTTTCGTACCCACTGAAGAGTAGTTCTTTCAGCCGACAGTGGTAGGAAGAGGAGAGTGGTGGATGGGAGCTGAGCAGATGTTCTTCCTCAGATTAAACTGTCAACAGAATTTAGCAGAATATCAGGGGTCAAAGACTCAAATCTAAATAACCAGATACAAGATTTTTATGATAGTTGGGAGAAAAGCAATGAGAATGTCAAACAATAAAATAACTGTTAATAAAACATTGCTTATTTACTCTGACCTAGTTAATGGATGAGGCGTCTCCCACCCTTTAGATAGAAAAGGTGCAAAAGATTGAGAGTGGTATCAGGAATGCATGAAGAACCAAACTTGGAAGCAAATTGTACGTGGATGTGGAGTCACTTTTAACTTAGATTAGAGGAACCATTAACAAAATTGGGAAATCAGAATTTACAGTGTCTATTGTGAGCTTGGTTGTGAATTTTTTTTTTCAATCTCAGTATAGAGATGTGATTTTTTTATCTCACAGTTTGATGACAACAAAGAGAATATAGGATAAGTAAAGCCTGAGTGGTACCATCTGAGAAGAGTGATTAAAAAGATCAGAGAAATAACATTTATTGGAGACTTAGCTGACTCAAGCCACTTTCAAAATAAAAAAGGAATTTTTGGAAATTTGATGAAAACAATTGAGCTCAATATTTCTCATCCTCCAGTGTTGCTATGGGTGGTTGACAGAAATTTAAGGAGACGGTAAACATGCCAGAGGAATTAACAGCACAGACTACAGGCTGAGGCTATCTGAGGTTGAATTCTTTAGCTCTTCCATTTATTAACCATGTGACCTTGGGATAATTGCTTATGTTTTCTGTACCACAGTTTCCTCATCTGTAAAATGAAACAATAACAGTGTCTATATTATAGGACTGTTAGGTGGACTGAATGAAATCATATTCTTAAAGTGGTTAAAAAGTGCCTGATATATAGTAACTACTATAGAGACATTGGTTACATACGTGTTACAGCTATTCTGTTAGGAGACTACGTATACCTCTGTTCCTTGAAAGACCATTGTAGGAATGTGAGATATTACTGATGAGAGTGCATTGTTTTGTGAACTATGTGATATGAGAAAAATGAGCCGGAACTACTGAGTTAGCAGGATAGAGCTGCCAATGGAGGAGTCTGTAATTACATCACTGGGCAACAGAGTGTAAAAATGTGCTTCAGAAAAGGAAATGGCTTGATTGGAGTTGATTTTTAGGAAGATTAATCTGGAAATTGAATTTTGAAGCAGGCAGGGACAATTGGCAAAGAGGTGCATTGGGAAGTATTGTGGAAAAAGGGTGGGTATCCAGTGAACTAGGCAATTCTTTTTGGAGGGCATTAAACAATACAGTGGAAAGTTGGGGTTAGGTTCAAACATAAGGTCTTTGATGCACGTTAAGGGGCTTGACATCTTGGGGAAAGTTTGGACTCACTCAACTTTACTGAGGAAGGCAACAGCAAAATGCAAAAATGTGAAAAGTGTTTAGGGAAAACAAGTGTGGTCATTGAGGAGCTGGGATGGAAGACAAGGGGCTAAATTTGCTTTGTAGATTTGTGGACACAACAAATGGAAAGGTATCACATGCTCAGGGACTGGAAGAACTAGTGTCGCTAAAATGTCCAAAATGATCTACAGATTCAATGCAATCCTTCTCAAAACTCCAATGTTCTATTTTCCACAGAAAAAGAACAAACAGCCAACCCTAAAATTTATTTGGTCCCACAAAAGAACCTGAATGGCCAAAGCAATCTTGAGAAAGAAGAACAAAGCCAGAGGCATCACACTTCCTGACTTCAATCTATATTACAAAGCTATAGTAATAAAAATAGAAATATATTAGCAGAAAAAGAGATATATCAATGGAACAGAATTGAGAGTTTAGAAATAAATCCACACATATGAAAAATTAATTTATGACCAAGAAAAAAAATGAACATATAATGGAGAAAGGATAGCCTTTTCAAGAAATGATTTTGGAAAAATTATACTGCCACGTACAACAGAATAAAACTGGACCACTAGTTTCACACACAGAAACTAAACTGGATTCAGACTTCAACATAAACATATGACAGGAACCATAAAATTCCAAAAAGAAAACATAGGTGATCAGCACCTTGACATTGATCTTAACAATGATTTTTTTCTAGACTTGACTCAAAAATCAAAGGCAACAAAAGCAAAAATAAACAAGTGGATATACATCAAACTAAAAAAGCTCTACATAGCAAAGAAAACCATCAAAAAATGAAGAGGCAACCTACAGAACTGGAGAAAATATTTGAAAAACATGCATCTGATAAGGGGTTAATGTCCACAATATACAAAGAACTCATACATCTAAATATCAGAAAACAAATAACCCAGTTAAAAATGGGCAGAGGACCTGAACAGACATTCTCCAAAGAAGACATATAGACACATGAAAAGATGCATAACATTACAAGTCATTAGGAAAATGCAAATCAAAACCACAAGGAGATGTCACCTTACACTTATCAGAATGATTATCATCAAAAATACTACAGATCACAAGTGTTGGCAAGGACACAGAGAAAAGGGAACACTAGTGAACTGTTGGTGGAAATGTAAATTGGTGCAACCACAATGGAAAACAGAATAGCAGGTCCTCAAAAGATTAAAAATAGAACTCCCGTATAACCTAGCAATCCTACTCCTGGGTATATACTCAGAGAAAACAAAATCATTCTCTTCAAAGAGTATCTGCACCCCTATTTCACTGCAGCATTATCAACAATAACCAAGATATAGAAACAACATGTGTCCCTCAATGGATGAATGGATAAAGAAGATGGAACAGAATATTATTCAGCCTGGTAAGGAAGGAAATCCTGCTCTTTGCCACAACATGGGTAGACCCTGAGAGCACATGTTAATAAGTGCAATAAGTCAAACAAAGAAAGACAAATACCGTATGATCTCATTTATATGTGGAATCAAATAAAAGTGGAACTCACAGAAAGAACATATTAGCGGTTGCCAGAGATGGGAAATTGGGGGGGTGGGTTAGAGAAATGGGTAAAGGTGGTAAAAAAGTACAAATGCTCAGTTAAAGATTAAAGTGCTGCTCTGGGTGTGTAATGTACAGCATTGTGACTGTTATTTAACAATAATGTATTGTATATTCGAAGATTGTAAGAGGGTAAATATTAAAAGTTCTTATTCAGATTTTTTAACTAGAAGTGTGTGCTTAGTCACTCAGTTGTGTCCAACTCTTTGCAACCCCATGGACCGTTCTCCAGGCAAGAATACTGGAATGGGTAGCCATTCCCTTCTCCAGGGGATCTTCTTCACCCAGGGGTCAAACCTGGGTCTCCTGCATTGCGGGTGGATTCTTTACAATCTGAACTACCAGGGAAGCCCTGAAATCATGTGAGGTAATATGGTGGGATGAGATTTTAGAGAATACCAAAGATATTTCTGTTTTAGGGCTTCTCAGGTGGCTCAGTAGTTAAGAATCTACCTGCCATCACAGGAGATGCAGGAGACATGGGTTCATCCCTGGGTCGAGACGATAACCCTCGAGAAGGAAATGGGAACTCATGCCAGTATTCTTGCCTGAAAAATCCCATGGACACAGGAGACTGTGTGGGTATTAGAAAAGAGTCAGACTCAACAGAGAGACTAACACTTTTTACTTTCATTTTCAATGATTATTAATAAAACATACTGCAGTGATCATTTAGTAATATAGCAAATCATTTTGTTCTACACATTAAATGAATATTATGTATGTCAATAAACCTGGGAAAATAAAAAAATCACTGCAAATTATCAGGCATGATTTGGAATTTTCCATGTGAATTAAAATTACTGATTACATTAAATCTGAAAGTTTGGTTTATTCATTTTCTGACATGATAAGAAAGTGAGAAGAGCTGGAAAAGACTGTCCCATTCTGAAGCTAATCTTGGTAGGAAGGATATGAACACAGATGAACATAAGTGGTTTCAAAATTCTTGATATTTGCATAACTGTAAAGATATAGGGCTCCCAGAGCCAGGCCTGAGAAAGTGAAAGTCGCTCAGTCGTGGGGAACTCTTTGTGACTCCTTGGACTACACAGTCCATGGAATCTCCAGGCCAGATACTGGAGTGGGTAGCCTTCCTCTTCTCCAGGGGCTCTTCCCAACCTAAGGATCGAACCTAGGTCTCCCGCATCACATATGAATTCTTTACCAGCTGAGCCACAAGGGAAGCACAACAATACTGGAGTGGGTAGCCTAACCCTTCTCCAGGGGATCTTCCCAACCCAGGAATCGAACTGGGGTCTCCTGCATTGCAGGCAGATTCTTTACCAACTGAGCTCTCAGGGGATCCCTGGCAAGTGGTGCTAGTAGTAATCACCCTGGAGTTTCCCATTTTGGATCCTCCCCCTTCTACTCCTTCCAACTCATTCATAAAACTACTTCAACAGCATCTTGAATCAAGCTCCTTCCTCCCATTTTCTATTGTCATAGTTCCTGTTGGATAACAATAGTCATCACTGTTCCATACATGACTGAGATTCCAAATTCATACCTTTGTCTTGATTTATGATCCTTAACAATATATCCTCCACATTGGCACCATCTTTACACTTCCAAAACTGAAATTAAGTCCAACTGAAATAACCATCTCTTGAATTCTTACACTGTTCAGTTAAGAGGACACCATCCTTACAGTAGTTCAGACCAAAAACTTGGAGTCCTCATCAACATCTAATATTTTTCTACACCCAACATGCAATCCACCAGAAAATTCCCTGAACTATTCAAAATATCTTCAGAATCTGGTCTACCTACACCTCTGCTCCCCTGAGAAAGCTACCGCCCTCCCTTCTCTGGATTATCTTCATAACTTCCTGTCTCTCTCTGTTCCCTTTGCCTTCTTATAATCATAGTTTGCCATGTCTCCAATCAAAATTCTTCATTGATGTCCCATCTTAAAAGGAGGGGAAAGCTCAAAGCATTACAAGGTCTACAAGACTCCCAAATAATTGATGGACACCTCATCACTTTATCCTTTTTGACCTCATCTCTTTGTAATCTCCACCTTGCCTACTCTTCTCCAGTTACACTGGCTTTCTTGGAATTTCCTGAAGCCTTCACATTGTGTTCACTTGTGGGACTTCCTTGATACATTCTGTGCTTCTATTTTCAGACCTTCATTCATGGATTCCAGTCTTTAACTCACCTGTTATAAAATCATCTTTCCAACTCTTTCAGCTTATCCACATTTTGTTTTCTTAAGCACCTAGTTCCTATCACCATGAAATGCAGGGTTATACACTGTTCAAGACACAGAGCAAACAGTACTCCCTTAAACATAGTTTTTTTCCAATCCCCCAGCTGAGCCATGTGCTAAGATCTCTGTAATGTATTTGCTATGTGATGCTGTGCAGGTCACGTAACTCTCTCTCCATTTGTGCACCTATAAAATGAGCTAGGATAAATCACTCTTAGGGCCATTTTGCCTGGTCCAAACAACAATATTATTATTAATGAAAATTAATATTCAATAACTAAATATCAATAAGCTTGTTATATAATTACAAATTAACTATTTAACATTACTATTTATTATTGAGGAGTCAGTTATTAGCCTCTGTGCTCTTAAGCTGGCATGCACACATATTACTGTAACACTCAAATTTTTAGTTAATTTGTTTTTGTGATAACTGTCTTTCTTTTGAGACAATATGATGAATAAAGGCAGAGATTTTAGTTCATCTTATTTATAAAGAATTCCTGGCATATCACAGGCTTTTAATAAGCAAAGGTTTATGGAAAGAAAAATAAATTCTGAAGAAAAATCTTACATGGCAATGGATATGTGTAAGCAAGGAAAAAAGGTGGTAAGTTATAAGCCTGAAGTTGGAGCACTGATAAGTAGCAAAATCTGGTATTATATTCACAGTAAGGGGGAATCAGGAAAGAAAACTGGACTCCTGAAAGTACTTTTAAATATATTGATATCAAGGCAACACAGGAGAGGTAAATGTCACTGTTTTATAAAACCTTGAGTTATTAAACTAGAGTTCAATGAAGAGATCAGAGGGAGAAAGACAGATTAATGAGTCTTTGTACCACTGTGAGAATTGAACATAGCACACATAAATCTTCAGAGGATATGCATTGCAATTTCATATTTGCAGGTTACTGTTACTAGGAACCAAAACTTAGTGTACTGGAGACTTCAATATCTCAAAGTGGGAAAGTCAGCTGTGTTCTACTTCTCTCTCTCACTTTTATTCTCTCACTCATGCATCCAAAAGGATTTACTCACAACATGAAATATCATATACTCATTGATTTGTGATAATTCTGTTTCTTTTATGGTATGTTTTAAACTAACAACTTGACCGCTGCTTCTTGCTAAACAGGGCTATCTCTTCTACACATATCCTGTCTCTTCCTGGTCTTAATTTAACCCAATGTAGCATATCTTTAAAAGAAATCATTTTTGTCCAATATATGAATGGTCTCTTTTCAGAGATTATTGGTGCTGTTTCTCTACTAAAAATTGTCTTGTAAGTGTGGACTTAACAACAACTCCAGGTACTCAGCAACCAAAGCTTTATCAAACACAGTAGTAATAACGCACATCCAATTTTCTTTTGGGCCTCCCTGGTGGCTCAGCGGCAAAGAATCCACCGCCAATGCAGGAGACACCGCTTCAATCCCTAGGTTGGGGAAATCCCCTGGAGAAGAAATGGCAACCCACCCCAGTACTTTTGGAAATCCCATGGATAGAAGAGCCCAGTGGGTTAAAGTCCATGGGACTGCAAAAGAGTTGGACGTAACCTGGCAACGAAACAGCACTTTTCTTCTAATTTCCAGTATGCTTTGATAATAGTGCTTTCTTCCACATAAGAAAAAGTGTTAACAGGTTTTTACATAACTTACGGATGACAGTTGCAAGACTCCATAGATACCTAAATGTGTTCAATTTAGAATTGATGGATAAGATAATACTCAAAGATAACTTGCATTGGGAAAGTATTAACTGCCAGGTGATACACTTTTATTTGTTTCTATAATCATATCAGGAGTACTCTTTTACCATTTGGAGGCAAGGAACTGAAGTTTACAGAGGATATGCAATTTAGCTGTGGTCATATAGCTAGTCTACTTGTTGACATGTCTCACAAGAGCTAAAATTTCTGAGAACAGATACTGAATAATTCACCATTGCATTGCCAGGGCTGAATATAGGGCCTCGCTGTGGTCATGCTAACTCGTTTCAGTCATGTCCGACTCTTTGAGACTCTATAAAGCATAAATAAAAATGTCCACAACTGATTAGGGAATTAGGATTGTACTTATTGACATTTAGATTTCCAAACAGATTATTTATTTAATAGGTACTCGATGTCTCCTTTAGGATATATCACATGAAAATGTCATGGTTTACTCTGCTAAATTAAGACCATGATATTATTTTCTTCCCAAAGATATGGTTAAAAATATTATTAAAATAATATTTAAAAATATTATTTTTAAATATCTAAATATCTTTACTAAGATCAGTAAGATAAATGTAACAGCAAAGTTAGAATCATGGTGTTAGTATAAATATTACATATTTCAAGTGGAACATAGTCACTGAAAATCTTTATTAAGCCTACACAATAGTCTCAGTTTCAGCTGATGGACATAAAGTCTCTGTAATTTTCTCAATATTAGGCCAAAGGATATGTGTGATTCTCATAATTTAGTCTATAAAACATGGATGCAAATAAAGAAATAACAGTTTCCTGAATACAACTCCATGTATTTGTATCTGGAATTGCACTATTCATGTACTGAGACATATCAAAGATGTGATACTATTTTTTCATTAAAAAAATCTTAATATAGTCAGTAAGACTGGCATACATATATAGATGAATAAAGAGCAAATACATATTCATGGTAACATGCATGAGGAAATGAAATAATGAGTGATAATAAGAATGATATGACATATAAATCAGGAAATGCTTTAGCAAGGGGAAAGCATCTGGGTCCTAGGAAAAACAGTGGGGATAAATTGTTAAGAAGAAATGGGAAGCTGTTTCAAAAGAGACCAGCATAAGAAGACCAAAGGCATACGGATATATTAAGGGTGACATTTTTGGCACTAAATGGAAAGAAAACAAAATTTTGCTGCATTTAACTATTCATTAGAAGGAAAGAGAGTTGTGTTGGGATCCCAGAACATTCAAATAAGATGACTATGGATTTTCAGCTAATCTTATTAGCAGAGAGAAACAAGGTGCTGCCGCTGCTAAGTTGCTTCAGAACAAGGTGCGAGAGTAATACAACAAAGCAAAGCAAAGCTTCAGAAACCTCTGTGCAAGAATGACTGGAAAATAATATCTAACAATATCAACTTCAGAACATAAAGTTGTATTGTTTTTCCTCCCCAATTGTTCTTAAAGATATACTTACAATGAAGGGTCTTTGCCAATATATATATACTCAATTCTGACTTTATAAAAACTGCTCTATAAAGATAGCCAACCATCAGCCTTGCCTTCCAGAATTTTCACATTCCAGTTAAAAAGTGATTCTTCATGGCTATGAAAATATTTTCAATTGAAGGCAAACTTCAACTGGAAAGCTACAAATCAATGATTAATAAATAAAATTGGCAAACTCAAATCTCAACAAATTATGATCCCCACCAAGAGAAAACTTTTACAAATAGACTTTAAGAGTTTTACTGAAATAAAATTTATGTACCTAAAAGTTTATCAGTTTAGACTATACAATTCAATGGTTTTAGATCATTTAGAGTTATCAATCATATTTTAAATTTAGAACATTTTCATTACCCCTAAAAGAAACCTTACACTCATAAGCATTCACTCCCCTCTTCCTCTCCCATCTTGTAGCATGTATCCACAGTTCATTTTCTATTGTCAAACAACATTCCATTGTATGGATATAGCACACTTGTTATTGTTTATTGGAGAAGGAAATGGCAACCCACTCCAGGGTTCTTGCCTGGACAATCACAGGGACGGGGGAGCCTGGTGGGCTGCCATCTCTGGGGTCGCACAGTCGGACACGACTGAAGCAACTTAGCAGCACACTTGTTTACTCTTCAGTTGATACATGCAACAGACTTTGTAAGGCAATTTAAAAATTAACAACTACTTGTGCTGAGGACAAGTATATTTAATATGCTCTTTGATTTCTTTGTGATAGTTTTATTTTGATTTAATATATCATTTGCTCAATATAACAGAATCCCAATTATTGGCCCATGGTCATTAAGGAGTGGTTACTACTTTAAATCATCTTGAACCCTTTCAGATATAATCCTCTCTTAGAAGACTTGTTGGCTTTGGTTCAACTGTTTACATTGAGTTATAGTGTTCTTCCCCTAATTTTACCTCCATAAACCCACAACAGCTCTACAGTATGTGACATATTCTTTTGATCATACTCATAGAATTGGTATAGGCTATAAAAACATCTCTTAATTTCTTCTGTTTTGAATTTGGGATAAAACTTTGTGGGAAGGGAGCTGGGAAGGGGTTCAGGATGGGGAGGATACATGTATACCTGTGGCTGATTCATGTCGATATATGGCAAAAATCATCACAATATTGTAAAGTATTATTCTCTTAATTAAAATAAATAAATTAATTATTTAAAAAAACTTAAAGAAGCAGAGAATAGAATGGTGGTTGCCAGAGGCTGTGGGGAGGGGAAATGGGGAGTTACTAACCAATGAGCATGAACTGTCAGTTATGCAAGGTAAGTTCTAAGAGATATGCTGTACAATGTTGTACCTACAGTTAATATACTGTATTGTACACTTAAAATTTTGTTAACAGGGTTGATCTCATGTTAAATGTTCTTATTAAAAAATAAAAAATAATAATCAGTAAATGTTAGAATGCAAAAAAATAATGGGAATAGACATATTATTTTATCACTGTTTTTATCCATATATGCGTAGCCATACAGATGCTGATTTAAAAAAGCATTATTTTTTTCTAAATGTATTTACATTGAGACAGACAAAGGCAGAGAGAGAAATAATAGAGAAAAAAGAGAGAAAGATATAGAGATTAAAAACTCACTGAAAGCACAGGTATGTGTGCGTGTATATATATATACACACACATATATACATATATGGTGTATAGATATCTTAATTACAGATCACTACTTGTAATTTAGGTGGAATAATGTAAAATATTATGATCTAGGGAAGTTTTTATTCTCAGTTTAAACAGATCTCAATGATTTTCAACTTAAAACAGTCCTATACTACTATAATGCCTGATGATAATTTTAGAAACCTCACGTGAAGTCTGGAATAGTCTCTAGAAAATTTATTTTAAATAGGAGGTACAATGAAAATAATTGCCAAATGCATTCATCTAAGCACTCTTTACAGATCTTCACTTAATCCTTCCATTTCTAAAAAATCAAGGCAATTTTCAAGAAAATGTTCTTTTTAATCAGCACATCTCTCTTACTTGTTCTACAGATTTTTAAAAGGTAGAATATACTCTAATGGCGCTGAAATACTGCATCAGCTTTTAACAAAAGAGCTAATACTGCAATGCTGCTATTTTACTGCTCACGACGTATGGTTTCCAGTTGAGTATCCCATTAACCTCAGAGTGCAATGATATCATTTTAATTATATAAATTGAAACAGCAATGTATAATACTTATATCACGTAAAAATGGATTCGCTCTACGTGAAAGTGTCTAAACTATCTTTCACTATGAAGCCATAAATTTGCTTTAGATGGCAAACCTGCCTGTAAATTTAATTACTGGTAATTTTATTTTCCTCCACAGTTTAACCTCTCTTAGAGTCTGACCAGGAATATCATAAATCTGTACTTCCATGGATTACTTTGAAAACTACTGAGTAATGATAAATTAGTATTTGCTCAGACTTTAACTTAGAAAAGCAGATAAATGTAAGTTGCCAGAAATAAGTATGTCAACCTGTAGACATCATCATAGCCTAAATTCCTAATTTGTTAAAAAGTATGTATTTTTTTAGTGAAGCTTTTTACTTATATAACCAAACAATACATTTCATGGAAGATAACTATTTTTAAGCATCTGGTGGTGGTGGTGTAGTCGCTAAGTCGTGTCCGACTCTTGCGACCCCATGGACTGGGAACCTACCAGGCTCCTCTCTCCATGGGATTCTCCAGGCAAGAATACTGGAGTGGGTTGCCATTTCCTTCTCCAGGGGACCTTCCCGACCCAGGAATTGAACCCAGTCTCCTACATTGCAGGCAGATTCTTTACCCACTGAGTTATAAGGTAAGCCCTTAAGTATTTAATCCAAATAGCTATGGGTGAATAAGGAAAAAAAAAAAAAAACATGTTTCAAGTAAGAAACAGATGTTTGCATTAGTCCAAGAGAAAGACTAGTTTATAGGTAGTAAAGTCTCATACTACATATTCACAGAATTATCTAGTATCGTTAGAATATTTCAGGGGTCACATTCCAGGGAACTCATGCAATTTGGGGAGAGGTTGAGGGGCACGGGAGGAGTGTTCCCCATCAAGGATTCTCTCCTTCCTCAGAATTCCCCACAGGGTAGCTATTCTAAAAGGAACAGAAAGGAAACATGGTTGTGATGGGTGAAAGTTAGAACATTTCAGTCTTAATTAAATGTGACACACACCAAGTGTGACTAATCCTGTCTTCCTGTGAACAGAGCGAGGAATACAGCCAGGTCACTCAAACTAGAGGGTTTAGACTCACATGGCTCTGCCACTTACTGACTTTGTCACATGGGCAAGCCACTCTGCCTCTCCAATTCCTCACTCCTTCATCTGTAAAGTGGGGACAATAATATCACCCACTTCATAAAGTTATCACTTGGAAGAGCTGGAATAAATTAAAGCCTGTGCAACGCTTGGCGGGGTGCTAGGCACAAAGCAAGCACCAGATCGTGCCAGCGGTGCCACAGCCAGGTACATGTCTCTCTCTGTTCCCTCCACGTCAGGGTGAGCTTGAGGGCTTGGTCTCTGCCTTAACCATCTATGAGTTTTATCCTGGATGTGCCTTCATTAGCTCTATGACCATGCACTAGTTTTTTGTTTTTTAACTTCTCTAAGCTTTCATTTCCTAATTTTTATATAAAGACTAACATTTAGAACCCATTCCATAGGGCTGTTGGGAATATTATATGAAATATTTAACAAAGGACCTCACAAGTATTAATGATAGTCAGTAAATGCTACATATTATCATTTTATTATGTGGAAATATACACCAACAAACAGGATTTTGAAGATGCCCTACAATCTAGGTAAAATTTTAGTATACTAATCGTATCTACAAAAGTACAATTTACCAAACAACAGAAAAGCCTTTTTGCACAGTTAAACACAATATCTGTGAATTATATTGCTGTCATTATCAATAAATACTTAAAACAATCCCAGCAAGCTCTGAGCTATTTTAAGATACATTTTAAATTCAGGGAATTTAAATTCATCGTATATAGTTTCTGAATTACAAAGAAGGATAAGAGGTTCATAACCCATATCCGGGTATGCCACAATGTTCTGAATGTAAAAAAGCCATTGTATAATTTCTGAAAGGCAATCTTAAACTAATGTTACCATTTAATGCACAGTCCACCCTTGATTATGCAGCTAGCACACATTTTCAGGAGATCCAAAACCACATTTTCATCATGCTATTATTTCTGAACTATATCTAAAAAAGAAGGTTCTGAATTCGGTGAGCTACCCTGGGTGGGGCCTCAAGGATGAAGGAAATGGGGGTGAGTGTTTCCATCACCCCTGGTGACCCCCTCTCCCAGGACACAAGCCTCAATTCAGGAGCAGTATGGCGGGAGCGTCTCACTGCCGGTTGCCTACTTCCAAGCTTGCAGTGCTAATGGAGAGGAAACTGCCACACTGCAGAGAGGACTAAACATGACAAAGAAAACTCAGAGACAACTCAGAGCTATGCTTGTGCCGAAGTAAGAAAGGGAGAGAAATGTAAACCTGTGGCTGATTCATGTTGAGGTTTGACAGAAAACAACAAAATTCTGTTAAGCAATCATCCTTCAATAAAAAAAAAAAAATTAAAAAGGAAAGAAAGGGAGAGAAAACAACAGGGCAAAGAGAGAGAAGGGGTGACAGAGGCAGGCAATAGAAGAGAGGATGAGATTAAGAGGGAAAAATGATAAATGGTGTAAGACAAAAAAAAAAGACAACAGCAACTTGTGCAAAAGAAGAATCAGGGCTAAACAGTTTTTAAATTGCACAGTTTATTTCTTTTATGTACTTTGGAGGAATGCTTTTTACTTAGCCATCATTCCATTGTTTTAAACATGTGTTGTGTGCTAAGTCATTTAGTCATGTCTGATTCTTTGTGACCTCATGGACTGTAGCCCACCACGCTCCTCTGTCCATGGGATTCTCCAGGCAAGAATACTGAAGTGGGTTACCATGCCCTCCTCCAGGGGGTCTTCCCAATCCTAGGATCGAACCCAGGTCTTTCACATTGCAGGCAGATTCTTTACCATCTGAGGCACCAGGGAAGCCAGTTTTAAACATATATCACATTTAATAATCATAAACATAAGTGGCAAGTATTGTTATCACATTTAATATTCATAAACCTAAGAGGCAGGTATTGTTATCACTCATATGCAGACAAGGACATGGAGCTTTAGAAGTGAAAAGAACTATTACCCTCAGCATTTAAGGAGTGCTGGGGATTCAGAAGTGAACAGAAAGTTCCTGCCCTCAGAAAGCTTAGAAACCTAAAATGATCCAGGCTGAATTTGTTCTGAGTTTGGAAAGATGTGAGTGGAGAATATAAAGGCATCCACCCACTTATATTCACTTGTTTCTTTATCTGGTGATGCCAGGGTTTTGCTAATTAGAACATCTCATCAATTGAACTTCGACCATGTCAGGTTATACGTTTTCAAGGAGACAAATACACTTTAAAATTTCTAAATTTTAACTCAAATATTTGTCTTTGCCAGCTGTCAATGGGTACTGTAATCCACCATACTTTACTGAATCTCTTAATAATATACGTCACAACATTTCACTAAGTTGATGGAGAACTCACTCCAGCCACTACCAACCGTTCCATTTGCTTAAAACTCTATTTAGACGCCAAAATCAACCCAGACACAATTGTGCTGTGTAAGTTAATCTGTAGGCCACAGAATCAATTCTGCCCAACAACTGTTCCAAAAAGCCACTTAAATCAATTTGCTACAAAAGTACTGCATAAAATGATATATGGGCGAACTTGACTTAGTTATTATACATAGAAAATTAGCTGCAGGAGATTCAGGGCTCATCTGAGTGCAGTTCTCAGCCTCAGTGTATCTTTGTGAGGCATATTCATAATAAAATAATTCCAACACACACGCGCCATTTGTGTATGTGTTAGTAGGAAATTAACCTAGTACGGACAGCTTTCTATTTACAAGATCTTGGAAATTTTATACATCTCAACAAAATTAAATATATTCTTAGCTAATGGCAATATTTCTTTTAGCTGTTTAAGGAACAAATGGACCATTTGCAAAAGAAGCATTGTCTGCACTACATGGGATTACTTCTTTAAAAGATGGATTAATTCCAGAAACCTTAACATTGAGGGGGATGTTTGATTCCCCACAGATAAAGTCATATGAAAGTGGGACTGAGTGATTGCTGCCTACAGTGGACTGAACTTCAGCACTGAATGGAGATTCAGTACCTCCACGACAGTCCTGCAGAGCTGGGACAGTTACCTATGTCACACCAGTGACCTATGTCCAGGGTAAGGTTGCTAGGTGACTTAATATTGAAGAAAAAAGCTTTGTGGAGGTTTAAAACATATGTGTATTTATAAACATATCACAAATGTATTATTTTAATATTCTTTTTCTGAAATATACTTTATTTACACTATATTAGTTGCAGGTATATAGCATAACCATTCAACATTATTACAGATTGTGCGTGCTTAGTTGTTCAATTGTGTCCGACTCTATGGGACCCCTTGGACTGCAGCCTGCCGGGCTCCTCTGTCCATGGGGATTCTCCAGGCAAGAATACTAGAGTGGATTGCTATGCCCTCCTCCAGTGGATTCTCCCAACCCAGGGATCAAACCCAGGTCTCCCAAATTATAGGCAGATTCTTTACCATCTGAGCCACCAGGGAAGCCCATTTCAGATTATACTGCATTAAAAGTTATTACGAGTCCAAAAGGCTGTTCTATACATCTGTGTCTCTTTTGCTGTCTTGCGTACAGGTTGATCATTACCATCTTTCTAAATTCCATATATATGTGCAAGTGACTCTGTGGGAGAGGGAGAGGGTGGGATGATTTGCAGAGTGGCAGTGTAACATGTATGATATCATAAGTGAAACGAATTGCCGATCTAGGTTCAATGATGGATGCAGGATGCTTGGAACTGATGCACGGGGATAATCCAGAGAGAAGGTGTGGGGCGGGAGGGGGGAGGTGGGGGTCGGGATTGGGAGTTCATGTACACTCATGGCTGATTCATGTCAATGTATAGCTAAACGAATACAGTATTTTAAAGCAAAACAAACTAAAAAATAAAAATTAATTTAAAAAAGTTATTACGAGATAATGGCTATAATTTCTTGTGTTGCACAACATATCCTTGTTGCTAATCTATTTTATACACAGTAGTTTGCATCTCAATTTCATAGCCCTAATTTTTCCCTCTTTCCTTTGGTAACCATTAGTTTGTTTTCACTGTGAGTCTGTTTCTGTTTTGCATATACATTTATTTATATTATTTTTGGATTCCACATATAAGTGATATCATACAGTATTTTTTTCTCTGCAAGCCTGACTTACTTCACTAATAATAATAATTTCAAGGTCCATTCATGTTGCTGTGAATGGCAGAATTTCATTTTTTATGGTTGGTTGGGTAATATCCTAATATTCTTACTCTTCGGTTATGGCTGAGATGAATATTTTACTTTGTTGTAAGAATAGATTATTTTGAGAAACATAATGGGGTCTCTCTTTCTCTTTGGTTAATCAAGTTACTTTATCCCAAGTATGGATGCAGGTGCTGTAATTGACTAAGGTTATCAACTGTGAAATGCACAGCATAACTTTCACTGTATTATAGGAATGTGTATAATTCCAAATCACATATTAGATTTAGAATATGACTTTTCTGAATACATTTAATAAGAAAATAATCTAAGTGTAATTCTTCATAACATTTTAACTTAGCAGAGAAGTTTGCTAAAATCAGGAGAGTAAAAAAAAATTCATGTTTATTATTTGAAAAATTAATAAAATCATCAAACCTAGCTGGATCAAAGTTTTCTCTCATCAATAATATAGGTATATGTTTTTCAGTCGGCAGATCTTTGAAAATAGGATATAGTCTCTCCCTATCTGGAGTGATTTACATGTTCTCTGACAGTAGCTGACGGGATGGGATGAAGTGACACTTCCAGATGTCTTCTATTAAAATGGGTGTCATTTGTTTAATCATTTGTTAATTATAGTGATGTGCCAAAAGAAATTCACATTGGAGAAAATGGAATAGAACTGTAAATATCTAAAATGTGGCTTAAAATACAACATTCCATTTTAAAATTAATTTGTGATGTTCTTTTTTCAATATCTCATTGAATGAGATGTAGCCCAGCTCTATACTGTATCCACATGGCTCGGTCAGTTTAACAAGATTTCATATTCATCCTGGTAGCATCATTTAGAGAAGGAAAGTAACTCTGCTTTCACTTTATGTATGGAGAGCATGAAGTGGCATGGGTCTTTAATGGTCTGCTAGAGGGAAAAGAAGTAGCATCAACACATGACGGAGATTCAGTTGCCCAACTCAGTTGATCAAGCTCAGAATTTATCAAAGGTACTTTTCCTCAAACAAAGAAACTAAAGTTGATGATGCTGGAAAAAAAAAAAAATTAAACAGGTTCTCAGCTACTGACTATACTCGACAGGTTAGCCATTTAAAATTATATTTTTAAGAATTTAGACAAAAACACTGAGCTGTAGATACAGAAATAAATCACAGCAGTGGATTTCTGATTATATATTAATTTTTAGCCTTAGCTACAAATTAAATACCTTCAATAATTTTATTTTAAAATTTAAATATGCCATTATATCTCTTCTGTTTTTCCTTATAATATTTCTAGCTTTTAATTATCATTTATTTTGAAGTCCTTAGTAGTCTCACTAATACTTGTATTACTGATGTTCTATTTTCTTCTTCTTAAGCAAATCAAAATTTAAAAAAATAGGTTTTCTCTCTGTAAGTTAGAAAACAGTGCAATAAAATGAAGCTTGTACACTGTCTCTACTTTTCAAGTAATCTGAATGAAAATATTTAACAATTCCTCATGGACAAAGCTTCTAATAAATAAAAAATTATACGAATAAGCAAAAAATTAAATTGAATTTCCAGAGGCTCCTACCCAGATTTTTTTCACTCCCTGAATAAATAAACTATCACTATTTTCATATTGACTAATGATAACAATTAAATGCAACTGAAGTAATCTTCAAAAAAGTGATGAATCTTCACAATTCAAATATAAAACTGAAAGTCCTTTTAGGGATGACAGGAATATTCTTTTCCTGTTCCTCTCAAAGCAAAAGTAATTCTTAAATATCATACTCTGGGTTGCTTAAATAACTACAGCCACTGGATCATATAATAATGCATACTAATCAATATGCATTAAATACATAATCAGGATATTTAGTACCATTCAACTAGTACATTATTAGCACAATAATAACAGTGCATATTGTTGAAAGATTAGGAAACACATAGATTTCTTAAGTCTCTCAGAAAGATAACAGATAGCAAGTTAGATAGGTAGACAGATTTACTCATGTTATTTTCTAGGCTCCAAATGTGACTGACTGGAGTATGTGTGTGTTGGTGTTAAGTCTCTTCAGTCGTGTCCAACTCTGTGTGAGCCCATGGACTATATAGCCCACCAGGCTCCTCTGTCCATGGGATTCTCCAGGCAAGAATACTGGAGCGGGGTGCCATGCTCCCCTCTAGGGGATCTTCCCGACCCAGGGATCAAACCTGTATCTCTTATGTCTCCTGCACTGGCAGGCAGGCTCTTTGCCACCAGTGCAACCTGGGAAGCCCTCTGAAACCACAGAGCTGTCTACAAAAGTAGGCTCCTGCTCAGGACACTCTTGGCAGAAGAAGTGGACACAGACCCAGGCACGCTAGCTATGCAAATGGCTGCAAGGCCACATGTGTGTGGGCGCTTGACACCTGCTCTGTGGGGGACCAGGTCGCACGGGCAGACCTGGAGAACACTGCAGGAGGGGGGTCTTCTGGGGAGAGGACATGCATCCTGACCAAGCAGGCCCACGTTCCAGGATTCCTGGCCTTGAGCCATAGACCTGGGCTCCAGAGCCACCTTCCCAAGAGCTGAAGGTCCCTCCGAGTGGCCCCCTGGCACCCACCTGCCGCCTCCCTCAGTAGACAAGGGAATCATCTCTCCAGGGAGTCCGGATGCAGACAGCTACTCAGGGTGATGAGAAGGGTTTATAGGCTTGGTAAAATCCCAGTCTATAAAATTTCCATTTCCTTTTGACCAGTTGTCTCTCTTTCTTCAGAATAATCCTGAACATCTTTTCACTGAGAAAGTTCTGTAGATTCCTCTAATACTATTTTCTATTCCCTTCTTTTTATTTAGTGAGTCAAGTGGCCAAAAGTACAATGATTTTCACTTCACTGCTATTGTGAAATAATTGCTTCTGAATTCATTTTCTGCTGTATTTACCATGAGTATGAGAGTGTGTGTGTTAAAGAGAGAGAGAGGTATTTTTTTTTTTTTTTTAATCTGAAGAACTGTTTCTTTCCAACGAGCCATGCCTTGGCAAACAAACATGCTCATCCTTCTGCATCCCCGAGGGCACATACCTGCTGGCTTTCGTCAGCAGTTTACAACTCACTTCTTTCCATGGAACACAGGATATGGCACCCTCCCACATGAATGTCTTACCGATTAGCTCGATCTTTTCTCCTCAAATCAAGAAAGGATGTTGGGATTCAAATGAAAGTCATGCTATAATATGGATAACCTTGAACAGACTTCAAAAATGGAAACTTCTGAATTAAATTTACTTCAGCTGCTCTAGCTCACGTTATGCATGGTGCACCTGACAACCAGTCACCAGAGCCCGCAGCAAGAACCTCTGGCTCTCTCTTGGACAGTTGCATCTGCCTGGCCCCTTCCCCGTTGCTCACCAGACATGCAGATCGCTCACTGCAGGCTCAGGCTCCTCAGAGAACGTGCGGCCTTCCCAAACGGCAAGGCAAACTGCTGGGTTTAAAAGTTGTTGCCAAGAAACTTAGAAGTTTTTATTAATAGTGGTAAGAAGTCAGAATCTTGTGGCTAATGCATGACTAACAGGGAAAGAGAATTGTATTATGTGTCCAAAGAATGGCTTTTCAAAGAATACCATTTCCTTCTGCAAAGCCATCTCCTTAGAGCAAGCATTTATCAGGGCCACCTCTGTTTCTGTCCTGCTTACAATCCCCATATATTTTGGGGTCCTGAATTCCACATCTAACTTTTCTCCTGCCTTTGTTCAGGGAAAAATATTAACAACGCATCACACCAAAAACTAAAAGTGTATAAGGTATTTTCATCTTTCTCATTTCACACAACAAAGAGGAGCTGGGTGTATAGTGGATTTTCTGAAGATCATTTATTTGATGGAGTTACCCATTCACTCTCTGTACATACAGTTTTAATAAAATGAATAGCTAGTCTTAAATTCAGGATTGTAATATTATGCATCTAGAATTTAGTTAGCTATTCAAACAGATAAACATGCCAAGGGGTCTTTTAGAGGCAGCAATTCATTTGAATAATGCATATTTTTCTTTTATCTGTTCTTAATTTGCAATTTGAAATTGTTAAGTCCTTGCTTTTAAAAGCTGCCTGATTCATTTCTGACCATAAGAAAAGAGATATTTGAACGGTTTGTTTTGCATACTGACTTTTGGCTTTTCTTGGCTCCAGACTGGCTGGAAATCCTGTATACAATTTCAAACACTTTTCCCAGACTTCTCCTCAGACTTCTCCCATTATTGCTGCTTCAATCTTTCTTCCTCATTATTCATCCTTTAAAAAGTAGCACTTCCTCATACTCACTCTCCGTTTGTAGGCAGAAGCGGTGTCTGGGGCTGCTGGGAATCATCCTATTGGGTTGATCTCTCCTTTATGGCAAAGCAGAGACAATCGGGGCAGAAAAACAAGAATCCAAGCTGGTACTCAGGTCTGCTGTTAATAACACCAGCTTCCCCCTTCAACCACTGTCCTCTAGAGACATACCGCCTTAAGTGGGCAAACCACTGAGAAAATTCCCATCTGACAACTGGCTATGAAGGGTCAAAGGAATTAACCTGTGGTTAAGGAGGCAAGGGTTTGCTTAAGTACTTTAGCACACAGACAGTTGTCATGCACAGAGACTGGAGCAGCTGGTTTCTATCTCTGATGATAAATGAATCAGAACAATGCCACAGTGGGAATGATGGCTTTTAGACAAGGACAAAGTCTCCCTTGCATTTAGGAAGCAACCATTATGGGCCGGGGCTTTGTATATTTTATTTCATTTAGTCCACGTGACAGTTTCAAGGGACTCTTAAAGGAAACCAAGGTTAGAGAGTAGCTTTTCTCCTTCGAGGTTGCAAAACAAGCAAGTGGTAGAATTTGTGTGAAGCTCATTTTATAGAAGTGAGGAGTCCTTTCCACTATAGCAGTGATTCTCACATTTTACAAGGACAAAGGGAATTTAGAAACCTTGGAAACTCTCACTAAGTTGGTGAATCTGACTGGAAAACTACATATAGCCACATGCACAAGGTCATACATGCTTGCTGTTGGTGCATGGCGTACAGATCTAATAAGTGCTTTGTGGTAAAGTGTGCTAACAGAGACACAGCAAAACCTGGACCTGGTTACAGAATGCAAATGGTAACCTGGAGAAGAAATGGCAATATGAGAGAGGTGATGGCAAAAGCCCCTTTCCGTCTTCTGATTCTATGTAAATCCTTTTTAACATTCTCAACGACATTCAATAAACATTCCTACAACTCTTACTTATGGAAAGTACACTTAACTTAAAAACACTCCCTAAGATATTTTTAAAGGATCCAAATTAATAACAGAAATAAACAGTAAATTCTGGAAAATATGATGTTCAGGTAAGAAATATCGCCTTTTAAAGTAACACATTAATATAAAAGCAAGATTCCGTAAAGAGTAGTCTTCAAGCACACTGAATTACTGAAGCAGAAACCAATTTATCATTTTAATAGCAGATAATTTAATAACAGGGTTGGGCGCAGAGCTCTCTGCATTAATGGCCAGGAGAGGAGCAAAGAGGATGGAGGAAACTGACATGGTTCTTAGTGGGCTGGGGCTAAGCAGTGTTGCCAGCGCATCACTGAATCACCCCTCCAAGCTCCCCCTTCCTTGCCCTGGATGCAGACAGGGCACTTATTTGGTGCCCAAGAAACAGGGCTGACATTACTGCAAAAGCAAAGAAAGTATGGGTTAGGATAGGATATGCGTAGGATATCTGGACAGAATGCAACAAAATCTTTTGTTACGGAGGCTCAGATGGTAAAGAGTCCACCGGCAATGCAGGAGACCCAGGTTCTATCCCTGGATGAGGAAGATCCCCTGGAGAAGAGAATGGCAGCCCACTCCAATATTCTTGCCTGGAGAATTCTGTGGACAGAGCCTGGTGAGCTACAGTCCATGGGGTCCCAGAGAATCAGATACGACTGTGTGACTAACACACACATGGAGATGTAGGCACTGGGAAACAAGTATAGAGATGTGTGGCCCCACACTATGAGAGTAAAGCTTCATGGAACAGGTGGACTTGACAATGAAAAGGTGTTGGGGAAGGCTCAGGGGGAGGGGATATATGTATGTTGCTGCTGCTGCTTCTAACTTGCTTCAATCATGTCCAACTCTGTGTGACCCTATAGACAGCAGCCCACCAGGCTCCCCATCCCTGGGATTCTCCAGGCAAGAACACTAGAGTGGGTTGCCATTTCCTTCTGCAATGCATGAAACTGAAAAGGGAAACTGAAGCTGCTAAGTTGTGTCTGACTCTCAGCAACCCCAAGAACTGTAGCCTACCAGGCTCCTCTGTCCATGGGATTTTCCAGGCAAGAGTACTGGAGTGGGGTGCCATTGCCTTCTCTGATATATCTATACAGAAAGCTGATTGTCATTGTTGCACAGCAGAAACTAATACAGCAACATAAAGCAATTATCCTGCAATTTAAACAATACACTGAAAAATAAAAGTGTTGAATGCAGTAGACGGCAGAGACACAGAACTGAGGACTTGTCAGGCTAAGAGATTTTAAAGAACTTTTCTCTTAAAAATGAAATTTAAAAGCAAGTTCCATGTTATCAAAAGATTGTGACATACATAAAAAATAAAAAACAGTGATATGATAAAAGTTTCTCCATTTATAGCTGATGGAGGCTTCTGAGCTATGCCAGGATCCTAACATACGTGTGTCTGATCCAGCGCCTAGAGATATAAGAAATGCCCCATGAGAAAAGCTATCACAACTGCAGTCAAACCAACATGACAGTTACATTTAAGTATCAACTGAGTTGATTTTTTTTTTTTCTGGAGTCAACTTTTAGGGAAAATACAAATAAAACAAGACAATAATATTATTGCACATTTATAATTTTCACTTTCTTTGGGCGCCCTCCTGACTTGAGCTCAATTCATCCTTTGTCATTTGCCAAAATGGCAGTTGGTGGGAGCAGGTCACTTGATCACTCTCTTCAAGTTTCCCATCCTGGACTTAACCTCCTGAATCTAGGAAAACAAGTCTGTCTTCTAATTCACCGAGAAAATGGAGAATGTTCCTTTCCTTGCCCTCCTACACTGATCCAGGTACCCGTGGCCAGTTTGTCCTCATCTCTGAGGTCAATGTACTGTGTCTCACAACCACACAGACCTCTTCCACCATGTGTTAAACTAGTATTCCTTTTATCCTTGAGAGTCAAATCATGTTGTCACTGCCAATCCAATAGAGGCTTCTGCCCACCATCTGCCACTTTTGAATTCTGTGGCATTCTTTGTCTTCTTGTTCTCTTCTTGCCACACCGAGGCACGATCTCAATCTCACGTGTTATTCCTTTTCTCCAGAAAACCATTTTACAATGATGCTCTGTAGGGGTTATTAGTCATCTTCCTTCAAAAGGCAGGTTATCAGTTCTCCTTAAATATTCCAGGATGCCTTGTAGAATACAATACTTCCACCATCAAGTCTGCCTAGTAGGTAGCAAGTTTTCAACAAATACTTGATCATCACGGTTATAAAGCCATTTATAGTCTAATTCCAAAATACATTTTTAGCTTCTTTTCAAGGTTTTCTCCTATTCTACTTCAATAGCTGATATTTTAGCTATGGTTCAATCAACTTGTGAGGAATGAATGAGTGATTCATGCAAGCGCCTTGAGCTAAAGTTATCTACTTGAACCAAAATGCATTTAAACTTTATGAGAAGATGTATCATTTCCATGCCTTGTCCCCTAAAGCACTGATCTCTGGAACTTTCAGTTTTCTGGGTTCTGTCCTTGAGAAATATTTTAGGCCTTTTCTGGGAAGGCAGCTATGACTCAGGTGGGAAAAAATTAAATCCTGTTTGAGTCTGCACACAGTAAAATATAAGTCAAAATTTTAGTAGCTCTTTTAAAAAGACCAAAGTGAATCCTCTGTGCCCTACCCGATTCTTCATCTTTTAATAAAAGACTTTCTAATCACCAAAGCTGTGTGTGCATGTACAAATAATCTGAGCAGCATACAGGGAAAATGTCAGTGCCTTCCCTGATATATTGCTATAAAGAACCTGGAGATCTCCCAGGCATGATTTGACCTATGAGAAACAGAATCCCATTCAATTCAAGACTCCTATTCATGTGACTTATTTTAGTCACTTCTAAACTACTGGAGCAAGGAAAAGTAGCCTTTTTCTATTTCAATACATGATTAGCAAAATTTTCATTTTTATTTATTTCCTCAGCTTTGTCTCACATCTGAAAAAGTCTCCGTCTGTAACCTGTCTAAGCATTCCCTAGAAAAATATTAAATAGACAAGAAACTCTAGCCATCATTTCAATTGCAGGGAAAATTCCATGGAGTTTTCCAGCAAAATAGCAATGCCTCCTAATATTCCTTCTGCACCCTCAAGATAAATCTCACAGCAAATGTGAAGCCCCTGCTTCCAGCGATGGCCTCTCCAATTTATCCTCCAGAGCTCTAATTGAGGAACTTTTATTTTATTTTTTAATTTATTTATATTATTTATTTATTTATTTTTACCTCTTCCTACCCTGCCAAGCCTTCAAAATTTGCAAGGTGGGATTTGGCTACTTTTCCAGTTTTACTTCACAGCCTCATCCATGTTCTGCACCCTTCATGAAACTGGTTCCCTTTCCTAACACACATCGCCTCTTGTTCTTGGCTGGGTGCTTTGTACTGACCTCCTGTCTGCCCACCCCTCACCCTGCGTACACCTCCCTTCTCCACTCAGGAGGAACCAGGAGCTCACTATGACGCCCATTTAATCCAGTTTGCCTTTCCCCAACCATTCTCTTCCCCACTCACAACTATCACCTAGGGATTTTCACATAGGGATTTATGCACATCTCGATGGAATCATTTGCTTGGTTGTAATAGCATTATTAATATATTCTTGTTTTATTAAAATCATCTTAAAATACAAACTGGGTTCTCTGACTAGGCTAAATGATGACTAAGACATCATAATTACATGGAAAATGTTTTTCCCAACAAAGTACTTTAAGGTCCTTATAGAGAGGAAATAAACTTTGGTTAACAAGTAGAGTTCTGGGCTGAGGTGCAGTAGGTGGAATGTTTTTAGGTGGGGATGTTTGCTAATCTACAAAGGAATTACACACTGGCTCATGGAGAGAGAGGGCATACTTTTAAGAAGCTTTTGTTGCACCTTGGAAGATACTTACTTCTAAACAATGCTCAAGGGTTGTAACATCTCTAACTCAGACACAAAGGACACTGACTATAGGTATTTGTGTACACACTGTATATTTGTGTGACTGCCCAGTTTGTGTATTGAGAGGGAGAGAGAGAAGGGGGAAGAGAGACAGAATGAACGTATGAATGAATGAATACGTTACCAGTACCACTATTATTTTGTAGCAAATGCATGTAGGAAGCAAGAAAACCAACCTAGACATGTTGACGGTATTAAAGCTGTATTTGAACAAATTTAAATGAAAAATTGAAAAATTCTTGCGAGAGGTATAAAGACCTAATGTAAAGAGATGAGCAGCTGTGATTGGGATACACAACGTATCAGTGCACAGGGCATCATGGAATGACATGAACTCCAGGTTGTGAAAGAAGAGGGTCTAACTGGAACAGGATACAGATGCCCTCCTCTGCTACACTGACCACCACAAGTTTTCACCAGATCCTCCTGGAGAGAGGATTTAAAGTCCATGTTAAAATTACTTTGACTATCATTCTCAGCCTTTTGGCTAAGATCAAGTGGAAAACTACCTTGACTACACATTCACTGTTTAGGAAGGGATTTTTTTTTTTCTTTCTTCTCATATGGAAGCTTTACTATTTCCAGTTAATCCTGTTGTGGCCTGGGTAAAAAAGTCTTGTTAACCCAAAGTGAGATATTCTAGTCAACGATGGAGTATGATTTTAATTACAGGGGGTAAAAATCGGTCCTCAGAAGTGCAGAGAGGCTAAAACGCTTTATAAGGGACTAGCTTAGGTCATTCTAGCTCCTTCACTAGTGAATTTGCTAAAAATTATGCCTACTCACCTTCCCAAACATTAGAGTATAACTAAATGCATTTTAGTTGGACTTTGAAGACACAAAAGATATCTAAATATCTAAATAAAATACATTATTTTACAAATAAATTCAATCCATTCCAAATTATAAGGGCCACAAAACCTTCTAGAACTTAAAAGTCACAAATATTTTGCATCAGTCTGAGTAAATTATAACTTCACTTTCCGTGGTAATATTATTTAAAGGGTGTCATTAAACAGATGAGAGAGATCATGTCAGTGGATTCTATGCAGTCCCTGTTTTAGTCCTTGTACTCTTTTCTACTGCCCCATATTTCAGTGTTTCCTTAGGCTGTACACATCAATTGAGGTTCACAATATACTATGCTATATACAAACCTGCAGCTGTCAACAACTGTAGGAAGGTCTCAGAAATTGATTTAGAGTTGAGAACATCAGCATATCCAATCCTAATAGTACACAAGAATATATATCTTCTTTGGGAAACTGACACACGGTTTACACTCTGACTGGTGATATGCATCCTTGCCAAGCCCAGATGTAGTTTCAACTCCAGGGAGATGCAACCTAATGATGGATCAGTATAAGCCAATCATGCTAACATTTGTACTTGGAACCCCTACAGTGGAGAACTGACAATATTTTTTTTTTTATATCCCCTACTATGTTTCTTCAAGTATATCAAGATGTTCTGCCAGGATGACAAGCATATGATGAATTTAATGGTATATAAAGATATGGCAGACTGCTTTCCAAAACGAAATTTCATAGTTGGAACTTTTATCAGTTAATTGCACTTCTGGCAACCTCTCTGAAAATTAAATTAAATAGTGGAACTATTTCATTAGAAGGCTTTGGCAAAATAAACCTCAAAGATGGAAAGCTCTATATAATTAAAAACGGGAGGTGAGTTACTTTCTGGGTGCTTTTATGTCGTAGGTCTTAACTGTACATCTTTCTTTTCAGTTTTGTAGTTAGTTCCTCATGGGCAGGGGCTGAACTTTACTTAGTTTCCTACCAGAGTCCACAGTACAATGCATTAATGAATATTACTAAGTTCACATAAATATTAGATTTATGTGCAGATATTAGTATACTGTGAGTTCTATAATACAAGTTTGAATCAAAGCCCCTCTACTAATGAAATTAATGCCTACTGTGGGTTGAACTGTGTTCCCCTCAAATTCTTATTCATATTCTAATCCCCAGGACCTCAGAATGTAACCTTATTTGGAGACAGGGTTTTTTGGTGTTTTTTTTTTTTTTTTGGTAGAGGTGATTAACATAAAATGAGGTCATTACAATGGGTCTTAATCCAATATGGCTGAAGTCTTTATAAAAATGGTAAATTTGGATATCAAGACAGATGCAAACAAAGGGAGAATGTCACATGGAGAGGCAGAAATGGGATGATTTTTCCAGAAGCCAGGGAACATTAGGGATTGCGGGCACCAGAAACTAGGGTGAGAGGCCCAGAACTGATTTCCCCTTGTGCTCTCAGAAGGAACTATCCCTGCTGAAGCCTTGACTTTAGGTCTCCAGAATTGGGAGATAGCACGTTTCTGAGCTTAAGTCATCTAGTTTGTTATCCTCTGTTATAGCAGCTCTAGCAAACTAATACACTGGCCTCAAACAAGTCATTTTAGCCTCTGTGAGCATTATCTATAAGACAGAAATAATATCTCAGCACCTAACACATGATGAGCACACAGTAAATATTAGCCTTGAAAATGATGAGAAAATAACAATCCATCCAACTCATGGGAAACATGTTTTATGTGCAGAGCCCTGATTTACCTTCTGGGTAGTAGCTGTTAATGGGCTTCCCAGGTGGCTCAGCAGGTACAGAATCTGCCTGCAACCGAGGAGATGCAGTACATGTGGGTACAATCCCAGGGCTGGGAAGATCCCCTGGAGAGGGCATGGCAAGCCACTCAGGTATTCTTGCCTGGAGAACCCCATGGACAGAGGAGCCTGGTGGGCTATGGTCCATGGGGTCGCAAAGAATTGAAACGACTGAAGCAACTGAGCACATCACAGAGCGATAGCTATTATTATGACAATATTCAAAGAGCTAACACACGAGTGAAAGAAGACAAATAGCAGATAAGTGAACAATAGAGTGGGCTTTCCTTGTAGTTCAGTTGGTAAAGAATCTGCCTGCAATGTAGGAGACCTGGGTTTGAGTCCTGGATCAGGAAGATCCCCTGGAGAAGCCAATGGCAACCCACTCCAGTATTCTTGCCTGGAGAATCCCATGGAGAGGAGAGCCTGGCAGGCTACAGTCCGTAGGGTCACAAGAGTCAGACATGACTTAGCAACTAAACTACCAAACAATATAGTATGTGAGATGATAAAACCTCTAGAGGAAAAATAGAACAAGGAAGGAGAATAAGAAGCAAATGTTGAAGGAAAAAAAATTATATAGTCTTGCCTGAATTGATAAAATATGAAAAAAAGATGTATAAAGGATATGAATGAGGTAACATGCTATGTGGCTAACTGGGGAAGAACACACCAGGCAGAGAAAACAGCAAGTGCAAAGGCCCTGAGATGGAAATATTCTTGACATGCTGTGTTAACAGCAAGGTGGCAAGTATTGCTGAGCAAAGCAGAGCAAGCAGAGTGAGAGCTGTAGGAGGCAATGCCTTGGAGAGAGTATGTGAGTCAAAATAATATTGGGACGAGTAGACCTAGGATGAAGCCACTAGGCTTTTTGGAAGCCACTTTAGCACCTGCCATTACAGGGGAGATGACATGTCTAACTTCTGTTTAACAGGATCCCTCAGGCTGCTATTTGGAGAATCATAGGAAAGGTGTTGAAGTGGAAACTGTAAAACCAGTTCAGAGGTTATTCTGATAACTGAGAAGGTATTGTAGGCAGCCTGGACTAAGTAGCAGAGGTGATGGGCAGGAGTAAGATGGTGGATATATTTTGAATGTAGAGCTAACAGAACTTGCTGTAGGACTGAATATGAAAGATGTGCTCAAGAGGAAGTCAAGGATGATCTCGGTTGTTTGATTTGAGCAAGGAAAAGATGCCATTAAATGAGGAGACAAAGTAAGCAGGAGAGGCTGGTTTGGGAAGCAGGATCAGGAACTCCATTTAGAAAATTAGAAGACATAGATTCTTCCCATCAGACGTCCAAATGGAGGTGGAGGGTAGGCAGTGGGATACGGGTCTGAATTTTGATCAGAGACTGGCTAGAGAAATAAATCTGAGAGTCCTTACAGGATTTCAATTTAAGAACCTGCATGAGATCACTAAATGGATTTGACCAAAAAAAATGCTGAATTTATTAAATGCTTATTGCATTCCAGACAATTTTCTATATGTTTTACATAGGTTGTCTCATTAATCCTTGTAGGTAATCCTAAAATGATTCAATAGCTTTCATTTTGCATTCTAATTTTTTGACTTTGCTCACCTTTACAAAGGAAGCTGTTTTTCATCGTTTTAAGTCTTGCTGATCATAGCAACAGAATGCAACACACTCATTTTGCATCTAAACCAAGGTCAAAAAAATCTTCAGTAAAGGGCCAATTAGTAAACATTTTAGGCTGTGCAAGCCATACAGTCTCCGTTACAATTCTATGGCTACAGTGAGAAAGCAGCCACAGACAATACATAATGCAGTGGGCGTGGCTGTGGGCCAGCGAAACTTCATTTATAAAACCTGGCAAAGAGCAAGAATTGTCTTGTAGGCAGCAGTTTGCGGATCCCTCATCTAAACAGGGAGAAGGCAATGGCACTCCACTCCAGTACCCTTGCCTGGAAAATCCATGGACAGAGGAGCCTGGTAGGCTGCAGTCCATGGGGTTGCTAAGAGTCGGACACAACTGAGCGACTTCACTTTCACCTTTCACTTTCATGCATTGGAGAAGGAAATGGCAACCCACTCCAGTGTTCTTGCCTGGAGAATCCCAGGGACGGCGAAGCCTGGTGGGCTGCCGTCTATGGGGTCACACAGAGTTGGACACAACTGAAGCGACTTAGCAGCAGCAAGCAGCAGCAGGAGCATCTAAACAGATGATTTAAATTAATTTGATGTTTCATGTTGATAAAATCAGAAAACAAATAATCAGAAAAGGAGTAAAAAAATTTCCCAGTGACAAAGTACTCTCAATATTGAATTAGAGGCTTTCAAATTTCATATTATAGTGCTCTTGAGATTGAGAGTATCTCAGAATCTAGAAAATTTCCTTAAAAATGTGACTTGGTGAGCTTCACCTGAGAGGACTCCAGGTTTTCCATAAGAAGGGTTCTAGGGATGGAAATATGATGGCACGAAGAAGGACAGGTATATGTATTGAAGTACTGATTGCCTTAGCAATCCATACAGCCGTTACTTAGATTCCTGAAGAGGTGGCATGATTTTGGAGAACTACTGAACATTTCATGAGAGGAGATCATTTTGTTTATTTTAGTACTTAAGTCTTTACTCTGCAATATGATTGTTCTGAAGTCTTACAGCTTCAGAAGGGCTTTTATGATTTGAATGCTTAATATGAAAGGAAATATATGGCAGGATATATAAATTATAGTTCATACTATCAGACAGTAATTAAAGTTAACAATTCCAAGAATAATTAATAACATGAGGGTGTGTTCATTTTGCCATGTTAAGTGAATAGTTGGGAGACAAAATTCTGTATGTGGTAAGTTATTAATTTTTATAATTCAGGTAACTTCAAAATGTTCCTTGCATCTGTAATCTTCTTCCCATTTCTACCATCACTACTCTTGGTCAGGCCTTATCACTTTTCACCTAACCTATAATATTAGCCTCCTAAACAGGTTTTAAGCACCAATTTATTCCTTTAAATCTCTACTCCTCAGCCCTCCAATCAAAGCATTGAATAGATGTGCCATCTTTTTTTTTTTAATGTGGACCTCATATAATCATTTCTTTCTCCGAATCTGTTAAGTGGTTTTCTAATACAGATAGAGTAACACTCTGATGATAAAGTTCCTACTTTAATTATTTCATGCTACCTTTTCACTTATATCCCCCCAACAGATTCCACACATCCATGATCAATTCCAGCCATTTACTGAGCATGCTTTGCCCTTCCCCACCCCTCAACATGCACCCCTACCTGCCACTCTCTTTTGTTATTTTGGTGGTGAAGTCTACTGCCCTGAAGTCCCACCACCTACAAGAACCATCCCTCCCTCCATTTTCCCACTCCACTTCCTCCCATGTCTCTGCCTGCATCTCAGTCTCCTATGTGCCATTCTTTTCAGAGTCAGTATTAAAGGTTGTTACACTCAAAGCTATGTTTTTTTCTAGTAGTCATGTATGGATGTGAGAGGTGGACCATAAAGAAGACTGAGTGCTGAAGAGTTGATGCTTTTGAATTGTGGTGTTGGAGAGGACTTTTGAGTGTCCTTTGAACAGTAAGATCAAACCAGTCAATGCTAAAGGAAATCAATCCTGAATATTCTTTGGAAGGACTGATGCTGAAGTTGAAGCTACAATACTTGTGCTACCTAATGTGAAGAGTCGACTCACTGGAAAAAACCCTGATGCTAGGAAAGATTGAAAGCAGGAGAAGGAGGCAACAGAGAATGAGATGGTTGGCTGGCATTACCAACTCAGTGGACATGAGTTTGAGCAAACTCCAGGATAGTGGAGGACAGGGGAGCCTGGCGTGCTGCAGTCCATGGGGTCACAAAGAGTCGGACACGACTTTGTGCGGGAACAACAACAATCTGCCTTTTCCAGATAGCCATTATCTGGAGTTCAGGAACTCTGTTATTTTTCATACTGGTATTTCTCCAAGTCCAGAACACAAAGTAGTATAAAGAAGAGAATCTATAATTTTTAAATTCAATTTAAATTTTAGATGGGTATTTTATATCCTTACTAAGTGAAGTTTAAGAGAACTTTTGTCTGAAACTATCTGTTAATAAAATGATTTTGGGTCAGAATTAGTTAGTTATTCAAGGAACTTTACCCTCCAGACATATGTATCACTCACAGTAATTAAAGATGTGTACCAATCATTTAAAATCCATCATAGCATACAAATAGTCTTTGAATAAATTAGAAAGACACAAATAAACTATAGGTAAATTACAGTGAAGGCATGCCTTCTGCCAGGAGAGCTGGAGTTGAAAAGACACCAGCCAGTTGGATATCCTTGTTCAGAGAGAAACTTGCCCACCCATAGAAAATGGGCCTGCCCTTGCTCCTTTCGTTTTTGAGGAGATTAATTTCATGTTGCATTCTAAAACTAAACCGAGTACTAAAGATACAATGGCAAAAAACAGCCTCATGTACTGAGGAGTGGGAAATCATGCCCGTTTTACTGTGATATGGAAGGAATACAGAGTGTACCTTATCTAAACAGGAGAAAGGAATATAAACAATCTCTGGGGATATAAAAACACACATTTGAGCTTCTTTATTTAAATTAATTATTGTGTCATATTTTAACAAGGTGACATGGGGGAGGGGGGTCAATTGCTTTTCTTGTCCAATGAGTTCCTTTGTCAATTAGTCTTCTTGTCTTCTTTCGCCTCAATAAATAATGAAAGTTCCACTTCTGTGGAGCCACTGGACAGTTCATTAAACAGGAATGCCTGTTGTCTCCTCTTCTGGTCTTAGGTCAAGATTCTGCCAAAGCCAGGCCAAAAAGCTTTCTAACAACTAGTGATGACTCTGATCTGACTGGTTGTTGCTATAAGATTCAGACGTTAACTTAATAAAGTATATGGTATCCACATACATAGATACTCTGAACAGTTTTTTCCTACCATGCTTTTGGAAGTATTCTTTAATTTATAGACAGTAATAGTACAGTTGATACACAGATTTTTAAGATGATGGGGAGGAGATGAAAAATACAATGTGTTTTAAAAAGATAAAATTATACTTTTTGTAATTTTTAAAAAAGTTTAAATGGTTCTCTTCTTAGGTATATTTTACTACAGTGAATGCTGTCCATATTAAAACACAAATACTTAAGTAAGGAATTCAATTAAGTCTAGAACACAGCCCTCACGTTTTTGTTTGCAAATTTTTTTACAATTAAATAATCTATTCAAGAACATCAGAGATTTTTTTTAAGTTCTCCTAATTGTATAATATTTTCCAGCTTGTAAAATGCCTGATAAGAACTCTTCAGATTTTCTAAACATTCCCTTTATATAACATTGTGAGAAATCTTCTGAAGGCAGCATTTATGGACTTAGAATACTCTGGGTCCAGGAACAACAGCCATTAACTCTAACATTGAGTAAGTCATTTTTCTTCACACCTCTGGTGGCCCAAGTTGAGAAAGAAAAAAAGAAAAGGCAAACAGTCCGCAGCAGTGAATGAAGGCTCTGGAATCCTTTCATAATATTCAAGTTGCTCAGGGTCCTCGTGGAGAGGTCTTACTTCATTTCCCACACATTTTCTGACCTATTTTGTCTGCCTTTTCTCAGAAGGATTTTGCTTGCTCCACTGTCGACTAAGCAGTAAACTAATTATCTTGTTCAAATCCCTTTGTAACGCCCCTAATCCTATTAGTTATAAGAATGTCTGAATACTGATTGCAAACCTTTTCTCCCCTCTTTCTTTTTTAGAGAGAAAGGTCCAGAGGTTTGGTCCTCAAGAGGGGTAGTCTAGCCAGTTCACTGGACCACGGCAAAGACAATTCTGGCCATCCAAACTCCCAGGCTGCCTATACATACAGAAAAAATACTCTATTATTCATTCATTCCTGTTATTCATTCATTCCAATTCTTTCTCTCTTTCACACACACACACACACACACACACACACACACACTGGACTTAGTAATCATCCATGTCTCTTTGATTGCCTTATAAAAAGTCAAGTTCTGAACACTCTTACTCACCCAGCGGAGCACAGTGACGCTGGCCCCAGCTAGCAGCTCAACTTCTCTTTCCTTCTTTTATCTGGAATGTTTTAATGAAGAGGGTGACGCTGTTACAGGAAGTCAAAGCCTTACGAAGCAGAGGAAATGAACAACTATTACAACAGACCTCTACCAGCCCTGTGAGTCTTAACTTCTTTTCTTCAAAGCACTCTCACAAGTCTTGTTAAAGGACTCTCTCTGCCTCTGTAGAAGACGCCAAGATCATTGCCCCCTGCTGTCTATTACTGAGGGAACTTTAATCACTTTTTCTTTTTTGTTCCCAATGGGGAAGGAGCCAGACTGTGGTGAAAAGCCTGTGGTCAGAGGCAATGTTAAGGAGCATGAAATTTATCTGACTTCCACAAAAGATGAATTCTACCCTTCCCATTCTGCTTTTGCCAGGCAGGCTGCTTTGGGTTGGCTGCTCTGTCTTAGAAAAAACAAATATTTGTTTTAAACATAGACGCATGATGAGGATCTGATTTTCCCATGCTGACTCTTACCTATGTAGAATATCCATATCCTTAGCATAGAAAGTCAACTTTTTATATTAGTAAAACAGTGTCTTTCCCCTTGCATTATTATTTCTTGGTACCACAGGCAAGGTTTAAGAAATGATCTTGAAGACGTTATGATATGTGTTAGAGGAGAGTCTCCTCTTTAACATCTTTCTGGAGTTTGAGAAAAATTCTAACAGACAAGAGAAAAGTGCAGATTCCTCAGGTAAGGATACAAAACTGCCAACCTAAGAAATTTCAAGGACTAAGCACTTGTACTTATCATTTTCTTTAGCAGGCCAACAGAGCCTGTTAAGACACAGAAGGTTGAGTTTCTACTGGACACTCTCTTGGCATATGAGAAAGAGTTGGCCTGTTCTGGCATGTGTGTCCACGGTAAGGTGCATGTGGATGTCAGCATATAGAGAAGGTGAAGGCTGTGAGGAAAGGGAGGGTGTACACACTTCGAGCCATGGCCTGCTGCTCTACGGAAATTCAAGGCCTAATTAAAGTGCTAAGTATTGTTAGCAGCAGTTTGAAAACAATGAGAAAACAGGCTTGGGGGTGCTGAGCAATTTTATGGTATCTATATACTCTATTGGGCTTTCCGAAGGTAGCTCAGACGGTAAAGCATCTGCCTACAATGCGGGAGATCCGGGTTAGATCCCTGGGTAGAGGAGATCCCCTGGAGAAGGAAAAGGCAACCCACACCAGTACTCTTGCCTGGAAAACCCCATGGACCAAGGAGCCTGGTAGGCCACAGTCCATGGGGTGGCAAAGAGTCGGACACGACTGAGCGATATACTCTATCACTTGGTGCAGAAAGGATTCTAGGCAGTTAACAGGACTGTGTTTGATACAAGAGGATGCAGAAATAGATAAGTAACTTGTGATGAAGGGTAAGTTCAGAGGTGTTCATTCATGGAAACCCTTGTCCAGAGTAAGACGCAGACTTCTTTCTGTGCTGAAAGACACCTTGTCTTGGAGATCAAAAGCATTCCAGCTATTCAGGAAAAATACACATGTTTTCCCTGGTGCTGAAGCCAGGAACACATTTACCTGAGAGGTCATATGATGAGATGGAGCACAATATCCTTAAAAACATCTCTACATAAATACAAGAATAAGTGTAGCAGCTGATTCTCAAAATATCCCTCCAGAAAGTCAAGGGCATGTCAAGGGCATACTAACTAGCAAGTACTTCTACTGGGACCAAATACAACTGAGCATAAGCATATGACTTCGAAGCAGCTTAGCTTGTGAGATACTGTCTATATTCAAAAAACTGAGTATGTGTTGGTTAGGAAAATGTGCAAGAAACATGAAAAAAAAAACAAACCACGAACTTTGAAAAATTGCAAACTAATCTGAAAACAATAATTCTTACGTTGTAGTTCTTTAATTGCTTCATTTGTACCTGCTTCAGTACAATATAACGAATATCCCATGTCTGATGAATTAATAAAAACTCATAAACATCCCATTAATTTGATTTCAGTTTTTCTTAAAAAAAATCTACATGCAAATGTAATCCTCAGATAATTGCAAGTGTTATCACCATTTCTAGTGATGGCAACTGCTGCTGCTACTGCTAAGTCGCTTCAGTCGTGTCCGACTCTGTGCGACCCCATAGATGGCAGCCCACCAGGCTCCCCTGTCCCTGGGATTCTCCAGGCAAGAACACTGGAGTGGGTTTCCATTTCCTTCTCCAAGTGATGGCCACTACCTACAGAATAAAATTCACACATGATCAAAAGAACCGAATCCAGCCCCTCTTCGTGGTTCTACTTCATTCTTACTACTCGCCTCAACACCCTTCTGTTTTGCAGATGCATCAAAATACATTTATGCCACTGGGATTCTGCATTTTCTGGTCTCTCTGTCTCAAATGCTGTCCAGTTCTTGATTTACTCTCTGTACTGACAACTAAGCTCAATGGTCCTGGTCTTGGAGAAGCTTTCCCTGACTCTTTCATCTAAAACAGCTCTTCTCTCTTCCAAGCATTCTCTAACCAAAGATCTTCTTTTCTTCATGTTTCTTAGACTGTCAACTGAAATTATCTCATTTATTTTTTCAATGTATTAACTTATTTAATCATTACTTCTAGTTTTCTGCCATAGACTATCAGTCTAAAATTAGGAATCTTTTCACCTTATTTGTAGTAATAATTTTGGCTGAGTAGGGGAGTAAATATTGGCTGAGTAGGGGAGTAAACCAAATCTTACACCAGGAAACACTGTGTCTTTCAAAATACAAGGTAGCAATTTAAATTTGATTCCATTTTTTTAACCTTTAAAGAAATTAGGGTTGTAGATAGGACTTTATGAAGAAGCATGGAAAAAGAATTTTGGGCTTGATAATGAAAATAGAGGAACCAATAAACTCCCACTAAGGATAAGTCTTAAAAGTATTCTTAGGTTGCTGCCTTTCCATCCCATGCCCAGTAAATGCCCAAAGACTTATGTGTTCAGAGGCAGCCTGCTCCCCATGAAGTACCTTCAGTTCAGTTCGGTTCAGTTCAGTTGCTCAGACATGTCCGACTCTTTATGACCCCATGGACTGCAGACGCCAGGCCTCCCTGTCCATCGCCAACACCTGGAGCTTACTCAAACTCATGTCCATCAAGTCTGTGATGCCATTCAACCATCTCGTCCTCTGTCATCCCCTTCTCCTTCTGCCTTCAATCTTTCCCAGCATCAGGGTCTTTTCCAATGAGTCAGTATTTCCCATCAGGTGGCCAAAGTATTGGAGTTTCAGCTTCAACATCAATCCTTCCAATAAATATTCAAGGTTGATTTCCTTCGGGATTGACTGGTTTGATCTCCTTGCAGTCCAAGAGACTCTCAAGAGTCTTCTCCAACACCATAGTTCAAAATCACCAACTCTTTGGCACTCAGCTTTCTTTATACTCCAATTCTCACACCCATACATGACTACTAGAAATGTTTACTGTCTTTTGAAGATACTTCAAGTGAAGTCACTCAGTCATGTCTGACTCTTTGTGACCCCATGGACTGTAGCCTACCAGGCTCCTCTGTCCATTGGATTTTCCAGGCAATGGTGCTGGAGTGGATTGCCATTTCCTTCTCCAGGGGATCTTCCCGACCTAGGGATCGAACCCAGGTCTCCCGCATTGTAGGCAGACGCTCTACCATCTGAGCCACCAGGGAAGAGTAAAAATCAAAGCTCATCATTCTATTAAATGACCTGACAGGTCCAAACAAAACCACAGAAAATGGACTTGTTTCTCAGCCACAAACTCTGTGAACAGGAAGGAAAATCAAGGCATATCCAAGGATCAGCATGTCTGGGGCCACTGCCCCTACCTAGTCCCAACTTGATAGAACTGCAGTGGTGAAGGCTCATGAGGAGTGTCCAAAAAGGGGAAGAGGACAGACAGCCACTTCAGCTGTCAGCAATTTCCCACTTAATGCTGCAGAAATGCCCTTCTGTAAGCAGTATCGTATGGAAAGTACTTGGAGCCTTTGTTTAACAACAACAACAACAAAGATGAAGAACCTAGAAGTGAGGCCAGGAATTCAAAGGAAAGTCTAGCTGTTAACTGGAAGGATAGTCCCTGAGTTGTCAATGCTGTATTTTCTGTTCTGGCCACTTAGGGGCACTCGAAGCCTGAGAAATGGCCACTAGAACCCAGATTTCAAGACTCCTGACCTGCAATGTGAGAATAGCGAAGAATGTAACAGAGGCATGTTCTGCCTAGCTTCGTACTGAATAGCCATGCTCCTCATCTGGATACAGCTGTGCTTTCTTAGGCAACGATAACAAAAAGCAAAATAACAGGTTACAAGGAAAAGAAAGGCAAGGAAGTGATTACCATGAATTAGGATAGTATTTTCTCTAGGTGGGCAAGAGGCAGGTTCACATGAGACGAAAAGAAGGGAACACACGTAGTGTGACAGCAAGGTCATCACTGCTCTGAGTGGCAAGTGTGAATGCTATGCTCATTTGTTTCAGTTGTGACCCTGTGGACTGCAGCCCACCAGACTCCTCTGTTCGTGGAATTTTCGAGGCAAGAATACTGGAATGGGTTGCATTCCCTTCTCCAGGGGATCTTCCCAACCCAGGGATGGAACTCACGTCTCCCTCAGCTTCTGCATTGCAAGCAGATTCTTTACCCGCTGAGCCACCTGGGGAGCTCAGCAGATGTTTAGGCATTTGCTCTAAAATTTTCTGTACATTTTTGTATGATTCTCTGTCACAAGACATAATTTTTTATCAGAGTCACTTATAACTTCACACATACATACTAAAAGTGAATTTGAATGCAAGAGTCTTTAAACACAAAGAAGCATGGCCTTAGGAGTTAAACATGGGTTTCAATCTCCCTCCCTTACTCCCTAGGAGACTCTGCAAAAGTGAGTTCATTTTTCTAGCTTTATTTTTCTTTTCGGTAAAGTGTGTATGAAAGTACTGAGTTTTCTGGGCCATGGTGTGGATCAGATGTGCATGAAGGCAAATAGCACGGAATGGATCATGGAATGGCCTTGAAATGAGTTTTCTTCCATTCTCCCTCCCTCCTCCATTGCCTTCTTTAACTCCACCAAGTTAGTTATTGAAGTCAGAAGCCTTAGAAATAAATGGAAACATGTTAAAAATGATAGAGAACACATGCTTAAGGGAATTGATTTTAGATAACATTCTACATGTGGTTGGGGGGTGGGGAAGAGTGGGAGAGAAAAATCAATAATAATCTGCTGATCCTGTCTAATCATTATTGGTAAATTTTGAGAAACTATTGTTACTATCTGACATTGTTGTAAAAGAAGAATGCAAACACTTTCCCTGCATAGATTTACTTCACTTATTTAAAGACACCGGTGGTTTTGAAACACAGCAGTTCCTATAAGAACTCTGGCATGAAGCTGTTATTAACTAACTCAGGACACAAATACCACACTCACAAATACCTAAGGTAGACAAGTTAAAAAAATGTAGCCATACACTTTTAACCTTTAGAACCCACAACGATTCAATGTTCACAAAATACCTTTTGCTTCTCTAGACCTACAGACCCATTCTATAAGAACACAACTTTCCTATGACCTCTGGCTTTGATAAAATGTTATCCAACAGGTTTCAGCATAAGTACCTATGCAGGTACAAAAAAAAGACACTTACTGACTGTATTATAATCAAAATATGAACTTGAAGACTGGTTTTCTAATGAAGCACCCTCTGTGAAGGAAGCATAATTTAGTGGAAGAAGTGATGTGAAAGTGAACTGTCAGGCGCTCAGTCATGTCTGACTCTTTGTGACCTTGTGGACTGTAGCCCACCACATTCCTCTGTCCATGGGATTCTCCAGGCCAGAATATAAGAGTGGGTTGCCATGCCCTCCTCCAGGGGATCTTCCCAACCCAGGGATCAAACTTGGATCTCCTGCATTGCAGAGACTCTTTACCATCTGAGCCACCATGGAAGTCCACCCAGTTTAGCGGAAATAGTGTTGTTATTGGAACTAAAAGCTATTGGTTCCAGCTGGACCACTACTATTCACAGGCTATACATACCTGGGCATCTCTCTCCCTTGAAGTCTGTTTCTTTGCCTTTCAGTTGAGGACACTGATACCTTTCCTGCTTATCTTGGAGATTTTCCAAGGATCAAATGAGTAAAATAAACATGATTACTAAGCCCTGGGCAGCTATACCACAACTATTGCATAGAGTTTGGTTAAAATCTAGACTACAGGGTATAAAGTAAAACCCTCTAAATGAGTTCCTTCTCCAACTCTAAAATGTACTAGTTTGGGAACCCTGAGCAAGTTAGCTGCCTCTCACTCACTACTGACTTCTTTGGGAGTAACAATGAAACCCTCCTCAGACAGTTGTTTTGAGGATTAGATGAAATAATATAAGCCTGATCCCTGATACCAGCTCTATACTATTTATCATCATTTATCTATACATGCATATACACACCAGATAATGTTTTTATTCTGTATCAGTGGCTTTTCAGCCAAGTTTCATGTCCTGCTTTCTAAGCTCAGTTCTTCTTTCTTATCATTTAAGCCTCTCCCTCTTTTTCTTTTCCTCTTCAATAAGTTTACAGAAGCTAAAGCTACAATTTCACCTGTTCCTTACAATTTTAGTTATCACTAACATACAAATAACCCTACCTGTCAAATTTTGGAGACTTTCTCATTAATATAATATGACCCTGTGAATTTTCTCCAGGTCATCTCTGATCAGATAATCCACTACCAAGTCAAGTGAAATATGATTATTGTAGAAAACTATTTTTCTGCTGTCACATATCCTTCTGCCAAACTCCTCATTCTCTCAAGAATTTGATTTCCAGACTCTGTGTTCATTCTTTTCATAGCTTTAGCTTTGTGTTCCTATATAGCATTCTACAAATCTGCCCCTTCCATTCAGCTTCCTACACATTGAACATTTTAGCTGTTGCTGTGCTCATTAGCCTACAGTCCTGGTGATACCCTTTCTTCCCTACCACCTTCTGCATTCCAGGCTCAGAGATGCTTCATCCAGTGAAGATGTTGGGTGATCAACAGTCATCTGGCATGAGTTAGCTACCACACTAAGCACTGAGAATGCAATGATGAAGCAGGCAGCATAAGTGTTCCTGCTCTCAAGAAGCTCATAGTCTGAGCTTAACCAAGGAACACTGACCAGAACAATCATTCACACATTAGTGTGACTGGGAAAAATCGCAGGTTTCTAGAGAAGCAACAAAGGTGACATCAAAACCCAACTGAGAAATTAACGCTATTACAGAAGAGTTCTGAAAAACTCATGGTTATGAAAATTTTGGGATGTGGGGGACCAGCAGGCAAAGGAAGCTATGTATTAAAAAGTACGCAAGCCAGCTTGGAAATGCAGTAATTTAAAGCAGCTGGAATCAACCCAAATTTTAGTTTTCTCCACATACAACTTTAAGCTTTTAGCTAAAAAGCTACTTTGCAACATGTAGTATCCATATAAAATATCTTTCCTTTCTGATTTTTTAGAAGGCTTTAAGCATTTCCTAGGAACATAAAATTGAACTTACTAAAAAATCTCCATTGGTTGAAAGTAGCTTTTTTTCTATCAAACTAATTTATGTACAAGAGACGAAGGAAAACTGCCTTTAGAAAACAAAACAACTTTTGATAAGTTTTGATTGTAGCCGATCAATATGTTAGATTTTTAAATGCAAATTTGCTCTTTATAATAGATACACACCACACACACATACACACACATATTTATGGATCTTTTCTTCCCCCTGAGACTATTTTATTTATACAAATAAAAGCCATCAGAAGCTTTGGCAATATTTGCTAAAACAAAAACAAAAATCATGTTAAAAGTTCAGGAAAAAAATGAGCCATGAGTTTTTTTAAATGACATTAAAGAAAACTCAAAGTAATAACAAAAAACCTTCAAAATACAATAAATTGAACAAAGCATAAAACTTTGTGACAAAATAAAAAGTTCTTTTCTGTAAAAAGAAAAGCCATCTATTAAAAGAACAGAGTTTTCCCAAGCCATAAAGTCTGAAGGTCAAAACAATCTAGAAAGAACAAGAGCTAAAACAAAACTTCACGGAACACTTACAATAAACTTCAAACAGTATTTTAAAATGAAAAGAAAATTTAGGGAAAATAAGCAAACACATTTTCTTGGGAAATGGACAAAGGATTTCCTAAGTCAATCACTCATTATTGATCAAGTAAAGTATTCAGCAAGAACAAAGAAGTATGCAAAGGAAATACACAGATCTAATTTATTTGGATTTACAAATCTGACATTAGTGAAGTCTCACTCACTGTTACTTTAAAATCAGAGTTACTGTGGAATTGGGGCAAATAAATGATGGATCTGAAACTAAAAACTAAGGGCTATCTGGAGATGGGAAACAAAGGACAATGCCCACTTGGTAAATCTCTGAAAGCAGGAGAACATCCCATAGCCTACTAGTCAATGTCTCTATGATTATAAATATAAAGAATGCTCAGAAAGGGGATGTGTATACTATCTTTAAATGTTTCTTTAGTGACAAATATTCCACTAAAACCAGGTCAACGTAGAATCTGAATTCTACACAAGCATGCTGAACTACTGGATTTTTTTTTGTTAATCCTAACTATTTTAATAAATTTAATCAATAATGTGAAATGAAATTTGAAATAGGAAGCTATTATAAAATATCAAATATTGTTAATTCAATTATTTGAATATTTTAAGTATTGAAACCCTCCCTCTGAAACTGTAAAAATTAGCTGGAAAAATCTTCAAATAGAACAAAGCATACTATTGATAATTTTAAAATACAGAAATACACGTGTAGATAGTGGCTAACTTTTTAAGCTTTATTTGTGAATAAATGGTCACTGCAATATTTGAAAAAAACCATACATATGAAATTTTGTTACACAAGATGCTATTATGTGGTTGATATTTTTAAAGCTATGATAAAGTTCATGGGTTTTCTGAATCTTTTTGACTTCATGACTTTCTCAAATTATTTTTTGACATTTTTTTCTCTACTAGAATTTTATTCTGAATCCCATAAGTAGTATGATGGGTAAATGATCTAATTCAAAAGCAAGAACTGTCAGAGAACAATAAACATTGTCATTTATATGAAGTTAAGGTGCTCTGAAATTAATAAGCAGATAAAAATGTTTTATGGCTAGTTTGTACTTTCTTGATTCAATTTGACATTCCTGGAAATGTCAGTAGTCAATGGAAAAAGTGCCAATAAAACATTAGTCCCATGCATCTTAACTTCTATGTAAACTATGGGCAACTTGGCAATTAGCAAACTGTTTCATTTGTACATTTAATTTACAAATTCTATGAACCAATGCAAAATATTACCTTTGCCTGATAAAGCAATCTAAAAAGGTAATCAATAAAAAGAGAGATTCTTTAACTATATAAGAGATATAATAAAATGATCACATGAGCCAAGATTAAATTCCTTTAAGAAAAGATATTTAATGGAAATATACTTAAAGCTCAAATATTTAAATGAATTCATAATCATTATTTGTTAGTGGTATAAATAAATACATAGGGCTTTCCTGGTGGCTCAGTGGTAAAGAATCCATCTGCCAATGTAGGAAATGCCAGAGACACAGGTTCAATCCCTGGGTCAGAAAGATCCCCTGGAGAAGGAAATGGCAACCCACTCCAGTGTTCTTGCCTGGGAAATCCCATGGACAGATTTACAACAGTAAAAGAGTGGGATACAACTTAGCAACTAGACAACGACATCAAAATAAATACCTACCAGGCTTACAACTTTCCTTACTTATGAAACCATTTTAACACATAGTATGACAACTAAACATTTATTTTGCATTATGTTTATACATTATATCTTCCCTATTTCATTCTTTTATTTAGCAAACACATGTTTACTGTATGTATGTTAAATGGCAACAACAGTACTAAAGGCTTAAAATAGAGGTTCTTTCTGAAATTACAAGCACTGAGAATGAAATACAGACTCCTGAGCGAGTGAGATTTCCACCATTAAACATTTATAATCAGAAAAATGCTCTTTTTACCTTGAAATACAATTTAAATTCTAAATCTATATAAACATGTTTAACATTGTATATAGCAAATTATGATTTAGTCACATTAAAATAACTATAGAAATTCACTACTTATAGGTTTTTCATTTTGGCTAATAGTTAAGAATATCACAAAAAATACAAAGAATGAGCACTTGTGATGTGTTCACGAAGGGATTTATTTACAATCTTTCCATTACCTCAAGTCTTTTTTTCTTGGTTTTTAAATACTCCCCTCTCCATTCCAATTAAGTTGGTTTTGGGCAAAATTTAACAAAATAAAGATCCCACCAATCTCGGTGTTGTATACATGTCTACTGTTGCTGTGTACAATCTCTATTATGTGTATGTGTGAATGTACTTTGGGTATAATTTGTATAGGTTGTATAGGTTCCCATATAGGTTGTACCTATATGGGAAAAGAATCTAAAGCAGAGTGGATATATGTATATCTATAACCGATTCTCTTTGCTTCACAGCAGAAACTAAAACAATGCTGTAGATCAACTATGCTCCAATAAAAAATATTTTTTACAAGTTTAAAAAATTAAAAATTGGTTGTATTATATGAAAATTGTGAGTCACTGTGATAGGGGCAGGGGAGACACAAAAGGAACACAGGGTAAGCTAACTGGCTGAGCAGTAATAGAAAATGGCTAATAATATCTTAGAAAATATAGCAAAACTTTAGGGGAAAGAAATAAAAGCAAGGTGAGCAGGTTATATACATGTTACCTAAAGCCTCCAAATAATTCTAAACAGAATTTCTGGGGTAAATAGTTTCAAATGATAAAAATATAACGATGTTGAATATATGGACACCCACTTCATTTCTACCTCCTAATCCTCATCTCTCAGCTTTTCTCTTGCTTCACAGACACTGACTTTTTCTCTTTTCCTCAAATTCTGTCTTGTTGCTGTCTCAGATCCCTTAGGGATGAAACAACCTCTGCGGCAGTCTAATTCTGTCTCATTCAGGTCCCTGTCTCCTCCTTGGAGAGGTCTGTCCTGACCAGCCCATCTGAAAGAATGCCTATTTCTAGTCACCATCTTTCATTATACGCAAGCCACCATACATATATATGATGTTTATATGAGAGTGTAAGCTTCCTGAGAGTAGAGACACTGCCTGACCCATCCACCCCAGTAATCCTAGCGCTTAGATAGAAGAATGCCTAGCACACAAGGAGAATAAGGAGTAAAAAACTAAACACAGAAAAATGCTGATGTTATGTTTATTATTTGCTGTAAGACAAAATAAATGCTTTTACATCTGTATGGAGAGGGAATTAAATAAAATGGAAGAATCTCCAAAATTCTTTTAGCCATAAGAATAATACATAAAAATCGATGGTTAGGACTCAAACTCATTAGTTCTAATTTAAGATGCAAAAATCTTACCCATATTTACATTACCCTTTGTGTTATCTGTTAAATAGATCTTCTTTCATTGGCTTTCATTGGCTCTCTGTCAACAGCAGTCTTCCTTCCCAGATTTCTTCCATATAGTCTAAGGGATCTTTAATTATCCCTTCTCCTATGACTATGACTAGAGATTTTTTAAATACCAAAACCTTGAATATGAGAATCATGTATAAAAAAGTGTTGTATATTAAAATTAAATTAGCCTGATGAAGTGTACACAACAATTACACTTAAAATGGTATATTTTTAGATCAAACTATATGAAACTGACAGTTTTTTTTTGTTAGGTCAAAATGATCAAATGCAATTTCCTATAGTTAAAACTGACATTCTTGGGTTTACAGCACAGTAAAAATGTATCACTGGTAAGACATTCCTCCACTTATTTTCACTTTAACGTATATTGTTTTTCCCAAAATAGGCAAAGACAAATGAGATGAGATGCTATGTTCCTGTTAAGTATTCAAACCATGTTAATTCATTCCTGGATTAATTTCTGGTCTCATACTGATGTCCTGACTAAAATTTAGAGAAACTAGAAAACATTCTTAAGTTTTTTACAGCTGATTATCTGTAACTCACAATAGGGGGGAAAAGCATCTAATATGTGAGATCTTTGTGTGATACAGATAAATCGATACATAAATATAGCCATAACACTAAAATGACAGTTCGAAATGTACTAGAGGATATGAAGTAGGACAAGGAAGATAAAAAATAAGCCAAGAAAGGACCTTTTAAATATGATTATTTCCTCATGACAAAGCATAGGGACAGCAGAAACATACTGAATGTTATTCCATCCATGCATTCGTTAGTGCATGCATCCATGCACTCTGAAACAATTTCTGTAGATCTCTGATAAATGTAGGCTGAACAATCTAACAAAAATGAACAGGAAACCAAAGCATAGATGTGCTAAATAATAATCCTGCATGGGAGTGCATAAGTGCTGTCAAATGGAGAACATGGAAACAGGAAGGCAAAGGAAACCATCCATCAGGAATTATAAAATGCTTAGAGTCTCTCAACATCAAGCTGGATTTCATAGGCTGTGTATTATTGAATCCTAAGACTCTTATCAGCTTCTCACAGGAAGCTCCTCCTCTCATTACATTGTAGAAATAAATCTATTTACAATACTTTTCATAGCCTTTTGGGAAAAAGGCAATACTGATGCTTCCAATACAATAATCTTCTGCAAAATAGCGAAATGGTTCACAATGCATTTTAAGTGGACTTATAAGAAAATGTGACCTGTGCTGTTCAAAAAGGTCACCACTAAATTTTAAGCTTTCATTCTAACTCCAATACATGTTGCTCTAAATTAATGTCAGCAGGAAATCAACACTAAGCAGGAGACATATGGTGAAGACAGGGACAGAGGAACTCATCATGAATCACTTTCCTTCACTGAAGGAGAAAAATAAAATGTTTATATTTTTAAATGTTACTACAAAATGTTCCACCAGCAAGACTGAGAATTCTAAGTGGCATGTAATGATCAGACTTCAGCCAATTTAAAAACATACTCTGGATTTAAAAGTTGTGCCTGACCTCCTGTAAAAGGCAAATATTTCTATAAAATGGCATTCATCAGATTCTTTATCAAACTTAGGGAACTTAAGGCTATCTCCATTTTGATATCTAAGCTAAACACTGGCAATGTTGATTAACTTTTCTTTTAATTTCCTCTATTCTATTTCCAGAAACTAGTTCCAGAAGAGCAAAAAATAGTGTCCTCATCTACTTGGACTGCTGTAATCAAATACAATAGAACAGGTGGCTTAAAGAACAGGAAGACTTCCTCTTTACTTCTAAAGCTGAGAAATCCATGATCAAGGTGTCAGCATGGTTGTTTTTGGGTGAGACCTCTATCTCTGACTTGCAGAGACCCCCTTCTCACTGCATCTTCATGTGCCAGAGATACAGGGAAAGCTAATTTTCTGGCCTTCTAATTCCATCATAAGAGTCCCATCCTTAACGATCTCTACTAAACTTAATCACTGAAGGCCCCATCTCTGAATGGGGCTTCAGTACACATATCTGAGAGGGAGAACAATTCAGTTCATAGCAAACAGACAGAATGAAACTACGAAACTCATGAACTTTAGGAAACATGAAGGTGAGAAAAGGACAGTACAAAACAAAGATATGGCAAAATTTATGGAAAACACATCTTAACTTTGCTCTTGGTTGCATGAGAGAAGTAACTACTAAATCTAAGTGTTGACACTGCTACTGAATGATTGGTTTCTAGTTGAATCATGTTTTTTGTGAATTGCCTAATGGGGGTGGACCCCCGAGTTGAAGCTAAAAACTCTTAGTTTAACATTCTCATTTTCACCAACAATCAAAATACATAGATTTATCTAGCAGGTTTGAACCTACAGGGAAAACAAAATTTGTCTGGTACCTAAAGAGTTAAATCAATCACTTCAGTTCAGTCCTTTAGTCATGTCCAAGTTTTTGTGACCTCATGGACTACAGCATGCCAGGCTTCCCTGACCTTCATTATCTCTCAGAGTTTGCTCAAATTCATGTCCATCAAGTTGGTGATGCAATCTCCTCCTCTGTTGTCCCCTTCGCATTCTGCCTTCAATCTTACCCAGCATCAGGGTCTTTTTAAATGAGTCAGTTCTTCGCATCAGGTAGCCAAAGTATTGGAGCTTCAGCTTCAGCATCAGTCCTTCCAATGAATATTCAGGACTGATTTCCTTTAGGATTGACTGGATCTCCTTGCTCTCATGAATGCTAGAACGTGTTTTCCCTGTGCATACAGTGAAAAGAAAGTATCTAAGAGCTGGTCTTTAGTCAGCAACTGATTCAGAGCTCAGCTCTCTAGTTCCTGATCAGAACATGTCTTGGTTAGACGTATGACGTCCCCAGCACTTGCTCATATTTGGGATTAAACTAACGTGATCCTCAGTTAAACTTTGCTTTATATCTCATCCTTTCCGTTCCCAGTTCCTCCTCTCTTCTTAGAAATACTTCCTACAAATTAGTTCATATAAATCGTTGTGTCAGAAGTTGCCTCTGATGAACCCCACCTAAAACATCGCCTTGACCTTCATATCTCGACACACAACCTCTAAGCTGGTCCTGGCATCTTTCTATTCTTCCTAACACCAAATGGTGATGCTTTGAAATAGTGACTCAGCAACAAATGGCCATCTGTTCAGCAGCTCTCTGTTTTGATTGACTTTATCCTCAAACAATGCAGTGTTATTTCCTTTTGTCTCTGTTCAGAGAGTAGCCATCTTTCTCCTCCCTAGGGCTAAATAGTATCTTTAAAGTGAAAGTGAAGTCACTCAGTTGTGTCTGATTCTTTGCGACCCCATGGACTGTAGCCTACCAGGCTCTTCGGTCCATGGAATTCACCAGGCAAGAATACTGGAGTGCGTTGCCATTTCCTTCTCCAGGGGATCTTTCCGACCCAGGGATTGAACCGGGGTCTCTTGCATTGTAGGCAGACGCGTTACCATCTGAGCTATTATGCTAATGCTATTCTAGCCTGGAATCTCATTCATCTTGGTGCCTATTGGTTAAGTATTTTTTTTTTTTTTAATCTGGCTTGTGCAGACTTACAGGGAATTTTATAATAGTATTACATACTAGTAGTAATGTATGATAAACAATACTTTGAAATGTCTGAATACATTTATGAACAGCAAAGATTTTTACTATGTTCCAGCAAGATTTTTTTTTAAAGAAGCAATAAAATAAACCACTGTTAGAAGATAAAAAATAATAATGGTTAACATTCTTATAATACTAACCATGTGTTATATTGCTTTTTGCTCATCACAACCCTCAGAGGTTGTCCTATTAAACTGCTTATTTTTTAGACTGAGAACTGAGGAACTTCTTTCAGTTCCTTTCAGTAGCTTGCCCAAGGTCACATGGCTAGCAAACGCATAGCTGGGTTCTACACACAGGGAGTCTGGCATTTAGAATCTGTTCTGTAAACCACTCTGCTAAAGAGACTCTCTCTGCCAAGAGGCAAAGAAAAAAACAACTCACACAAAAATTTCAAGTCAAGATGAAGAGGGAAAAAGGATCTTGTATAGATTTATGATTTTTAATGCCTATTCAAGATATGATAACTATTTTCACTACTCTTAAAATTTTACTTAAGTGTTAATTCAAAAAGACCTATTAATATGATTAGGCTCTAAGAACTGAGATTTGCAAGTAGTCCAGAGCATAGAAATAATGTGACTAAGGCACTCACTTTATAACTAACACCAACAAAAGCACCAAGAACAAGAATGAAGCTATTTATGAGGTAATTACCATGATCCAGGCAATATGTTACAGCAGTACCTAGATTATTCTATGTAAACTTCAAAAACATTCTGTCAAGTGAAGTGTGTATTTACCCCAATCTATATAGATGAGACTTTGGCCACCTCACGCGAAGAGTTGACTCATTCGAAAAGACTCTGATGCTGGGAAGGATTAGCGGCAGGAGGAAAAGGGGATGACAGAGGATGAGATGAACGGATGGCATCACGGACTCGATGGATGTGAGTCTGAGTGAACTCCGGGAGTTGGTGATGGACAGGGAGGCCTGGCGTGCTGCGATTCATGGGGTCGCAAAGAGTTGGACATGACTGAGCAACTGAACTGAACTGATAGATGAGAAAACTGAGGCCTTGGGAGGAGTTTAACATTTGTTTGAAGTCAAATAAATAAAGTTAAATATGCAATCTGATATATCTAGTAAGGAATTAGGCAGTAAATGGCCTTCATATCTTTATAGGGTCATATTTTGTCAGTGCTAAATATTTACTCGTTTTATGACTCAGGATTGCCTGGCAAGTCTCATGCAGTAGCCACTAGATGGAAGCCGCGCAGTGTGGTTAGAGGACCGAGCCGAGCTCAGTTCTAGCTGGTGAGATTGGCGAAGTGCCACAGGAGGACACTAAGTCAAGAAGTTTCACAATGATTGTCTTTCACAACAGTTTTCTTGACCATCATTTCATAACTTTCCAAAAACGCTCTACTGAAACTCATGAATAAACATAATAAAAATGGCAACTATCTCCAGTTACAAAATTTTGGTTCTTTCCTAAAAAGGTATTCAAAAATTTCTTTCTTCCTGAAATTCAGACAGCGAGAAGAGTCAACATTTTTATGAGAGTAGTTATCTAATACAAGGACTTCAGCTATGCAAAAAGAACAAAAAAACAACAACAAAAAAATGTTGACAATTCATACAGTTAACTTGAGCAATTTGGTGACTTTTCCAAATCTTATTTAATGCTGTCTCATGTTCAAGCCAGAAAAACAACTTAACTTGAAATGTTGGAAATTATTTTGGCTGATAAAAAATGAGACATTGTCATTCGGTTACAACTTTCAATAGCAGTTTACAAACGTAACTTTAAAATAATTTGGAAAATAAATAAAAAGACAATAAACCCCCAAGGCCAAATAAAATAATTTGGCTTTCTCTTTTTTCTTCTTTGCTTCCTGTTTTCCTGTATTTATATATTTGCTCATTGATCCCTATTTACTATTTCATCCTAAGGGCAAGGGGAGAAAAAATGATTTTCAAAAGCTCTTATAACTTCCCCAACCACATGCAAACCTATATGTTTAATAAATTTGACTCAATTAGGTCTTTGTGACTATGTACATATATACATCCCATACACACAGTGTGTATATCTGTGCACAGTGTATCACACAGTATACCACACTGAATCATTAATTAATATGGGTTTACCTTTCTATCCAGCATTAGAAGGCCTCCCTGGCCAGCATCTGGTGGTGCACCCAAGCATGCAGGGCAGGCTGTTTTCAAGTCAGAGGTAGCTTTCAGAGGCAGCCACTGAAATGGTAGCTCTGCTACCACTGTATCACCTTGTATTTTACTTCTGTTTTCCCCCTTCCTCTCTCCTTCCCTTTTTTTCTTTCTCCTTCCTTCCTTCATTTTTTGAGGGGTAACTTTCTTATCCTGTGCATCTTAGCTTCCACTTCTGTAATTTATAAATCTTAGTTCATAGAGTTCTACAAGGATGAAATTAGGCAGTGTTTCCAAAACACCTGACACCCAGTATGTGTTCAATAATTGATGGATAATATTTTTAGACAATCTGAAGGACCACAAGGGCAAACAAAGTGTCTGATGCATTAACTGGCATACAAAAGGCTCCCTCAATATTTGTTGAATGAATGAATTTATTAATGAAAGACTAGCATAGTGTGGTTTCCAAAGGCCCCTTAGAATTACAGATCTGCCCTAATACCACAGGGTCAGGTCAGAATTTGGGCCAGTCATCTGCTTGTGGTTGTTGCAGCACATAGCTAGAAAGCCTCTCACCAAAGCTAAACATGCATGAATAGAAGTGAGAGGAATGGAGTTTTGTCTTGGGTAATTATTTAGGAAGATGGTGTGATGAATCATGATCTTGGTGGAAAATGATGAGCAGGAATGCCTTGGATATTAGAGGCAGTAATTATTGCTTACTGTCGGAATTATTTACTCAAAGTGCTTGGGCTGGCTCTATTTTATTCAAGGAATCCATACAGACCCTTAACAGAACCCCCATGAGCCATGTTTATGTGTTGCATTGAGTTACTTTAAAACTGTGGAGCTTCCCAGGACTAAAATTTTTAAAAAGCAGAGACAGAGCCCAGAGGAAATCCCTGAAAGCTTGCACTTATTTTAAGATGGAGAAAACTATGTGAAGTCATAAAGCATAGTCAACCTCCTATTTTAACATCTAACTTCAATATAAGTAGTACAGTAATGCAGCTGTGTGTATACATTGGTGGTATATATTCATATATATGTGTGTGTATACTTATATTTATACACGCTTACATAAACATACACAAACCAATGTTGTTTAAGCCTTATCCTTACAGTAATACTGTCAGGTAGGGCCATCTTTCCCATTTTGAAGATGGGAAACTGAGTCTCTGAGGGGTTGTATCAACTTCTTTAGGTTAGGCAGGAAGCGAGGAGAAGAGCTGGGGTTGGTGACAGTGATGTCTGGACCTGGGTTCACACTATCCCACAACCTTTTCTCATAGAAACAACTGGGGCCAAATACTCTCTGAAGCCAACAGGAATTTTCAGTTTCAAGTGATTTGCCAAAATTCAATAGATAGTAATAATTATCAGCACTAGTCAGTAAACAGTATCGTGAACTACCAACTAACTGGGCAGGTACTGAAATCCATGGATGTTTATTCTACTCTAGCCCTTTTTCTTTAACCACCAATACCTTAGTATCTCAAAGTCACAGAGGAGTTATCAAATCACAGCTTAAAATGTCATCATGGATTACCCAGGCAAGCCAACAATCATTAAGACATTGTTCTTAGAGAAAATCAGGTTCTCAATTTGACACAGAAAACTTGCACATAAATTTTTAAGACACAAAACATGGGAACTGCTTTTTAGTTACTAGCAAAGTTTGACAGGATATTACTGTGGGAATTGAGAGCACAGAAAATCAAATATCATGTCTTATAACTGTCAGAGACTCAGATTTGTAAGTCTAGAAGCTTCCATGAGTCTAGGTAACGCCCAAAGGTAGAAGTTCAGCTGTCTAGATATAACGAGTTACCTTTAGTGTTTCTCTGACTCTTGCCCTTCCCATGGCTATAGTGTATGTGGAATGTGGGCACAAATATAAGAGTTAACAAAAAACCCTGTGAAAGGTTTCAGAATTTATAAGAAAGGAGATTAAATATGCACGTGTCTGTGTTTGTGTTCATGTTCTTTATAAAAATAACATCAATAATTTAAAATTATAAAAAGCAGTAGATATGAAAAGTTACATGCATGCAGTGGAAGTTCCTGTGATTTTTATTAGTTTTTCAGCAGTTGACTTATTTTCTAGATATCATAGGAGTATTTGCTTTCTAAGGCAGCACAGCAAATGTTAGCATATCTCATTATTTACAGATGCTTTGAAATTAAGTTTTCTTGACACTTCCTTATCAAGATGGAGCAACACTGAGTCACAATGGTGCCATCTACTGGGAAACTACTGAACTAAGACATAGTACCATCATCATATGCATTTAGTGAAAACAGAAAGCAATATACTCTGATACTCTTTACTTGAAGAAATGCCACTAATTAGTGATTTTTCTTATTGAGCGGGGAGTTAATGAGTATAATGAGTATAATGTCTTGAGAAGTCAAGTTCCCACCACAGTTTTCTCATAGTTTTTTTTTTTCTCTCTCTTTTAATTTGATGTTATTGTGTGTGTGTGTGTGTTATTTTCCTTTTCACTTGAGCCAGAAATAAGAGAAAGCATTTCTTATATTACTTTTAATAAAGCAAAGTTTTAAATTAATACTTAATCATTGAAATTAATAATTAAACACAAATTTCAGTATATGGCAAGTTAGAGGAGCTGTTCGTAAGGCTAATATGCAGTTATTTCTCCTAAGAATTTCACTGGCATTTAAAAGCCCTTGATGTCTTAGTTTGTGCAATATATAATATCAGGTTTGAGTCAGTGAAATCACCCCCAAGCTTTCACTACTGTTTGTCAAAGGATTAGCTGACATTTTATATCAAAAGGAAACTATTCAACATATCCCATGGTAGACTTAATTGTTACCCTCAACCTATAACAAGACTTTTGGAATGAGAATGAGAGCAATGTGCTGTATTATCAGATTTTCTGGAAAATATAAAAGATATTTATATATCTGGGGCTTCCCTGATATATAAACACATATTTATATACATGGGTCTTCCTTGGTAAAGAATATGCCTGCAATGTGGGAGACCCAGGTTTGAACCCTAGGTCGGTAAGATTCCCTGCAAAAGGGAAAGGCAATCCATTCCAGTATTCTTGCCAGAAGAATTCCATGGAGAGAGGAGCCGGGTGGGCCAAAGTCCATGGGGTTGCAAAGAGTCAAACAGGACTGAGCTACAAACCCTTTCACTTTTCTTTCATAACAGATAAAAATCTGTTGTTGCATGGATTATCCATAAAGTGTCAGATAACAAGTCTTAGTTAATCATGTGTTTTACTTACATTGAAAATTTGCTGCAGTACATTTTGACTCTTTGTCTCAGTTTCCATCATCACATGGAACTTTCTGGACCACGTCATCTATCATGTGTGACCTTAGAGAATTACATCGAATAACAGCCCAAAGGATAAAACACACAAAGTCAGAAAGAAGACATTTAAATTGTTATTCACTTGGTTTTACATATGTAGATTCTTCCATTCATATCTAATTCAATAGATATTTATGTCAAACCCTCATATGTTCAGAATATTGAATTAAGACAATGTCTCTGTCCCAGTAACACATTCTAATGTAGAAGAGACCCAACAAACACATATAGTGAAAAGTGCTAGAAATTTAATAAGGTGAAGGATAAAGAGGTACTGGGTCTAGGGTTGAGGGTGAATGGAAGGCATGTCTTCTTGGAACAAGTGGATTTGAGGTCACTAGAAGAGGTAATTTTCGTGCAGACCAAAGGGATAAGAAGGCTCTGCAAAAATCTGGAGCCAAAAAAGTCAAGATAGAAGGTAACATAAAAAGTCTTGAAATGGGAGTTAGTTAGGCAGGAAAGAAGACACCTCTCATGTTTTAACAGAGAATGAGACTGGGAGGAAGTAAGTTAGAAGAGGAAGAGGGAGCCCTATCTCAAGAGCATCAGGATGAGGATAAAAATAGATCAGCAAACAAGAACATAGTAAGCATGACATAGGGTGACTCCAGCAATGTGACAGGCTCTCAGATTTCTCATCTTTCTTTTACTCTCCACATTCACGATATGTGGTGGATATTACTATTCTGATTCCAAAGACAAGGTAATAAAGGACAAGATGAACTAACTGGCTCAATGTCTCATTGATGAGTAAAATGGAAAGCCCAGATGTGAACCCACGGCTCCATTCTGTTTGCACTTGCTCATGTAGCCATATTCAAATTTGTCACACTTGAGTTAAGAAAAGTTTCTACAGAAGTTTAATGACCGGCAGGAGGAATTCCTGTGGCTGCAAAACATGGAAGGTGAATCAGAAACATTTAAGATCAGACAACTGGTTTAATTGAACAAGGAAACTTTTCCAAACAAGTCTTACATGAATTGAATGAACTGAATAGAAGATGTACTGAGTAGAAGTCATATTTTCCTAATTGCTACCAGATAAATTTTGTTCATTCTGAAATTTCTTATTTCAAAGCTTGTGTTCAACTTGACTAATAGGATTTATACTTTTCTAAAACACAAGCCAGCATAAGTATTATTAAAACAAATTATACTTCAATGTCAATTTTAAATTTAAAAGTTAAATTGGGGGAGGTGATATGAATTTTTCCTTCATTCATAGATGTTGAAAAAATTTTTGCTCAGTATCTCAGAATCATTATATAAGAGAAAGCATTATACACTAATCTGTGAGTGAGTGAAGTCGCTCAGTTCAGTTCAGTTCAGTCACTCAGTCGTGTCCGACTCTCTGTGACTCCATGAATCGCAGCATGCCAGACCTCCCTGTCCGTCACCAACTCCTGGAGTTCACTCAGACTCACATCCATCGAGTCCGTGGTGCCATCCAGCCATCTCATCCTCTGTCGTCCCCTTCTCCTCCTGCCCTCAATCCCTCCCAGCATCAGAGCCTTTTCCAATGAGTCAACTCTTCCCGTGAAGTAGCCAAAGTACTGGAGTTTCAGCTTTAGCATCATTCCTTCCAAAGAAATCCCAGGGCTGTTCTCCTTCAGAATGGACTGGTTGGATCTCCTTCCAGTCCAAGGGACTCTCAAGAGTCTTCTCCAACACCACAGTTCAAAACCATCAATTCTTCGGTGCTCAGCCTTCTTCACAGTCCAACTCTCACATCCATACATGACTACTGGGAAAACCATAGCCTTGACTAGACGGACCTTAGTCGGCAAAGTAATGTCTCTGCTTTTGAATATGCTATCTAGGTTGGTCATAACTTTTCTTCCAAGAAGTAAGCATCTTTTAATTTCATGGCTGCAGTCACCATCTGCAGTGATTTTGGAGGCCCNGACCACCTGACCTGCCTCTTGAGAAACCTGTATGCAGGTCAGGAAGCAACAGTTAGAACTGGACATGGAACAGACTAGTTCCAAATAGGAAAAGGAGTACGTCAAGGCTGTATATTGTCACCGTGCTTATTTAACTTACACACAGAGTACATCATGAGAAATGCTGGGCTGGAAGAAGCACAAGCCGGAATCAAGATTGCTGGGAGAAATATCAATAACCTCAGATATGCAGATCACACCACCTTTATGGCAGAAAGTGAAGAGGAACTAAAAAGCCTCTTGATGAAAGTGAAAGAGGAGAGTGAAAAAGTTGTCTTAAAGCTCAACATTCAGAAAACTAAGATCATGGCATCTGGTCCCATCACTTCATGGGAAATAGATGGGGAAACAGTGGAAACAGTGTCAGACTTTATTTGGGGGGCTCCAAAATCATTGCGGATGGTGATTGCAGCCATGAAATTAAAAGACACTTACTCCTTGGAAGGAAAGTTATGACCAACCTAGACAGCATATTCAAAAGCAGAGACATTACTTTGCCAACAAAGGTCCGTCCAGTCAAGGGTATGGTTTTTCCAATAGTCATGTATGGATGTGAAAGTTAGACTGTGAAGAAAGCTGAGCACCAAAGAATTGATGCTTTTGAACTGTGGTGTTGGAGAAGACTCTTGAGAGTCCCTTGGACTGCAAGGAGAGCCAGCCAGTCCATTCTAAAGGCGGTCAGCCCTGGGTGTTCACTGGAAGGACTGATGTTAAAGCTGAAACTCCGATATTTTGGCCACCTCATGCAAAGAATTGACTCATTGGAAAAGACCTTGATACTGGGAGAGATTGGGGGCAGGAGGAGAAGGGGATGACAGAGGATGAGATGGCTGGATGGAAACACTGACTCGATGGATATGAGTTTGAGTGAACTCTGGGAGTTGATGGAAAGGGAGGCCTGGTGTGCTGCGATTCACGGGGTTGCAAACAGTTGGACACGACTGAGTGACTGAACTGAACTGAACTGAACTGAGGAAGTGACTAAGGGCTTCCCAGGTGGCGCAGTGGTAAGGAATCCACCTGCCAATGTAGGGGACACAAGAGATGTGGGTTTGATCCCTGGGTCATAAAGATCCCCTAGAGTAGGAAATGGCAACCCACTCTAGTTTTCTTGCCTGGAAAATTTCCACGAACAGAGGAGCCTGGTGGGCTACAGTCCATGGGGTTGCAGAGTCGGACATGACTGAGCAACTGAGCACACAGGAAGCTAACACACTCCCCTAGCTCTTTCCCTCACACAGCCTTGGCCAGCTCTTCTACTGGTCTAGGCTCCTGCCACCACTTCATTTCAAAGGGTCTGAGAGTTCTGGGTACCATGCCCTCCCTGGGTACCACACCTATTATTACTTGTTCACTTGGTACCTAGTGTGTCTGCTGCATCCCAGACACACCTCTCCTGCCCCCATCATGGAGCAGCAACACGCCCTCCCTGTTAATTCTCCTACCAGCATTACAACTCCTCTCTTGAGCTGCTAGTGTACCCGCATGAGAGGCCCAATATGACCAGGCCTTCACAGGATCCCTTCCTGTGCCCATGGGAACCAGGATCTGAGCTCCAGAAGAGCCTTAAGCTGCAGCAAGGGAAAACCCAGATTCCCCCAGTGGGGTTAACTGGAGTGATACAGAAAGGACCCATCTCTCCTTCGACCTCTTGTTCCTACTCTAAGGCACCAGGTCATCCCATGCTAGGACCCAACCCTCTTCTGCTTATCGAAGGGTCTCACAGGCTTCATATCAGTAGCTGAGAGCAGTTCTAAAATCCATCAGCCTCTGCCTTCTTCTGCTGGCATGTCATGGATTGGGTTCAAGGAAGGAGCCAACAGCCTGAGCTGCCATCTGATCCAGAGCACTGTTGGCTCCTTAAGTAAAATATAAACTAAAAATACAAATGGGGTGGAGGGGCAGGTGCCAGATGATGGCCTCATGTGCTTTATAGAGAACAGCCCCCACCCCTACTCCCTGGGTAACTCTGACCCACCATTCTGACCTAGCTCAGCTGACCACCCTTCCCTGAAGGCTCTCCTGCGTTGGAAACTACAGACTGACAGCTATGCACTGGTTGCAAGCATATCACATATCAATTCAGGACTCATTCTTCTGTCCAAAGTGGTCTGCACACAGCTGCCTGAGCCCAGTGCAGATGAGGAGGCAACCAGTGCGGGAGAGGAGGGAATGTGCTCAGGTCACTTAGCACGCAGGGCAGACCTGAGGTTGAAAGGAAAGTCCTCCCGGAGCCCCTGCTCCTCACTTAAAAGAAGGTGACCAAGAAGTGAAGCTCCAGGAGGTGGAGAAAGACAGAGGAGCCCGGCATGCGGCAGGCCATGGGGTTGCAAAGAGTCTGACACGACTGAGCAACTGAACCAGAACAAGAAGTGACCCTCCGACAGAGAGGGGAGCAAGCGACACTCCTGTGCAGTGTGGTTCTTTGCAAGACAGACCTTGGAGATTTGGGGGTTCAGTTTCAAACCACCACAGTAAAGCAAATATTGAAAAAAAAAAAGTCACACAAATGCTTCGGTTTCCCAGGGCACATAAAAGTTACGCTTATATTATAGTCTATTAAGTGTGCAACAGCATCAAGTCTAAAAAAACAATATACATACCTTAATTTTAAAATACTATACGGCTAAAAAACGCTAACCATCATCGCAACCTCCAGTGAGTCATCATTTTTTTTTAAGAGCCACAACAAAGATCACTGACCAAAGATCACCACGGCAAATACTAGTAACAGTGAAAAAGTCTGAAAATTGCAAGAATTTCCAAAAGGTGACAGACGCCAAGCGAACAGACACTTTGGGAAAACGGTGCTGACAGACCTGCTCTGTGCAGGGTTGCCACAGACTTTCAATTTGTAAGGAAAAAACCCACCCTATCTTCAAAGCACATTAAAATGAGGCAATAAACAGGTCTGCCTGGGTAAGGAGGGAGAGGCACCCAGCCCTCCTCCCACCTCTCCTTAGTACCCTGGCCCCTTTCCCCTCCCACTGCTGTACCCACTTGCAGTCATATTTATTATTTCCACCAAATACTTGTTCATTTTTTGTGAAGCATTAACTCCCCTACCCTGCCGAAGGACCCCTGCCGGAGAAGCTGGCTTTAAGACATCATGCACAAAGTCTGGCTGGGAGGGGCAGCCAGGCACCCCACAAATGCTTTGCTTTTCAGGGTCTGAGGTTAAAATGAGCTTTTAGGAAATGGGCGTGCTTCCTCCAAACCAGAAAGTAAACATTTGTCCCTTTTCTTTGCATCTTGGAGGCAGTCACAGTTATGAAGGCAGCTGGGGTGGTGTTTACCATTACAAGCAGGTCCAGGCCATTTCATCTGCCATGAGTATCTCATCAGGGAACAGAACGCGCTGTTTCGGGGTGACAGGATGTCACGCAGCCCGTGCCGCCTCCCAGCCGTTGGGTGGCAGGGCTGAGGGAGCCCTTTGAGAACACAACACCTGACCTCCGCTCTGTCTCCGCGTGGATGAAAGGACAGAAGAGCTTTCCATTGATCGCGACATTCGGCCGTATTTAATGGCTTCCGGAGAACGCGCTGCTTAACTGTCTTATGGCCGAAATAAAAGAAAAATGGAGCCCTGAGAGATGCTTCATGTCAAGTGGAGGACTGGAATCCTGGGGCTGGCGCTGCAATTAGATCTTGGTGTATTTTCATGGCACAAAGGGTTCCAAGTCTGGAGGCTTGACTGAGAAGGGGGAGCAGGGGTGGCCTGTAACTGCTCCCAACTGGTTTCCAAACCTGAACACAATGAAGCAAGATGCTGGGCTTGGCCAAGGGGGCTGAGCACCAGGGGGAGAATCGCCTGACAAATGGTGTGGGGAGAGGAGAGTGGGCCTGGGTGTCCGGCAGACCTGAACAGAGGCTCCTCTCTGCCCCTGAACAGAGGCTCCTCTCTGCCCCTCACTGGCTGTGGGACCTTGTACCAGTGACTTCTCTTCTCAGGATTTCAGTTTTCTGATATGCAAACGTGATGGCATTACCCGCCTCATGAATTCATGAATGTCGTAGGACAAGTTCCAAGCAGACTCTAAGAAGAGGATTGGAACAAAGTGATTTTGTAGGAAATGTTCCCAGGAAAGCCAGTAAGACAACAGCAGGAACTGGGGATCGGAAGGAAAGATGCAGCAGGAATTCCACATCTGAAATGTAGCCTACAGACCCACAGCAACATCACCACCTGGGGTTTGGTGCCAGTGAAAAATTTTGAGGTCCCTTCTTGACCTACGAAGACAGACTCTGCTTTCTAACAAGATCCCCAGGGGATGTGAAAGGCACTGGTGGAAGATGCCCGTTGGGAAGGTCAAGCAGCACTTGATCACTAAGGCTGCCTACGGCTGGGGGTGGGCAGTGATGCGAGTCACCACACACACGCCCCACCATCTCTCCACAGCTCTCACTCCCCATCCTGCTCAGAGCTTCCTTCCATAGAACTGACCCTGTGGACGTGGTCTGAAATATCCTGCGGCTTGCCCCCACGCCCACTCAACCGTCCTCCTTGGGCAGGACCTGGTCAAGGGTTCCTCCCAGGAATGAGCTTACTGCTACGGTGCTTCCCCAGTCTCAACCCCATCTGGACGTGGCTCTCTCTCCCTCCTAAGTCCTGAGGGCCTATGAAACTCCAGAGTAATAGGCAGGACCAGCTTCACGGGTGTGGGGCCGACCTGTGCCATCTCACAGGGCCCCGCACTTTGTTTATGCTCTGCAATCACCATCTTGCTGTTTAGTCGCTCAGTCACGTCCATCTCTTCTGCAACCCCATGGACTATAGCCCCCCGGCTCCTCTCTGCCCATGGGATTCTCCAGGCAAGAATACTGGAGTGGGTAGCCATTCCCTTCTCCAGGGGATCTTCCCGATTCAGGGATCAAACCCATGTCTCCTGCATTGGCAGGTGGACTGTCTACCAGTGAACCACCTGGGAAGCCCCATCTTGTGGTTCGGAAGATCCCCTGGAGGAGGACATGGCAACCCACTCCAGTAGTCTTGCCTGAGAAACCCAGGGAAAGAGGAGCCTGGCGGGCTAAAGTTCATGGGGTCACAAAAGAGTCAGACGACTTAGAGACGAACAACAAATCACCATCTTGTGATTCTCTATAATTTTTTATAAGGGTTCTCCCATTTCCATTTTGTACTGGGCCCCACACATTATGTGGACACTTGCCTCTGCAACCAAATGGAAATGCCAGCATTGCCCAGAGCACCAGGAAGGGTGAGCACTGTGACCCCCTCCCTCCGCATTCTCTCACCCACCCCCCATGCCACCTCACCTCTCCACTGTCCTGCCCCAAGAGCCTAACTGAGGTCCCCTTACCTAGGATGGCAAGGTTGTCACAGGTCGAGACTGGCCCACATTGATAGACAAAGACATTCTGGTCCCTTTAACCTCTATCTAGAATCTCGTGTGTCAGAACAGCTCTTGGAGACGTGGGTTTTTATTTTCATCCTACAGTTTTCCCCTTTACACCCTGCATTCAGATGGGTGGTACTGGCTCTTAATTCCAAAGCCAAAGACTAGGGATTGAGAGAGTTAAAAAGAGGTCCTCAGAGATTTGGGAACAGGGCCAAGGAGGCCTGCATTCTGCCTCCAGCCAGCTCCCCACATCTGAGATTTCTCCACGCCACGCCCGTGCACCACAGATCAAGATGCAGGGACTCTGTCAGCCACCCAGACAGCAAATCCTGAGCCACAGGAGATTCTCAGCCAACATTTACAGCTGCATGATTGCAGCCCAGAAACAGAACTCCCAGCCCCAGTTGCACCAAAGAATCACCTGGGAGCCTTTAAATATCGACCTCCACCAGATACTCAGGTTCTGATATGTAGCCAAGGCGTGGGGGAGTCTTAAAAGCTCCCTGGGTGACACTCACGCATAGACAAAGTTGAGCAGTGCTGAGCCAAGTGCTGAGCTGGGGTGGCACCCTGAGATTATGCACCCCCACCAGCATACTCCAACACAACTAGATCCCCTTAGCTGCACACAGCAGCCAGGCCCCACCCACCCTGGCTCAGACAGAGGACATCCAAGTCCCTCCAAGGTCAACTGACCAGTTCTAGGTGTTCTCAGGCCAGCTCCTTTTTCTGGTCTGTGGGATGCTGAGTCTCAGCCCCTACGACGCTGCCCCAGCTCTGATCGCTGGACCCCCACACTGTCTGCTTCCATCTGGAGTGGCCACTGAAAGCGGATGGAAGGAGCCAGAGGGCGGGGTCAGAAGCTCTCAATTCACCTTCTGGCTCTGCCCCTTGCCACAGACACTCAGTAACAGATGAGGAAACGCTGCAGGGGGCTGTTGCTTTCCCCTCACCCACCACACACCATCTTGGTGGGACTAGAGGTCAACAAGTCCCCTCCTCCAGGCCAGAGGTGGGCACATTGCCCAAATGAGGCCAACCTGACTCACCCTCCCACACACGTATATCCTGAGCAGAGTGATTTAAACAAACTGTTTAACAATGATTTAAAACAAACTGTTCTGTCCATTCATCTCAGCAGAGGCAACCTGAAATCTGCTGACTAAGTCCCCAAGGGTGCCATGATTTCTATTCTTTCAGCAAAGTCTCTTCAGTTTTTCCTTTCTTTTTCTAAATTCCCCACCCATATCCTCCCAACAAAGTCCTTTCCAGCTCTAGTTAGCTACATTCGGAATCTGCTGCTTATAGACAAAGAATCCTGACACACAAGATGTCTTATCGTCCCCACTTTACAGATGACAGAGCTGAGACCCAAGATGATGTATGGTTATCTATCCACTTAGTAAGTAAATCAGAACACTAATCAGCTCTCCTTCCTCCTCGATACATCATACTACTCTCAGCAGCACACACTTAGGAGTGGAGTGTTGAGGAATTAACTTCTCCAGGGAAAAATAAACATATGAAGGGACCCAGAAAGCACCATCCTCATTTATTTGTTCAATACAGAGCCCTAAGAAGGCATTACAAAGGCACTGACGGTGATTAGAAGCCTGAGACCTTCCGTATTCAGAGCTGAATCTTCAGGCAACCTAGCCTAAGGACCCACAGAGAGAACTGCAAGACACCGACAACATGGCTGAATAAGATGTCCTCCGTTTGTCTCGCCCAAGAGCAACAATTCGGTGCCCACTGATGGCAAAAGTGCCTGTGTGGGAGCTGTGGGATCCAGCACCATACACCATAGGATGGAAAGAGTCTGCCCACCCGTGGGCTAGGTAATGGGCAGACAAACCTGGGCCCTGCCTGCTGACTCTGCAGCGGACCACACACTGGCTCCAGCCCCTGTTGGCTGCAGCCCAGGAGCCCCTAGAGAACACCGTCTAGGAACAATCTCTCACAGAGGACAGATCCATCGTGGAAGTTCAGGTTTCCAGCAGAGAACTTCTGGCCCACTGTCAGAGCAGAAAAAAGCGCGAGTCTGGATGCAGTGGAGAGGGTCCCCCACGGTAACACAGCTCAGTACCAAGAGAGATCCTTCTGGCCCGTGATTTGTCCCACAGGGGAAAATGAGAATGTGTGAGTGGGTGAGTGAGTGATTTCCCCCACTGTGAAGGACAGTGCCAAAGAAGCCCATTTTTCTCGCTCCCTGCAGAGCAGTCATGAGCTGAACGATGGGAGGACAGGAAGAGCATGGTGAAATAGCAGATCAAACTCAGAAGGTATTAAAGGAGCAAGGACTCTGGACTCCATCAAGGAGCCTCCCCACGAGCCACTGGGAACACCTGGGACGAGGATCCAGCCACCTGGTCCGGGGGCACACCCAGTCCTCCACCTGCCTCACCCACACGCAACCCCAACCTAGGGCTGGCGCTCTGTGTGCACCCCTGATGGCAGCGAAAATGAGCTCTGCAAACGGTCGTGAGCTAGCACAGAAGGCCGGCCAAATCTGCAGAGCACAGGGGCACCGCAAACTTGAGAGTCAGCTCTACCTCCGGGAAAACAAAAGGGAGGATGCCAGCACCCTGCCTGGTGTGTTGCAGGATCAAGAGAAGGCACACAAGCGTAAGGATTCTGCCACAAGGAGGAGGAAGAAGAGTGGAGCAGGCATATCCGTAGAGTGCCGCAGAAATTCTCAGACGCCCTAGCACAGTGGTGGCCGGGGGCTGGGGGTTGAGGAAATGGGGAGATGTCAGTAGAAGGGTACAAATGTCCCTTTTTTATAATATGAATAAGGTCTGGGCATCTAATGTACAGCATGGTGATCACAGTAAATACTGTATTATACACTAGAAAGTTGCCAAGAGACTGAATTTTAAATGTATTTAAGATTTTTCTCACCACACACACACAAAAAAGAATGGTAATTATGTCAGGTGATAGAGGTATTAACAACCCTCCTGTAATAATCATTTCACAATATATGTGTATTAAATCCTCACATTGTACATTTTAAACTTACACAATGTTACTTGTCAACTATATCTTAATAAAGCTAATAAGAAAATAAAATTAGGACAATAGTTTTTTTCTTTTTTAAGAAAAAAAAGAACCACAAAATGAGATTGTCATTTTCTTTTTTTACTTTTTAAGAAATGTTCGTGACAATTGTATGTAATTTTCAAGGTTAATGGTATCTTGATTCACAATAATGAAAGTCTCATTTATCTACATATTAGTGTCCTGAAGGTAGCTTAATTTACATAATCATGAATTGCATTTCAACTGTCCTCATCAGCTTATTCCCTATTTGATGAAAACGTAAACGGTAATTTTATTTGTGCTCAATTGCATACATACTGCATTTATGCCACAGGAGAAAATAGCATTTTAATCTAAACAGCAGGTTAGGCTCATTACGAAAAATAAGAATACTGGTAAAAATACTGTCAGTTCCCCAAATGTTTCTGAAGGCCCTGGTTAATGTTGTACTATTACCCAGTCAGTTTTAATTTTATTTGCTCAAAGCTGGAAAAATCCAAGACGTCATGATGAAAATGACCTTTAGACTCCAAGGTCCAGGTAGCCACTGGGACCTGGGACTCCAAGATGGAGGGCAGGGGGAGGTATTCAGGGACCCCTCTGTGACCGGCACAAAGGATACTCTCAGAGACTGAGAACTGGCAAGGAAACTGAGCTTCATTTTTGACACGAGACAGATGGATCCAGTACAGAGTCAGGTCACACAGATGTGAGCACAGGCCTGGCCCCGCTCCCCACCTGGAGGGGAAGCCAGAGTCTCTAGGGTTTGCAACCTCCCCTCTGACCACTGGTTTCTCGTGTAATGGCAGGCTCTGAGCTAGGTGCAATGAAGAATTCCAGATATGAAGAAAAGCGTGTGCTGTCCTCACAGGCAGAAAATAAGATGCCATAAATTGTTGCAAGGCAGGAAAGAGGGAACCCAATGACGCTCCTCCACAAATGCCCTGGGAGGCGGGCAGCCTCGCCGTGTGCATGCGGGCACTGAGTCTCAGCGAGTGGCGCCATCTGCTCAAGTTCAGTCTGTTTCGCTCCAGTCCTAGTCTGTTTGGGCAGCTTTCACAGAGTATCATAGGCGGGGAGGCTTCTAACAAAAGAAATGTATTTCTCCATTTCTGGAGGCTGGGAAGTCCAATGTCAAGGTGCCAGCGGATCCTGTGTGTGGGGAGAGCCTGCATCCTGGTTCACAGGTTTCTGTCCTTTGTGTCCTCGCTTGGCGGAAGAGGCAAGGGAGCCCTCTGGAGTCATAGTTGTACTCATCCCAATTATAAGAGCTCCACCCTCATGACCTAATCACCTCCCACAGGCCCCCACCTCCTAGTACCATCACACTGGGGTTAGAGTTTCAGCATATGAATTTAGGGAGGACATAAATATTCAGTCCCTAACACCCAGCCTAGGCCAGGGTCACGACGCAAGGCAGGAAGAAAGTCTTAAACGTTCAGTGGGATGTGGAGCTCAGGTTCCCTGGAGGTCAAGGGGGAAAAGCAGGCTGGAAGTGGGCTGGGTGCAGAGCCGCAAGAGGACTCCCTGTGACAAGACTCTCCCCCGCTGCCACTGCAGGGGACATCGGCCCACATGCCTGTGTCTACCACTCCCACGCAGCTGGGGGCTCTGCCCTGCTCTTCCTCACCAGACGTGTTAAAAGCTGAAGTGAGAAAGGCACCTCTCACCAGCAGGATCTTCAGAGCCCACTTTGCTCACACCATCTCTGGGCTCCAGGGAAGCAGGGCCTGCTTCTTGCTAATCAGGGCTCTGACGGCTGTCCTGCACACTGGCGGTCGCACTCTCTGACCCATAGCTGGGAGCAGGTACAGACTGAACCAGGAGAAAATGGCCAGACCGGGTCGTTAGGTGCGAGCTGTGGACCAGCATCTGTTGCCAAGGTCCAGTGGGTAAGACGAGAGATTCTTCCAGGCGTCAAGCAGGACAACGTGGGAAGGAGTGAAGTATTTGTTTCTGGTGACTCCTGGCAGTGTGTCAAGCCCCTTTAGAAAAGGATTCTCAGACACTGTAGTTCTCCGTAGACCAGAGATGGCACGGAGGGCAGAAGGATGCAACACAACCAATTTACAGGATGCACACTGGTGCAACATGTATCATCTTTCAGTGTTTCTGTGACACGCAGCACACCTAGGACAGCCGTGCCTGGTTAAGATGGTGCCCTGAAGGGCAGCCTTTCTCAAACAAGCATCTCCTGGGGAGCCTGCTCAAACTGCAGAGGCCAGACCCACCACAGGCCTTCTGCATCTCTGCTTGGTGAATAAGTACCCCTGGTGGCTCTGGGGGACCCTGATGAGAAAGCAGTTCTTTCTCTCTTACACCTCCTCTCCCGCTCCCCATCATCTTGGAGTCCTGGGGTCCAGTGGCTGCCCAGACCTTGGAGTCTAAAGGTCAGGACCCAGGGCTCCAGACCCCAGCCAAATTCCTAGTCCCCTTGGTCCAAAAATGCATCTGTAATACCTTCTGTTTATCATCCTTCCAAGGGCAGCTTTCACACCTGACTTTAAGACAACAGCTAAAAGGTTTGGTGAGCGTGATCAAGGCCACACTCCATAGGAACCACTTTGCTGTAATACATGATCTGAAACATACAGGCAAATACTTGTTGAATGAATGATACAGGTACTCAGTGATTTCTGAGCTCCAACTTTTCCCTCTGAGGACTGGCAAGGACCTTAATCAGGACAAGGGAGGAGATACCCTCCAAGCTCATGTGGTCTGCAAGATTCTGCACAAACCACCTTGTTCCTCTGACACACTTGGCACTGGGGTGTCTGTTTCTTACTCCTGGACCCCCAGACTCTAGTCTACACAGCTATTACTGAGAGCAGACTCCAGGGACCTCCCAATCACTGGCAGGGGGCAGCCCACACTCGTCTGCACCTGAATCTCTATCCCCTTGGTACAGTCAACAGCTTCCTGGGTCCAAAGGCCCAAGGCTGTTCCAGCTTAACCCTGGAGCTAAAACTGAAATACGTGGAGGCTGTGATACTTCCCGTGTGACGTCATGAAACATGTCCTGGGACTTCGCTGGTAGTCCAATGACTAAGACTCTGCACTCCCAATGCAGGGGGCCCAGGTTCAATCCCTGGTCAGGGAACTAGATCCCACATGCCACAGTTAAGAGTTTACATGCTGCAACTAAAGACCCAGCATGCCACAACTAAGACCCTGTGCAACCAAGTAAATAAATACTTTCAAATAAATAAACGTGCCCACTAGCAACATCTCAGAGCTGATGTAAAGGTAGTGAGTTCCCTGTCACTGGAGGTAGACAGGCAGATACTGATCTAACATATGCATGGTGGCAGCCAGGTACCAGCAGCTCTCAACTGAAGCCCTGAACTTCTCAATCACTGAAGTCCCTCCAATTCCAGGTGCGCTGGACTCTGTGAATTTCAAATTTGACTCCCACCACTGGAGTTAAAAACATCCACATTCTGCCCACACAGCTCTCCAACACTCAGGCTGGTTTTCCACAATGTGGTAAAATAACAATTTAAGTATTTCCTAGGTGTCAGAACTGTGAGGAACAAAAACAAATTAATCAACCAAGAATTCCTTTTCAATGGTTTTCAAGCCAGCCGGTGTCTGTCACCAAACCACAGGTGAAATGCTAATAAAATTCAGCTTCTGACAGCAGCATAATGATTTAACCAGGGCCTGTTTCTCCCAAGAAATATATATATATAATATTTTTCCAAACATGGCCTTTTCAACGTGTGAATCTTTTTATAAAAAGAACAGGATTAGAAAATAGCAAAGGTCTCCCGACAACTGCAGTGAGGTGGAGTCTCCACTGAATGGGCTTGGGAATGATCCAAGAGCCCGTGGGCGGGTGTGAATGCCATCGTCCTTGGATCTAACAGGGGGAATCCTGAGAGAAGAGGCAACTGGCAAAACAGCAGCGATGAAGTCATTTCACCTCTTCAGCCTCATCTGAAGAGACGAGGCCATGGGAACTTGCTCCAGCCTTGCCTACTGACTGCAAATTGCAGCAGGAGAACTGACGTCTGCATCCCTCACAGACCACATGGTGTCCCGGAGGCACAGGCGCTACCCCTCAGCTGCCCTTCAGCCTCACTGCTTGTGGCCCTGCCGGGGGTGACTTGCCTCTTTTCTCAAACATTTGGCCTCTTTCTGTGCTTCCATGCTCTTGTCCATGTTCCCTCTGCTCTCCCTCTCCTTATCTACCTCAACCTTGCTCCAGAATGAGATTCCGAAGTCACCTCCTCCAGGCTGTCTTCCTTAACTTGCCGTGTGATGTTGAACAGTCCCTGCTGTGGACCTCTGAGTCTCCAAACCTGTCATTCTGCCCACCCCTCCTTGGCACATCCTTCATTCCACCTCCCAGGTGGCTCTCTCTCTTGCTGAAGAGGAAGCTCTCTGAGGGCAAGGGCCATGTCACAGACTCTACGCTGTATCCCCAGGGTAGCACAGGAGCTGATGTGCTACCAGTGCTGGTGGAAGGGAGGCAAGGGCAAAGATGGAAGCCATCGCCTTACGGAGCCATGGACCCAAGTGTCCATGTTTTGGTCCCAGTATCTCCTTACCTGGAGAACCTCACTGGGATGGGGGTATAAACAGATAAGCCCAGGAACTTCCCTGGTGGTCCAGTGGCTAAGACTCTGCTCCCCATGGAGGGAACCCAGGGCCAATCCTTGGTTGGGGAACTAAAACCCACATGCTGCAGTTAAGACTTCACATGTGGCAGGTAAGACCTGGCACAGCTAGGGAGTAGCTAGCTAGCTAAATAAACAGTATCTTTTTAAAAATAAAAAGATAAGCCCAAACAACTGGCCATTTTCCAGAGATTTCAATATTACACTCATGGCCTAAAAGGCCTGGCCCCTCCACTGGGATCTGGGCTTGCTTTTGGAGTCAGGCAGAATCAGAATCACAACCCAGTCGGCCACCTTGCTGTGTGATCTTGGGCAAGTTACACAACCTCTCTGAGTCTTACTTTCCTCAGCCTAGACAGAAAGATAATCAGAATTCCTCCAGAGGGTTGTTGAAAGGATGTAATCAGATAAAGTAAGTAGAAGCACCTGGCACCCAAGATTCTCAATAAATGCCATGCTCCTCTCTTCCTTGCAGAGTTAGCTACTGTGAGATTTTAAATCACATAGCACCTCAATGTTTCCATCTGCAGAATAGGCAGGCATGCTCAAAGCTTCTCACTTCACTGTTCAAAGATCAAGTACGTATGAAAAATAATAATATTTATAACAGACTTCACTTATTCCCAGCATCATGTCAGTGTGAAATGGTCGTCCATTCTTCCTAAACACTGCAGGAATTATCCTCTGTCACTTCTAAGAGGATCAAGAGATTGTCACCCAGTAAGAACATGGCTGTTTGCAAAGAAAACCATGGCCCATGGAAGAGGCCTGTACTCTGCTCTCTGTTGGGCCCCCCAGTGGCATAAAAGGGACTCATGTAATCTCTCCCACAACATTTTGAGACTGGTAGTGCCCTTCCCACTTTACCGATGAGGAAACTGAAGCTCAGAGAGGTTTGCTGAGTCCAGATGCAGAGCTCTACACCCGCCACTGCCCGAGACGCTGCAGGAGAGAGAGCTGGTTACAGGGAAGGTTGAGCAAGTGTCAGAATCCCCAGTGCTATAAGGGGAAGTGCAAAGGGCTGAAATTACTAGACCTTGCCTCTCCTCCGGTTCTCAGAGGGGAGGTGCATGCAGTCGGAAACTGGGACACTGAAAACATGAAGATGAAAATGTTGCTCGCTCAATCGTGTCCAACTCTGCGACCCCATGAACAGTAGCTCTCCAGGTTCCTCTGTCCATAGGACTTCCCAGGCAAGAATACTGGACTGGGTTGCCATTTCCTTCTTCAGAGGATCTTCCCAACCTAGGATCGAAACTGGGTCTCTTACATTGCAGGCAGATTTTTAACAGAACTCAAAATCAGATTCCTGACACTTTCCTATAATCCTCTACAAAACTGTAAAATCACCAAGGTTTGCATCCACTTAGAAAATTTAAAAACAACAACAAACTATAATCAGGTACTCTTAGAAAACAATTTTTGGGGTCTCTCCAGGTGAAATTGGGGAGACCATGCCTTCTAGATTGCCTAGGACAGCCCCAAACATCAGAATCATGGTTAATTTGCCTCCACTCACACTCAGAAATATCCTCATATATACGGTGGGTAATCCTAGATCTGTGGTTCTCAACCTTGCCTACACATTTGGATCACCTGGGGAGCTTAATAAACATCTCGATTAAATAAAAATCTATATGGTGGGGGGGCGGAGGGTGTGGGATCCAGGCAGTGATCACTTTTTAAGCTTTCTCCAGTGACCGTCCTGTGCAGCCAGGGTTGAAGGCCAATGTCACAGGTGGAAGACACACCCTTCCCTGGCAGGCAACATTGAAACAGGCCAACAGACAGCAGAGGCCGGGGAACTCCGTCCAGCCCTGAGCCGCCCTGCCCCTGGGGGTCTGGGGTCAGCAGAGGAGGGGGCACAAAGCTGGTCCACAGATCCCATCTGTGGACACGATGCCTGCTGTCCATTCGCCCGTCTGTATTTCCTCACCTGTCTGCTTCGGGAACAGGCTGGAGGCTCTGTGGCAGCTCCACTGGGTGCCAGCTCAGCCCTGAGCACATCATTACTGCTCTCTGGATCCCAGAGAAGAAGAGATGAAGGAAATCACCTGTTTCACCTTGAAGCTGAGGAGAACCTGAAGAGGCAGATTTGCCCACACTTGCTGGAGAAGAATGCCAGAGAATGCCATCAAGACTCGAGGAGCCAGGCTGCTGGCACAGAGCAGCCGGGAGCCCAGGGTGCAAACGTGTCCCGGGCAGGGTTTCCTGAACAGATTGTCTCCAAATGTTGCTCTCTCCTAATTAATGCTGCGAGCGCAGTCTCTGTCTCTCATCTCACACCAGGGAGGTTCCTGCAGAAAAAAGGCCCCGCCATCTCCTTGTCCCAGCCAGAGAACAGAGTCTGTCCCCAGGCAGTTCCCCTGGGTTTCTGAACCACTTTTGAGGCCCTGGCATTCATACTTCTGTCTGAAATGCATTTCAAAGAGCAGAAAGCGAAGGTTGAGGTTTCAGAAAGGTTTTCTCTTTCTAAAGAGGGCCAGTGAACACAACTACAGCTAGACCTGGATGGTGTTTGTGGTTCCCAGATACATTCTAACTACGTAATGCATTATACATCTCAGCGTTTCTCAAGACTGTGTTCCTGAAACTCTTCCACATTGTGTTAGGAGAAACTATTCCATGAAACACTGATTGGGAAACTTCAGTATATGTGGAAAACCATTGTCATTTGTAGATATAACATTCACAGCTTGGACTCACGGGTGAAAAATATGTCACCAAATTGCTCTCCCATAAATAATTGCTTATATTATCAGCAGTATCACATTCACACATACACACTCCTTACTATCTTGTCGCTGTCAAACTTTCTGATCCTTTCTCATCTGATAAATGAAATGGATTTTCTCAATGTAGTTTTCATTTCTTATTAGTGAGAATAAGCAACTTTTCATATGCTTAAGAAGTTTTGTTTCCTATGCCATGAACTCTCCTCATACCCTTCACCCATTTTTCTGTGAAGTTCATGGTCCTTGGTTATTGATCTGTAGAATCTCTTTATACATTAGAGAATCCAGCCCTTCCTCTGTGATATAGCCTGCAAACATCTTGCAAATTTGATGTTTGTCTTTTGATTTTATTTATCATACACTTAGCTAAGTCCATTTTAATGGAATTGAATTTATTATTTTGTGGCTCCTGAGTTTTGCATCATATTTTAGACACCCTTTTATAAGGGTGTCTTCTTGTTTCTTCGGTATGCCATCCTCAAAGTACTGATCTGGGCCAGAAATCATTCAGTGGAAAAATATTCAAAGAAAATCATGATTTGACATGGCTCTTCCTGCTGCAAAGATCACGGTACAGAAAGCTGACAAGATACATCTCTTTTCAAGGATGATCCACAATAGAGCTTCCCATCTGAGGGACTATTTCCTATGAGATGCCATAATATAGGATTCCAAGCTTCAGTGTAATTAAATGCCTCTACATACAAAGGTCCTGGTGACATTAGTCTTGTTTATTTCTAAGCTGTTGCAAAAATTCTTCTAAGATTAGAGAGGATCTCTTTCTATCACACCAGTAACTGCCATGTCAGCTAGGGTCTCCCAGAGAACTTCCATCTGGTAATAATTGCCTGAAAGGAGTGATTCCCTGGGTCACAATGCACCATGGAGGCTTTCTCTAGGGAACAACTGTAGGGAATGAAATGAGGTTTCTTTTGTGGGTATTTGGATGTGTTCCCTTCTTTCTAGGGATTCCATTCCTCTCCAGTGTCACTAAACCCTACAAGACTTTTTGATTCAGCTCAGTCTTCAAATATAACTCTGGACACAGATGCCCACCCTGTGTCCAGCACGGCAGCTGGTGGCCTGGCATCACATCTGCTCCAGCCCATGCCTCCATCAGTCCTGCCTTCTCCTTCCAGCCAGTACAGACTCCAAGTCGAAGAAGCCATCCTGGAGGTGTAGGAAGAGACACCCTCATTTGGAAACAGGCTTCTGCCCAACTGACTTGTTCCACAGACTCTCACGACACACGCACCGCGTGCAGATGCTGGGGAAGCAAAGGCACGGGACAGGTGGGAGTCTGGTAGCAGTGGAGCCCAGAGCCTCTCTCGAGCATCAGACGAGACTCCCAGAAGTTTGCACTCACCCACATAACGAACACCTGTTTGCCCTCCACATCCCCTAGAGCCCAAGCACAGTGAGCAGGCATCCTGAACCTTTCATAGGTCCTACCAACAGAGCTGGTTCCTCTGCCCAGACTTCTTCCCCTGCTCTCCAGGGCCCCTCCTTGCTCTTCTGACCCCTCCCCTCAAAAAACCCAGCCCCCCTTAAAGTCTGCATGGAGAATAGAAACATCTCCAAAGCTGATCCTCTGTTTAAGACAGCATCATTCCTAAATGAGAGTTCTACTAACCTGAGCGATTGTTTACTTGTGCAGGAGGAAACTGAGAGCTCAGAGGGTGAGCCTAGCATGAGGCCAACAGCTAATAGTTTTCCAAGCCAAGACCAGTACCCAAGCTTGCCAACTCTGGGCCCAGGCCACCCTCACCAACTCACTCTGGCTCCCAGACCAACTGTCTCCCACTTCCTTGGGGCAGTGTCCTGGTGAAGACTCTGCTTTTTAATTCTATCTGGGATGAAAAAAGAACAAGTTGACTTTGTAATGTCATCAAATATTAATCTCGATTTTCCCAGCAACTGACATCCAAATTGCCATCAAGCTTGAAAGGCCCAGTGGAGCCTGTCGACTGTGCTGAGAAAACCCAGGCTTGTGGCTGGGAGTAGGGGGGACACAGCCCCTCTCAACTGCAAGAGGACAGGAGTGGGAGGTGGGGGGCCCTGCAGAGTCAGTGACCAAAGGGAACTCAGGGACAGGGCGAGAGCCAGAACAGACAGATGGGAGTAAGGGTCCTCCATTAAAATTTTAAACCACAGGCTCTATACAACCACGCACGCCTGAAATGCCATCCCTGCGAGCTGAGAGCCAAAAGGCGGTTGAGGTTACTGTGCGAAGTTGCCAAAAGCTGAGGACATAACACATCCCTTGTCCCTTGGAAATTTTTTGAAAGAAAAGTTCTCCATGACATGGAACACACTGTACAAGTGGGGGTAGAAAAATAAACTTTCCTGAGATGAACATCACAGTGTCATGTTTTTTAAAAGGATAGAGCTAGAAAAATCTCTGGAGTTAAAAAAAAACGGCCTCCAGTGTTAGAACAATCTGGATTTGGTCTCTGGCTTTAGAAATGTTTTTACAGGACAGGAGTAATCTCTCAGAACCCTGGTTGCCCCATGTGTAAAACAAGGATGAGAACTCCTTCCTAGGAGAAATGGAGGGGACCTGGGGCAGGGCTCAGCCCCAAGTAGGGCCTTATGAGCCGGTCTGCCTCCTCTGCTTTGAGAGCTTGAAATGGACTTCATAATTCACTTATCTGGTTGCCTTAATTTTGCATATAGGGAAATAGGGAGTTATCTACAGCCCTTGGCAAGCAAGGGGGAGAATGGGATTAGTTTCTCTGATTCTCTATGGAAAAGATTGGGGGCAGCAGGAGAAGAGGGCAACAGAGGATGAGATGGTTGGATGGCATCACTGATTCAATGGACATGAATTTGGGCAAACTCTGAGAGATCGTGAGGGACAGGGAAGCCTGGTGTGCTACAGTCCATGGGGTCGCAAAGAGTCAGACATGACTTGGCGACTGAAAACAACAACCTTCCCCACATCAAGAAACACCTGCTCTCAAACCTTTCCTTCCTTCTCTTCCCCATGAGCTCAGCATCTCTTAACTATGTGATGGGAGGGATACGAGACAAGTGGCCGGGTACCCCCGAGGATACCTTCCCAGGCGAGGCTGACAGCTAACCCTGGAAAGTAAGCGACACCTCCGTGTGACTGCCCAGAAAATCTGAGTCTCCAGTCAAAGTAAGCACTGCTACTGCTGCTGCTAAGTCACTTCAGTCGTGTCAGACTCTGTGCGACCCCATAGACGGCAGCCCACCAGGCTCCCCCATCCCTGGGATTCTCCAGGCAAGAACACTGGAGTGGGTTGCCATTTCCCTCTCCAATGCACAGGAAGTAGGAAAAGAGAAAGAAGGGCAGAGAGAGAGACTCTTGGAACCCAGAGGAGCCCCCGAGGGATTCACAGTGAGATAAGGGCAATTTGCTGTGACACTGTTTTCAAACAAACACAGAAAGAGAGAAACCACAGACAGCTATGGCTGGATGCACGGAACCAGTGAGGGAGAGAAGGAACACTGGGAGGCCAGAGAGGCAACGTGGTAAAGGAGTCTGTATGAATAAATACCGCTCCCGTGCAGAACGGGGTGGAACCATCCAGGAACCCGACGACGGAAGGATCGAGGCGGCCTCTCGAGCTGCGTCTTGGCCATTTGCTTTTGTTTCTCTATCAATCTTGATGGAAAATCTTCTGGTCTTTGCATTGCCAAATACAAGTAGAATTTAAAAAGCCACTGTCAAGCAATTTTGTGTAGATCTGGGATGTTTCCAACAATTAAAATAGTTTCTCCTCTAAGAAACTGTGGGACAGGATGGGGTGAACCACATGCTTCCCTCACCCTGCTTCTACCCTCAGAAGGGACCCTGATTTTACTGCTGTGCAACTGGAAATGGAAAAATACTCCTGTGTTTCTCCTCTACCGTTCATACTGCTGCCACACTCCCATTACTTCTGATGCCAGATGTGTAGATTTCCCAGAAGTCGAGCAATTCTCTGATGCCATCTACATGTCCTCCAATTCAGTTCAGCTCCAACACTGTCCACCTGAGGTGAGCATCCGAGCCCACAAGTCAAGTGATCCGACCCACAAAACCGGCCCCACTTCAGAGGCCAGCTGTCACCTGTACTTCTCACCAACCGGCTACAAGCTGGGGTTCCCATGAGCTGCTCCTTGGATTCCATCATTTATTAGAATGGTGCACAGAACTTAATGCCTATTTTTGTTTGCTTGTCTGCTCAGTCATGTCTGACTCTCTACAACCCCATAGACTGGAGCCCAGGCTCCTCTGTCCATGGAATTCTCCAGGCAAGAATACTGGAGTGGGTTGCCATTTCCTACTCCAGAGGATCTTTCTGACTCAGGGATCAAACCCAAGTCTGCATTGGCAGGTGGACTCTCTATTGCTGAGCCACCAGGGAAGCCCCTCTCACTTTTTACCTTGAACCAAATCCATCACCCCAGTCCCAGACCTGGTCTGCTTGACACTGGCCATACTACTGGCAGTTGCAACAAATAGTAAATTTTACACACGGATTGAATCTACAAAGCATTGCTGGTGCGCTGGGCCCAGCGACCCACCAAAAACACCCCTCACCCACATGTCCATGAGAGAAGGTTTTCAACAGCTGCCACTAGCAAATGGGTGAGCTGGGGGCTGGGGGTCCCCTCCCCAGCAGGGGACTTAGGCACCTCCACTGGATGCCCCCTCCAAAGGGCAGAGACCATGCTAGAGTGGGCGGGCAGGCTGAAAGCCTCCAGAAAAGTCTGTCTTGCCAGAGGACTCTGTTGATATGTAATCAAATTGTGTTTCATTAAACAGAAAGCATCTAGAGGTTTCCTGACGGCTGCAACTCTTGCCGCTGCTAAGTCACTTAAGACTCTGTGTAACCCCATAGACGGCAGCCCACCAGGCTCCCCCGTCCCTGGGATTCTCCAGGCAAGAACACTTTTATTTGCAGCTCTTGCAAATGAAAGCTAATGGAGTTAACAGAGAACAACTGTGAGTCAGATTCCAACAGGTGAGAGGAACCCCTGGCAACTTTACCACCCCAGATGCCCATCCTATGAGATGATCCCTGCTCAGGAGGGGCCAGGCTGGATTCCATCTTTGCCCAAAATCATGGGTTCAGACGACATGGCTACCCCCAGATGTATGATTTTGAGCCAAACCATGATCTTGCCTCTAAGTCTCTAGACAAGAAAGATTTGTAGGGTACCAGATGTCCTGTTCTGCCTAGAAATGTGCCCATAGTGGGCAATATGATAGGAGGGTTCTCTAGGCCTGGGACTTCAGTGGTAAATTCAGGAACGTTCCAGACAAACTGAGACAGGCTGACCACCCTATAAGGCCTCCCAGGACCCCTGACTGTGTCAACATTCCGATTATTCTAACACTAGTATTCTTGAGAGTTACTGTATCACAAGAACTGGAGCCCTAACTCACGTGTCGGGAGCCCAGTAGAGCTTCCGGCAAACAGCAGGGGCTCTGCAGGCGCTGCCCATTCCTGTGTCCCTGGCCAGGCATGGTCACCATGGCTGTGCTGAGACCTTGGGAGTCCTGTGCTGCTGGAGCCACCTGAAATCCTCGCCAAAACCCCAGAACTTATTAAATTCCTATTAATATCTTCCAAGTGAAGAAACACGCTCAAGGCAGAGACTGGCTTAAGGCCACAAGGCTGTCAGACTAGAGAGCTAGGAGTTCACCCCATGTCTCTAGTCCAAGCCCAGTGGCTCCCTGGCCAGATTAGGCTGCCGTGTGCCCCCCATACACACAGCCAGCTGTGGGCCCAGGGCACTGCAGACCGTGAGCTCAGGCCTCTCCTGTATTTGGGCTCCTCCTACCAGAGAAGCAAGAGCTTCCTTGATGGCTCAGCAGGTAAACAATCTGCCTGCAGATTCTTAATGCAGGAGACACAGGAGATGTGGGTTCAGTCCCTGGGTTAGGAAGATCCTCTGGAGGAGGAAATGGCTCAGATGGTAAAGAATCTGCCTATAATGCAGGAGACCCGGATGCAAACCCTTGGTCAGGAAGATCCCCTGAAGAAGGGAATGGCAACCCACTCCAGTATTCTTGCCTAGAGAATTCCACGGACAGAGGAGCCTAGTGAGCTACAGTTAACGCGGTGGCAAAGAGTCAGACACGACCGAGAGACTTTCACTACTGAGCATCTGCTCGCTGCCCCATCCTTTTAGTTCAAAGCTCCCCACTTCTGTGCCCGCCTACATGGGCAACTGGCTGCCCAGTGGGGAGGGAGGGGGTGATCAGAGTCCCAGCAACCCTGTGTCATCCCCCTGACTATGATGAAACACAGGCCCTCCCTGGGGCACCAGGACCTCAGTCCTTACTCCCTTCCTGACCCCCAACAACTGCCCAGGAGGAAGGGGAAAACCTGCAAGGGTATGCAGCGAGAAGGAGGTGGTGGGTTGCCCCACCATGTCATAGTCAGAGCCTCCGGGAGCAGAAACCCTGCAGCCCAGCATCCTCCAAGGCCCAAACTAGGCTAGAGAAACCTAAACCTCCAGCCATCTGGTTCGGAAACCCAGGAGGAACTGGGCCTGGGAGGAGGTGGGGCGTGTGATTTTTAATTTACTTTTGCTTGCCCTGAGACAAAAATTAATTTTACTTGGAGAAAAAAAAAGTAACTTCTTACTTGACTTTTTAAAGTAAAATTTCTGCAACTCTTTTTCCACTTAACAGAATATTTCCTCAACTTCTAAGGCATAATGTTAATAGCACTGAAGATGGGGAATTCCCTGAGCTCAGCTCACATATCACTGAACTGATTTTTTGCTTAATTTCCTAGTAATCCTGGCTGGGTTATGCTAACAGGAGAGTTAACAGCTAATTTTGCTACAGGGAAGATAATAACAGGAAATGATCTTTAATAATGAATTAAACAGACTCCTTGGATTCTGATTCTTTTTATTAGATAAGGTCAATGGCATCTTAAATGAGCAAATCTATGCTAGGCTGGCAATGAGACACGAAGAAAATTGTCAAATTGATTTACAGGATACTGTGCAAGCTCTGAAGATCAAATCACAGTCTGACACGATGGGCAGATCATGAGTTTTAGACTCAAAACCAGACAGGAAGACACACTAGCTGTGTGACCTCGACCAAGACCCCCTCCTCTCTGACATAATAATCTCGAGCTTCCATGGTCATAATAATCCCCACCTTCTGGAGCTTTGTTATTTTTCCTGAGCCAAAATATATATAAAGCCCAGCGGAGCAGCTGGTGCAAGGATCTGCCCCATTGTACTCACCCCATTCATTAGAGAGGGGATGCAGTTTACCGAATAGTTTAGCGTGCACTGCATAACTCAGCCTTCAGAAGATCCTCCCTTAAAATGAACTCTCCAGACCAGAATTATTTCCGGACAAGGAAGTTCCAGCACTGCCCAAAGCCATGCATCGAGTCAGAGGGAGGACCAGGGTCCTAAAAGAGGTCTTCAGATTCCAATTTATTTGACCTATAGGGTCCTCTCTCTTCACACTGTCTCCACTTATTTTTGTTAATCACACAGAATTTTTAATAAAAAGTTTTTACAGACAGGACACATCACCAACCTATGTATCAGTATTATTTATTATATTTATTAAGTATATATGTATTCTATTCTATTATTAGCTATATACATAAAGAGCATATATGTGTGTGTTTACACACATACATATATACATACATATAGGGTCTTCCCCAGTGGCTCAGTGGTAAAGAATCCACCTGCAATAGAGGAGACACAGGAGTCAATCCCTGGATCAGGAAGATCCCCTGGAGGAGGGCATGGCAACCCACCCCAGTATTCCTGCCTGGAAAATCCCATGGACAGAGGAACCTGGTGGGCTACAGTACACAGGGTCACAAAATACATATATATATACATATATATACAGGAGGGGTTTCTTGTGGCTAAGCTGGTAAAGAATATATATATACACACATATATATTCTAACATATACAGAAATGGAAGAAATAAATATAACCTAAATATAAACTGAAGCTCAATATTTTCTTGCAGGACAAGGAGAAACGGCAGGATTGGAAGGGGAGAGCCCAGTCATGGTTCTGGAAACCAGCATTGCTTCAGGGCTTATGCAACTAGAACTGCCTCCTCAAAGAGGAAGCAGAGGGAGGAGAGGTTAGGGAACTGCTTGTGGTACTGCAGAACCCACCTCTCCAGGCTTCCTGCCCAGTTCCCTCTCCTCTGCATACACTGGAGTTGGTCTGATGCCAGGAAGCCCTTTGGAGCCACTGAGTGTTAGAGGGAGGGCAGGGCAACTTCTGGTCTACTTCTGAAAGCTTATCCCACAACTTCCACTGGCGGTAGTCATCCCAGCAAACCACTGGCTCACAGTCCTCTCAGCCAAAGTCCATGTGCAGAGTTTCCAGTTCCCAGAAGTTTCCAAAGTGGAGGATGTAATTACAATGTTTTAAAGCAAATAAACATACACCCGAGTGGGAGGACTGCATATTTATTTGACTAATTAGAGGGAACTCACTAAAAGGATGTACAGTAACATCAGCTTCCTTGGTGGGGAGGCTAATCCTAATTGACATTTTATTTTTATGGCGCTCTCAGTAAGGCGCCAAGGCTAAGCGTCACACTCTCCGGCAATGAACAAGCGTGAATGGTGCATCAGGCACAGAGCAGTGGCCCGAGAAGCCCATGGTGCTGAGCGCCAGTTATCAGCCTGAGGCAGAGGGGGGTGCTCACTGCTCCAACTTGCTGCCTGGCTACCAGCACTGGCTCTGCTCACCCCTGCCCTCACAGAGGCCACTGTCCGCACTCCTGGGGCCAAGTTGATAGCGCATCGCAATGACCGAGAACACACAGGCCAATAGATTTCTGGTCCCTCCTGCCACTTCCATATGCTCACCCCAAGAAAGAGCCAAGAAACCAGAGTCTCACTTCAGCAAAGATAATACACATTTTCTGAGAACCAGATAAGGTGTCAGGCCCTGCACAATGTAGCTGAAAGAGCAACTTGGAAACCAACAAATCTGGATTCAATCTCCATCTGTAAAATGGAGATTAAATACCTACCTCACGGGTTGTACTGAGAATTAAATCAGAAAATTACATAAAGCATTTAACACAATGGCTGATGCGTTCCTGTATCCCAGGAAGAATTGCCAAGAGCTGATAGAAAATACAATTAAGGCAGCTCAGGGAACTTCCCACTAGGACGCAGTAGGTGCATAATAAGTGCCTTGTTAGATCCCATAAAAACTCTTAGTATTGAAGAGAGAGGCGGGCAGAAACACAAATTACCGTAATATATAGCTGGCTCCAACAGATTGGACAATAGGGAGCCATGGAAGGTCTTTGAGCAGAGGAGGCTGTACTAAGTGCAAAACAAATACAGCCCATGGCTACTGAGCCCTTGAAATGTGATGAGTCCCAGTTAAGATGTGCCATAGGTATAAAGTACACACTGGATTTGCAAGACTTTGTACAATAAAAATAATAAAACTTTTCTCTATATTGATTATATGTTGGAAGTATTTTTACTATATCGAGTTAATTAAAATAGATTATCAAAATAGAGTTTACTGATTTCCTCTGTAGTGACTAGAAAATTTAAAATTGCATCCACCGGTCATATTCTGTTTCAACCGGACAGCACCTTTTGTGTTTGCGGCCGTATCCACGCAGAGCTCAGCTGGCAACATCTGGGCCATTTCTCTCTGGCCAAGCCCTGCTGTCCTCCGCTCAGCCCTGTCCCTCTGCTGCCAGCTCTCGCAGTAATTAAGATGCCTTGAAGCAAAGAGCCCAGCCCCTGAGTATGCCAGAGCTTTGCAGTATTGTTTCAGCAGGGAATGTCCAGCCGTGTTCTCAGATCCCCTCCCTCACCCCCGTGTCCTCCTGAGTAGGGACCTGGCACCAAAGTGCCTGGCTCTCGCCTGCAATCTGATGACTGTCACTCACGCCCAGCAGCAGCCATTTCACAAGGTAAATTAAAAAGCTACCAGCATTTTCCTCTCCAGCTGGCACTGAAAGGACTGTTTTTCTGGGAGGATCTCCCTTGTGGAAGGCACTCTACAGCCTGCAAGATCTATTCCAACAGATTCCAGGCGAGTCGCTCCCAGGCATGGAGAAGGGACAAAGCAGATATTGTCCCCTCATTTGGATTTGGTCTGCAAGCCCCAGGCTCAGATTTGAAATTAAACGCAATAATACCCCAACCTTGAACTTATGCCCACCCTTCCTCTATCAGCAAAATGTGGGGCAAGGCTGCATGGTCTGGAACCTTCTGGGGGCAGGCCTTTCCCTGAGCAGTGAAGTACGTGTGCTACCTGGTCTGCGGGACCTTGTGCTCAAGTCCCAGCTCTGCCACCTGCTGGCCATACTACCTGGGGCAAACAAGCCAGCCTGTCTGAGCCCCTGTTTTCTTTTCAAAATAGGAATAAAATGGAAATTCCACTAATGGCAGTCTCATGGTTTGTTGGGATGATATCAATTAGATAATAGAGAAAAGATACATAGTATAATAATTGGTATCTGATGGTGATGGTTCACTGGCTCAGTCGTGTTTGACTCTTCTGCAACCCCATGGACTGTAGCCCCACCAGGTTCCTCTCTCCATGGGATTCTCCCAGCAAGAATGCTGCGTGGGTAGCCATTTCCTTCTCCAGAGGATCTTTCCAACCCAGGGGCCAAATCTGGGTCTACCTGCATTGCAGGTGGATTCGTTACCAACTGAGCCACCAGGGAGCTAGTTCAGTTCAGTTCAGTTCAGTCGCTCAGTCATGTCCGACTCTTTGCGACCCCATGAATCGCAGTACGCCAGGCCTCCCTGTCCATCACCAACCCCGGAGTTCACTCAGACTCACGTCCATTGAGTCCGTGATGCCATCCAGCCATCTCATCCTCGGTTGTCCCCTTCACCTCCTGCCCCCAATCCCTCCCAGCATCAGGGTCTTTTCCAATGAGTCAACTCTTCGCATAAGGTGGCCAAAGTACTGGAGCTTCAGTTTTAGCATCATTCCTTCCAAAGAAATCCCAGGGTTGATCTCCTTCAGAATGGACTGGTTGGATCTCCTTGCAGTCCAAGGGACTCTCAAGAGTCTTCTCCAACACCACAGTTCAAAAGCATCAATTCTTCTGCGCTCAGCCTTCTTCACAGTCCAACTCTCACATCCATACATGACCACAGGAAAAACCATAGCCTTGACTAGACGGACCTTAGTCGGCAAAGTAATGTCTCTGCTTTTGAATATACTATCTAGGTTGGTCATAACTTTTCTTCCAAGGAGTAAGCGCCTTTTAATTTCATGGCTGCAGTCACCATCTGCAGTGATTTTGGAGCCCAAAAAAACAAAGTCTGACACTGTTTCTACTGTTTCCCCATCTATTTCCCATGAAGTGATGGGGCCAGATGCCATGATCTTCGTTTTCTGAATGTTGAGCTTTAAGCCAACTTTTCCACTCTCCTCTTTCACTTTCAACAAGAGGCTTTTTAGCTCCTCCTCACTTTCTGCCATAAGGGTGGTGTCATCTGCATATCTGAGATTATTGATATTTCTCCCAGCAATCTTGATTCCAGCTTGTGTTTCTTCCAGTCCAGCATTTCTCATGATGTACTCTGCATATAAGTTAAATAAGCAGGGTGACAATATACAGCCTTGACGTACTCCTTTTCCTATTTGGAACCAGTCTGTTGTTCCATGTCCAGTTCTAACTGTTGCTTCCTGACCTGCATACAGATTTCTCAAGAGGCAGGTCAGGTGGTCTGGTATTCCCATCTCTTTCAGAATTTTCCACAGTTTACTGTGATCCACACAGTCAAAGGCTTTGGCATAGTCAATAAAGCAGAAATAGATGTTTTTCTGGAACTCTCTTGCTTTTTCCATGATCCAGCGGATGTTGGCAATTTGATCTCTGGTTCCTCTGCCTTTTCTAAAACCAGCTTGAACATCAGGGAGTTCACGGTTCACGTATTGCTGAAGTCTGGCTTGGAGAATTTTGAGCATTACTTTCCTAACATGTGAGATGAGTGCAATTGTGCGGTAGTTTGAGCATTCTTTGGCATTGCCTTTCTTTGGAATTGGAATGAAAACTGACCTTTTCCAGTCCTGTGGCCACTGCTGAGTATTCCAAATTTGCTGGCAAATTGAGTGCAGCACTTTCACAGCATCATCTTTCAGGATTTGAAACAGCTCAACTGGAATTCCATCACCTCCACTAGCTTTGTTCGTAGTGATGCCAAAAAAATTCATCTGGTAAATAGACTTCACAGTTTGTCTGGAAAATGTTTAGTCCAGGCCTCTGGCACTTCTGGCCAGTACCGGACTCTGACATCCAGCTGCTAAGTCACTCTGAGGGGCTCTGATACTTTAACCAGGACAGAGGTCTGCACCCTGCAGAGGCAGAAAGGGGAACAACGTCTCTCTCTGGAGACTGCTGTCCCAGTGGCCACAGCTGGGAGTGGGGTTGGGATATCTGGAAAAGACCTAAAGGGGAATCTGGGGAACATGGTGATGCTCACCCAACTGGCAGGCAGAGTCTAAGATGGTCCCCAGGAGTCCCGCTCCCTGATGTACACACCATGTGTAATCCCCTCCCCTTGTGTATCGACAGAGTCTGTGAATACACTGGAGTGTCTCTCTCATTAGGTTACTTGATATGGCAAAGCTGAAGAGATGTTACTGATGGAATCAAGGTCCCTAATAGGTTGTGACTCTCGTTAATCACAGGGGAGCTCTTTTTACAGGTTCAGAGATAGAAGTCAGAGAGGCGTATCTCACTGGCCTGCGTGAAGTAAACAGCTATGCTGTGAGTGGAGGCAGCCAGTGACAAGGACCTGAGGGCTAAGAGTTGGGAGCAGTCCCCAGCCACTACAAGCAATGACACAGGGACCTCTGTGGCTCAAGGAAACAAATTCTGCCAACCGCCAATACGCTTGGAAGAGGTCTCTGAGGTCTCACAGCTCAGCCTACTGAGACCCGAGACCCCCAGTTAACCCACTCTGACTCATGAGCCACGGAAACCATGAAATAGTAAATTGTGTATTCTTTTAAACCACTAAGTTTGTGATGATTTGTTAGGAAGAAACAGGAAACATACATCCAACTCAGCCCATCCTGGACCCCACTCCACCCCTGCCCAGTGGGTCACCGAGAGCCTGTTTGGTGACCCTATTTGCCTAAACCAATCAGCAGAATCAGAGCCTCTCTAGCCTCGGTGATTGGCGGAAAGATGGGCACGTGACCCAATCGGCCCAATCAGAGTGCACCCCCCACCCCCGCCCTTCTCTCCGGGGAGTCCCATGGTGGAGGATATGAACGGTCCCAGCCCCAAAGGCTGAGATAAAGGTAGGCTGTGGAGGACAGCACCATAAACCTCAGGGACTGGGGAAGCACATGGCCCCTAAGACCGTGGAGTCTGCAGACACGTGAGTCAAGAAATTCCCCTAATTCTCTATATTACTTCAGAGAAGGCAATGGCACCCCACTCCAGTACTCTTGCCTGGAGAATCCCATGGACAGAGGAGCCTGGTGGGCTGCAGTCCATGGGGTCGCAAAGAGTCGGATACGACTGAGCGACTTCACTTTCCCTTTTCCCTTTCGTGCATTGGAGAAGGAAATGGCAGCCCACTCCAGTGTTATTGCCTGGAGAATCCCAGGGACGGCAGAGCCTGGTGGGCTGCCGTCTATGGGGTCGCACAGAGTCGGTCACGACTGAAGCGACTTAGCAGCTCTATATTACTTAAGCCATTTCACATTGATTTTTCTACTCCTCACAACCTGCAACTGAAAGCATTCTGATTGAAAAGTGTGGGGGCGGGGCGGTGAGCACCCTCAGTGCAGGCCCTGCTTCCCAACAGCTGCCTCACAGCTGCCCACTATGTAATAACCATGATGATGCCTCCTGCTGTACTCTGTTCATTCACCAAGAATTGACAAAGGACTTAGAAATGCCAGAAGCTGCACTGCTGAGATGAAGCAGAGAAGTGGTAACACAGCCTCTGCCTCATGCGTGTCACAGGCCACTGGGGATGCAGGCGGGCACACCAGCAATCACCAACTGCACGCTTGGTGCAAGGCAAGCACACTGTGGCCAAACGGCTTTGTCAAAATCAGCGTTTAGTCCTGAGTGAGGCCAAATGACATCATGAGACCAAAGGACAATTCTGGCATCTTTTTAGATTTCATTGTTATTATAATTGTATAATGTATAATTTTAGCACTCATATGCTGAGCATTTGAGGTCTTAGGGCAGGAATAGTGATTCCTCAGAACTGCCAGAGGTCAGGTGGCCCCGTGGACACCGAGCTCACATTTGTGATATTAAATAAACACACCTTCTTCACTGAGGTCATGGGAGAAGCAAGATCCTGGGGGCTTGCCTCATCTTTCTCCAACACTTTCTTTATATATATATATATGCTGAATTAACATGTGAGTGAGATTCATCATGAACATGGTACATAATTTTGGATTTTTCCTTCTATTTCAAGGTAACAAAGGTGACATTCTATTTATTCATCCTCCCAGGATATGGAAAATTTTCCAAATATTTTCTTCAAATTCTCATGACCTAAATAGATTTCCTAGACAGAATTAAAGGACTAAAAATTGGATGCAGTTATTACTTTTTTTGTTTAATGCTATGCATGCAGTTACAATAACTCTAAAATATTATAATTGTGATATAATCTAATTTCTATTATTCTGTTCTGTATTAATATTTAAATTTTACAAAGATTGGTTGGCTTGGAAAGGAAATAATATTCTTCCTAAAGTTATCTAGCTGATACTCTCAATATTTGTATTGACTGTTACTCTATCTCCCTGTTTGCCAGCTGCAAATATGTTAAGATGACTTAGCAAATAAAATAACTTTCATAATCAAAATTAATTATTATAGTACTCCCGCAATCATTTATAATTCCACAATTGATAAAATTTCTAAATACAAGTAAACAAAAAGATCAGACTTTATCTACTCCAAGAATACTTACCTATATATAGATTTTAAACTTTTTATTAAAGTTGCTTTATAATGTTGTGTTAGTTACTGCTGTACAGCCAAGTGAACCAGTTATAAGTACACATATATCTCTTCTTTCTAAGATTTCCTTCCCATTTAGGTCACCACAGAGAACTGAGTAGAGTTCCCCGTGCTAATACAGGAGGTTCTCACTAGTTATCTAAGGAATGTTTACCTATATTTCATTGTGAATGTTTAGATACTAATAACACATACAAATAATACATATATACAAATACACACAAATTTGAAAATACATTTCAAATCCTAAAAGGTAGTGCTCTGAAAGTGATGCACTCAATATGCCAGCAAATTTGGAAAACTCACCAGTGGCCACAGGACTAGAGAAGGTCAGGTTTCATTCCAATCCCAAAGAAAGGCAATGCCAAAAAATGCTCAAACTACTGCACAATTGCACTCATCTCACATGCTAGCAAAGTAATGCTCAAAATTCTCCAAGCCAGGCTTCAACAGTATGTGAACTGTGAATTCCCAGATAGACGTTCAAGCTGGATTTAGAAAAGGCAGAGGAACCAGAGATCAAATTGCCAATCTCCATTGGATCATGAAAAAAGCAAAAGAGTTCCAGAAAAACATCTACTTCTTCTTTATTGACTATGCCAAAGCCTTTCACTGTACGGATCATAATAAACTGTGGAAAATTCTTCAAGAGATGGGCATGCCAGATCACCTGACCTGCCTCCTGAGAAATCTGTATGCAGGTTAAGAAGCAACAGTTAGAACTGGACATGGAACAACAGACTGGTTCCAAATCAAGAAAGGAGTACATTAAGGGTGTATATTGTCACCTTGCTTATTTAACTTTTATGCAGCATACATCATGTGAAATGCCAGGCTGGATGAAGCCAAGCTGAAATCAAGATTGCCAGGAGAAATATCAATAACTTCAGATGCACAGATGACACCACCCTTATGGCAGAAAGTGAAGAAGAACTAAAGAGCTTCTTGATGAAAGTGAAAGAGGAGAGTGAAAAAGCTGGCTTAAAAGCTCAACATTCAGAAAACTAAGATCATGGCATCCAGTCCCATCACTTCATGGCAAATAGATGGGGAAACAATGAAAACAGTGAGAGAATTTATTTTGGAAAGCTCCAAAACTTACTGCAGATGGTGACTGCAGCCATGAAATTAAAAGATGCTTGCTCCTTAGAAGAAAAGCTATGACCAACCTAGATAGCATATTCAAAAGCAGAGACATTACTTTGCCAACAAAGGTCCATCTTGTCAAAGCTGTGGTTTTTCCAGTAGTCACGTGTGGATGTGAAAGTTGGACTATAAAGAAAGCTGAGCACCAAAGAACTGACGCTTTTGAGCTGTGGTATTGGAGAAGACTTTTGAGAGTCCCTTGGACTCTTACAAGGAGATCCAACCAGTCCATCCTAAAGGAAATCAGTCCTAAATATTCATTGGAAGGACTGAAGCTGAAGCTGAAACTCCAATACTTTGGCTACCTGATGCAAAGAACTGACTCATTGGTAAACACCCTGATGCTGAGAAAGATTGAAGGTGGAAGAAGGGGACAACAGAGGATGAGATGGTTGGATGGCCTCACCAACTCAATGGACATGCATTTGAGTAAGCTCTGGGAGTTGGTGATGGGCAGGGAAGTCTGGCGTGCTGCAGTCCATAGGGTCACAAAGAGCCAGATATAACTGAGCGACTGAACTGAACTGAATACATAAAAAAGATATATATTCTCATATTATTACCCAGTTGTTATGCAAACTAGATATAATGATAATCTCCATGATCACTCAATCATTGATGACTCACAATTCCACAGAAGCCAGAAATGACACTAAATTAATAATCATTTGTCTGTTCAGCAACCCAGAGCTGAATACAAAGGTCAAAGTTAAACTTTCTCTATCCCCGCATCAGTTAAGGTTCAATCAGGGAAGCAGAAATCAAAATATTTTGGTCCCAACTGCTTTAGATCCCAAATCCTCTCTGTTCCCTGCTCCTCCATGCCAAAATTCATATTCACTTCTTATAGACAAAAGTCCTTTTTGCTTTCCTGTCTCCTTTTAGCTCATACCCTTAGAACTTCACACTCATCCAAGGAGTCTCTCAAGGGATTTTTCCAGAAGTCTCTTCTCTAAAAGAAACTTGGTCCTTGAGGGCAAGATAATCACTTCCTTGCCCTGCATCATGAGTAAGACTTGCTTGCAGTGTTCTGCCACCAGAAAAAAAAAAAAAAATGAAAAACCAATGCCCCAAATAATCCTCAGGCCTCTTTCCAGCCTTTATGTTTTATTCTAAGAAGGCCTTGAGGGAGAAATGTCCCAGTTTGTCTCCAAGAAGGACTCCTACCCCAGGATTCCGTGACCAGAGTCAGAGGACACAGCGGTCACTGTTTCTCTCTTTAGAGGCACAAAACCCTCCCCACACCTCCCTCCCACGAGGCAAGGAATAGCCAAGAGCTAGACGAGGTCATATCCATGGCTCCTCCACCCCAGAAGGGTGGCCAGGATCCCAGCAACCAACCAGACACCTCCCTGTCCCCTGCCTCTCTTTTCTCACTATTTTTATAATAAAAGTAATATAGAAATTGTTATAAAGAACCTGTGTGTGTATATGTGTGTGCTAAGTCACTTCAGTCATGCCCAACTCCTTGTGATCCTGTGAACCGTACCCCGCTGGGCTCCTCTGTCGCTGGGATTCCCCAGGCAAGAATACTGGAGTGGGTTGCCATTTCCTTAGAAAATCCAAAATAGGTAAGAGAACTCCGCCTCATCCCATCACCCAGAGGCTCCCACCATTACAGATGTTTTCCTTTCTAGACTTTTTTCTGTGTATAGCAGACATCTTCCCCTGTGAAAGTGGATCAGGTGGGACATGCAGTATTGTGTCCTTGATTTTTCCATCTCTGTGGTCATGGTGAGAGGTGAGTGGCAGATGGGTGGAAGCAGTTGGGGTTCAAGACCCCAAGAGCCACGTGAGCTAGTAAGTTCTGGCTCTTCTTCCTGGGCTGCCACTTTCTCATCTCTCATGTGGGCATCGCTCTGCTGTTGTCCCTGAGTTACCATGTTACTGGGGTATTCCTTGAAACTATGCTTAGAGCAGTGACTGGCCCATTTGAAACACTATTACCATGATTATTATGTTTCCATGGCAGCCAAAAACCCACAAGCATCATTTTAAATGGATGCATATCATTCCATTGAGTAGATGGACAGACAGATGGACACAGGTCATTTAACCACTTGCCTATGGTTGGACATTTAGGGTCTTTCCAAAGTTTTGCTACTATACCCAATGATAAACAACCTCATACATAAATCTTTCTGCATCTGTTGATTTAGCTAACTTCCATCCTAGAAGAACAATTGCTACATCAAGGGTAGGAGCTTGTTTAAATCTTAATGCATGATGCTGAATTGTTCTTTGGGGAAATTGTGCCATTTATATTTCACTTTGGTGGGGCAAGATCCTGCAGTCTGGGCTTTTTCAGTATCTCATTGTTGTTAACAGTTTTGAGTCAGGGCCAACTGGATAAGCAGGAGGCCATATCTTGTCATCTTGGTTGATACAGTCTTACTTCAGTTCCTCCATGAAGCCCTTCTACCATTTCTCAGGGCTTCCTACCACCAACTACATCCTTCCTACCCACACACATCCTGGCACAGACAAAACATCAGCATCCCAGCCATCAGCTAAGAGGCTCTTAAGAATAGCTGTTCCCAGGGGCCCCAGGTCACCCAAGATGCCCAAAACATCGCCATCCTGATTGCTCTTGGGATTGGTTAGTGACAGTGGCACAAGTCAAAAGAAGGAAGATGGTTTTCCAAAGCAGTTGGAAGAAAACACTTCTGGGACCAAAGCACGAGATGAACCAGGACCAGAGTGTCTGGGAGGCCACGAGGCATGTGTCCACCCAGGGAGGGGCAGGCATCACCAGGGAGGTACGGGGGATAGGAAGCCCTGCAGAGCCAGGGCTCCAAAGGCCACAGGGGAGCAGGAATCAGCGCTGTGCCGCCCGTTGGAGAGGCAAGGTTTCCAGCCATGACTTCTGGGCTCCTCAGAGGTCACCCCAGGGGCTACTCAGAGGATTTTACCCAAATACCAACAAAAAAACTACTTTTTCAAAACTATAGGTATAATTAGAGTCTATTCAAGATGGAACAGAGCAAATAACCCTGCAGCATGTTCCAGGTATGCAGGGACTCTCAGCAAATGTTTACAGAATGAATAACATAGGAGGGAAAGCTGGTTTGGGATTCGTCAGAAGTTCTGATTGAACTGACTCTCTTGTCAAGACTTAAGAGATCATTAATGGAGGCGAAAATCAATATGTTTTAACTGGCTGTTCTGTGTGAGAGATAACAGAGGAAACAATGAACAGGCCCTGCCCTCCAGTTGCTCCCACGGTAGGGCTGTGGGGAACGGTGCATCCTTGCGCTTGAGCCGCAGCTCCCCAGTTCAGTAGCTGAGTGTGTGTAGGCAAATGCCATTGCTCAGTGGCCTCAACCCTCAGTTTTCTCATCTGTGAAATGGGGCTCTAACAATAATGGCCTGGCCGAGCCATGTGAGAAGAGAGATGACGATGCAGCTTGCCCAGCACTGAACAGACCACAAACAGCAGCTGCTGTGATTTATCGGCTTTTTACCAAGAAGGAGGAGAAGAGGCTAGTGCTCTGATCGGTTCACCAGCCGGAGGTAAACTCTCTACAGAGGAAGCCCAACTGCAAGCTTCATCAGTGATCAGGTGTAGGGCCCATCCTGTGGTCTTAGCTCCCACCTGATTACATCTACAAAGGCCCTGATTCCCATAAGATCACATTCACAGGCCCCCAGGGGTTGGGTCTTGGACATACCTTTTTTTTTTTTCTTTATTCCATTTATTTCTGTATATTTGAAATTTTCACAACAAACATTATAGATTACTCACATAAATTAATTTTTTTTTAAAAAATATGGAATGCTTCACGAATTGCGTGTCATCCTTGCGCAGGGGCCATGCTAATCTTCTCTGTATCGTTCCAATTTTAGTATATGTGCTGCCGAAGCGAGCACCTTGGACATACCTTTTGCGGGGGACACGATTCAACCCACAGCAACCAGGAACATCCCTCCCTCTGGCACCCGCGTGGCTCACTCACTCTCTTGCCTCATCTCGGGCTCTGCTGCAATGTCACCTCCCCAGAGAGGCTGCGGGGGCAGCCCTCAGCACCCCGGGACCCACTCTGCTTTACTTTTCTCCAGAGGACTTGTCTCCACCTGCCGCATCATACATTTTACTGTTCTGTTATTGGTCTGCCCAGCTAGAACATAAACTCCCTGAGGGCAAGGGTCAGTCTGGCGTACAGCTGGCCCTTAATAAATGTTTGTAAAATGACTGATACAGTGAACAATGGACGTTTTGTCTCTCCAAGGGGGCACGAGAGACATCCATGCTGCCACGTGGATACCATGGTAGGCTGAATAACGGCTCCCTAAAGATGTCTACATCCTGATCCCAGGACTGTGATATGTTACCTCACATGACAGAAGGGAGGGACTCTGCAGGCGTGAGTCAAATGAAGGCACATGAGATGGGAGATTATCCTGGATTAACTGGGTGGGTCCAACATGGTCACAAGGGTCCCGACAAAGGGGAAGCAGGATGATCAGAGTCAGGGCAGCTATAATGACAGAGAAGCAGAGTGATGTGCTTTCAAGATGGAGGAGGCAGCCCTGAGCCAAGGGATGTGGGTGTCTTCCAGAAGCTGGAAAAAGGAAAGAGATCTACCCATACCGCCCCCGACCCCACCTCCACTGGGGCCTCCAGAAGGCCCTTAACCCACTGACACCCATTGGACTTCAGATATAAAATAAAATAGTCATCTTGTGTTGTTTTCAGCCACTGAGGCTGTGCTGATTTGTTACAGCAGCAAGAGGAAACTAATACCAATGACCCCTTGTTCTGACACTCCGAAGAGCAGTTCCCTAGGGGATGGCAAGTCAGCTAGGTGGCAGGATCTGCAGTGGAAGAACCAAGGCCCAGAAAGGTCAAGGAGCTGGTCCCAGGTCACACAGCTGGGCAGGGATCAGCCCCAAATTTGAACCCCCTTTCTGTGTCTCTGGAGCCCTTGTAGCCCCAGCACCAGAGGGTAACTGTGCAGCTTTGCATGGCTGGTGAGATGGCCTTGGTCCTGCCCCAGCTCCCAGGGTCACCCTGGAACTCACACAGAGATGATGACTGTCTGAGGAGCATTCTATTTCTAGATGGCTTGTCCTGGTGGAAATGTGCTCTGAGTGATATGTGTGGACACACTGGGGCCCCGTGCAGCCCAGGCTGGAGCCTGTTGTGTGACGTGCCCAGATGCCTTCACACACAGCCCTGCACACAGCCACCCTCCAAGGACAGCTGGGAGCCCAGGCAGAGTGGGGCGGGAGGACAGGCAGTCCCCAGTGCTCGAAGGCTGCAGCACCTTTACCTGCCCAGCTCCCCTCAGGGTCTCTCATCAATTCCTGGGAGTTACTACCCCATTTTATAGGTCAGAAAACAGCAGCAAACAGAAGCCTGAGGAGGCTGGTAGTTTGTAGATGGTCCACAGAGAGGAAGCAGGGCTGGGCTCTGCACCCAGGGCCTGCAGAGCTCAAAGACTGTCCCTCACTGGTCCCAAGAGTTATACAGCCATGACTGTGCCAGAAGGCTGTGGCTACAGAGCAGGGTATGAGCTGAGCCGCACAGCCACCCACCTGTGGTCAGAGCCATGGGCCGGGCATCCCACGATGTCTCTAAACACCCCAGACATGTTTTCTCAGAGAGCCTTGTAAAGAAACTGAACCCCAGCTGCATACACCCACCATTTCTCTCTGTCACATTCACATCTGCACACACAGGCACATACATGTATATATAGATACATCTTTACAGTCACACACACCCATTTGCATAGATATGCTGTACACCACTCATGAAGACAGCATATTCTCACACACAGAATGCACACATACACACATTCAGAAACACATGCGCACACACATACAAACCTCACACACACTCATTTACAATGACACCAGAACACAAACACACATAAACATTCAGACCGAGGCACACATTCTCACCCTTGTACAGACATGCACACAGACACACACGTGCACATTCACCCACACATGCATGCATTCACCCACACACGCATGCACACACACTCCCCAGCATAAGAACACAGACACACTCACAACTGGGCTGCGGATGCAGTTCTGAAGACTCATCCACTTGTTTATGCAGGAAGATGAATCGACCTGGCCCACTGTTGACTCTCCTGACAGAAAGACAGACTAAAAATCCTGGCTTAACATCCTCTAATCCAGGCTCCCTGCCCATCGATTCCTCTCTGATGCTGCCATCAAGCGCACATATTTCCATGAGACATGCATCTGATCTTGGAGAAACGGCAGGATTAGTCACCTGGCCTTACATGCGCCCTGCTCCCCTGACTGGGGCTCCTAAGGGCCTGATGCCCTAGCTCAAGGCGTGTCTCCAGCGGGAGGCGTCCTTTCCTGCCACACAAGGAATGGGAGGGCCAGGAGCAAGGAGGCGAGGAAGAACCCTGCCAGTCCCAGCTGCAGCCACAGGCACCCATGCCCCTGGAGCTCTGGTTTCCCCAGGGATGAAGATCCCTGCCCCTCTGGACAGAAAGGAGGATCAAGCAGAGAGAGCAGGACAGGAGATGTCAGAAGCCTGAGGGGGTGAATCCAGAGGAGCTGTCGCTGCAGAGGTGACAAGGGGGGAAGCACACAGAAACTGATCTGAATTCCGTGCCCAGTCGGCTCCTGCAGGGCTCAGCACTTGCCGTGCGGTTCTGAGGATGTGCTAATTAAGAGGCGTTTCACTGCCCTGGTTTCAGGCTCTCCGGGGTTGTCTGTCCACAACTTGAGGCTCTGGCTCCCAGGACCCACCACTGTAAATTCTGTGTGTATGAGGAGACCTATCTACCAGCTAGGTTGAATTCTGCAGCTGTGCGTTCTCTTGAGATGCAATAACATGATGAAGCTTAAACGTTCACTGACCACCTCTGGAGCATTGAGGAGACAGCCCTGACTTCTGGAAGGAGGTGGGCGGGGGGAGCGTGGCAGCAGATGATTCTGAGCCAGATCCCAGCTTTGCCCCCTACCTACTAACAGAGTCACCTTAAACAGATTTCTTAAGCTCTTGGAAGCACGGTTTTCTCACCTGTTAAATGGGAACAGCACCAGCCCCCACCCCACAGGGCCTCAAGAGGGCCCAAGGACTTGCCCATGCACAATGCCTGGCACGTAGTGGGCACTCACAGTTGCGAGGCTGCTCCTTTTTCCCGAGCCCTGCTGCCTCCTACTGGCCAAACTGAACCCAAACCCAGAGCATGCAGAAGCCCAGGAGACGTGGCCACAGTAGGCAATCCCGGGCACACGGCAGTGTGGAGAAGGATCTCGAAGAGCAGACACGAATACCTAGCACAGCCCCAGTCTCTTGCTTCAAGGTCCTCTGGTGCAGCCTCCCAGTGAATGCACATCTCATGACAGGAGACGCATAAAAGTCAGGGATCTGTTCGGCTTGCATTTCCTTCAACTTGCTGCACACTTTTGCCTCTTGTGCCAAGCCCTTGAACCCTACTCCATGCCTGTCCTAAGTCCATGATGTCCCCAGAGCTGGCAGTTCGTGGAACCTGGCCAGACCCCCTACCACCTGCCATGCCAGAAAGAAAGAGACCAGTTGACTTGAGAGGTAGGATAAGAGAGTCTGCAGTTACAGGACTGAACCAGGGAGGACCCAGCTGCTTGTCACCCACACCAACACAACGAGGAGCCTGCAGCCAGAACACGGCCCAGCCCACGCCCATGGCCAGTGCCGAGTGCCCCACCCACTTCTGCTCAGCAGTCTGGAGCCAGAGTATCGAGGACAAGACCCCTGGCGGGCCCTGCCCCCACCAACCCTCTAGAGCCCCTCCCAGGGGGCCACCTTCTCACCCAGGCACAGAATCCCGCCCCTGAGCCTTGCTGCTTGGCAAACCGGCAGAGCGCTTCAGCTGCTATTTCCTCAAGTGCCTCAAACAGACACACTGCAGAAACCACACAGCAGCTCTGAGGAGGAGCCGAACAGCCCTCCAATTACTGTCATGTGACCTTCTCCAACTTGATCTCCCTTATCGTATCTATAATAGATAAATGCCCAGCCCCAGGAAAGAGACTTTAACAACAACAAAAAAACTGAACATAATAAACCAGAAAAGTACCAGCTGTCACCAGCAGGAAGCTGTGCCCATTTAGTGGGCTCAGAGCAATCCACACAGCCCCCTGCCCGCAAGCCCCCAGTCCAGGGAGGAATGTTCTGGAAGTCCTGGCTCCCTCGGTCAGGAACATTATGACAAGCCCACCCTGAGCCAGGCAAGAAGGGGCGAGGAGCCCAGTGTCTGCCGTTCTCCGGCAACTCCCAGCACAGGGGGACGGCATCTGAGCCACCAGCAGCCAGCCCGGAGATGTCCTTGTCGCTGGGAATGTCGTGGGCACAGGCCCCGGATTCTCTCCCCGACCTCCTGTCAGCCACTTGGAAGGGCCTGGCGGGAGGCTTGGTTAAATCCGCCCTCTCCACAGGAGCTGCACATTCTAATTTTGCCTTGGCAGAGCCCGGAGCAGCCAACGTGCCAGGCCATCGTGGGGGATGAAGCACAGAGCCAGCAGCCTAGGGGGGAACATGGGGCGGGGCTGCCTGTGGGCCTCAGCGTTTCCTGCCTGGATGCTCAGAGTTAACTCTGGAGGCAAGGGGGGCTGGGGCCCTGCTGCAGAGGCTGCAGGGCTCCAGGAGAGAAGGGGGTGCCTGCTGGGGGGCGCCCAAGGAGGGGACTTCTGCCTCCAGTCCACTCTGAACCACGGCCACCAGGACCCTGCTGCTTTAATAGGGAACACAGCCCTTTTCACTTTCTTCATCCAGAAACCCTGTTGACCCTTCACCCCAAGCGTGGGGGCAAAGAGCAGAGTAGCCAGTAAGAGGGTACCATCAGCCGGTGGACGCCCCGGTCCAGCGCCTGATTCCATATCTTGGATGAGTGACTTAACCTGCCAAAGCCCTGGTTTCCTCATTGCAGAGTGGAGCCGGTGATGGGATCCACCTGAAAGCGCTGGAGCCTCAAATGGCAGGACATGCAAGAAGTGCGCATGAGAAGCGTTCTGCTGTGCAGTCGTTCAGTCGTGTCTGACACTTTGCAATCCCATGGACTGCAGCACGCCAGGCCTCCCTGTCCTTCACCATCTCCTGGAGCTTGTTCAAACTCATGTCCATTGAGACGGTAATGCCATCCAACCATCTCACCCTCTGTCACCCCCTTCTCCTTCTGCTCTCAGTCTTTCCCAGCATACACACCAGGAACCTGAGCTGGGAAACCCCCCAACTCCAGGCACAGAGTCAGGCCCCGCTCACTGCTAGCCCCACTGTGTGCCTCCTATGATTCAGCCTCTACATCATGCACAGACGTGGCTCCATCACAAATAAGACGCGTTTCCGGGCATCAAGGGGAGGCTGTAAAGCGGCTGGCAGGACGCAGGCCAGCCCGGAGCCCTCCCCTGTCACGTGGCTGTGTGACTTTCTCTGGGCTTTCTCGGCTCTAAGATGAGGGGCCAGAATTAAATGGTTCGACCACTGTCTGTGACCAGAGAACAATCCATTTCAACCCCAGGCCCTCACCCCCTCTCACTCCACACCTCCCAGCCCCCAGCACACTTGGACACGCTGGCACTTCTTCAGTGAGGCTCATTGCCGCTTGAAGCCAGAGCAAGAGATGGCAAGTTGCTGGAAATGTTTAAGTCATGGAAACAAAAGTTTCACGGGAGAGGGTGGAACGTGAGCAGTTTTCAATGAATACTTTTAGGACCCCGTACAAGCCTGGAGTCCTGATTCTTTTAGAAACAAAAACATATGTGTGTCTCAGGTTTGCCTGATTCAGACGTGGGCAGGCCTGGAGGAAAAAATGGCTTCCCCCTGCCGGATTTTCTGATTTGTTGGGAAAAGCCAAAAGGTTTTTCAGAACAAAAAGACAGTCCTCGCCCCTCAGTCCCCAGCCTCCCACCCCTCTTCCTGTTCTTTTCTTTCTCCTTGGCCTTTCTTCCTGCTCGGAGGGGGTGTCTGCGGGCCCCGGGGAGGTCTCCAGCGCTCGGGCATCCAGCCCTGACCGCAGCCTGAGCCCCACCCGGCAGCTGGACACAACTGCTTCCAGATGTGTGCAGGCCAGGAACTGCACTGGCAGCCAGGCTGAGAGCCGAGCAGGGAGGACCCTGCCCAGGCCCTCGGGCTCCCAGTCCCCACCGCCCACCTCCGGAGACATTCCTCTCCACCCACGACAGGAAAGAACCACTGATCCGGGTATTGATCCCCGGCTCTGCTGAGCTGGCCTGAGCACTCATACTCTATCCCACCCAGACTCAGGAGCCGTCACTTGCCCAGGTTTCCAGATAAGCCCAATGAGCTCAGAAACACGAAGGGGCTCGGAAGTCACAGAGCCAGAGGGGAAAGGCAGGTCTGAGAGATTCCACTGCTCGGCCCCAGCCTCCTCTGGCTCTTGGGCACACGTGCCGCGGACAGAGGTTTGGATGGGCAGCCACAGCTGGTGTGGGCAGAGAAACCGTTTGGGCGCAGAGGTCCCTCCACCGTGCACAGCTGGACCCTGGCAGAGGGAGGTCAGGAGCTGCCGCCCACAGGCACACACAACTCACACAACCGCCCACTGGAGCCTGCAGGCCTCCAATCGCTCCTGCTTCCCGTCCCTCCTGCCTTTCTGGAAGTGGTCAGCACATACATGATGACTACTGTAGTGTCTCCATGTCCCCAAGCAGTACATACATGGAACATACATGCAGGAAGCATACACACACACACTCACTCCCCTGCAGGGCTGGACTCTTGACAGGCCCTGGGATAGGTCAGCCCCTTGGAGGGCAGGGGGCTGCTTCTGTTACTTCTTTCTGCCGGTGACCCCCAGAAGACACGCTGACATCAGTCCTGAGTTGGAGCAGAGGGAGGGAGATTTAAAGAAAGAGTCAGAAACATGTATACTATCATGTAAGAAACGAATCGCCAGTCTATGTTCGATACAGGATACAGGATGCTTGGGGCTGGTGCACAGGGATGATCAGAGAGATGATATGGGGTGGGAGGTGGGGGGGCGGTTCAGGATTGGGAACTCAAGTACACCCGAGACGGATTCATGTCAATGTGTGGCAAAACCAATACAGTAATGTAAAGTAAAATAAAGTAAAAATAAAAATTTTAAAAATAAAATGAAGAAAGAGTCCGAAAAGAACAAAAGGAAGGGGAAAAAAGAGAAGGGAGGGAGGGAGACAGGAGGAAGGGGGAGAGGGAGTGCTGAAGCAGGCACCCTTGAGCCCCAGTGAGTGTGCAAGGTGTGCACTTCAGGTCTGGAACCAGACATACACCAAATCAGACTTCCATCAGCTGTGTGATTTTATGCAAGTTGCTAAACATCTCTGAGCCTCAGTCTCATTGTTTTGGAAAATGGGGAAAACACAGTAGCTGGTCAGAGAGAAGCACAGACACAGAACAGCACTGGGCTCCAGCAAACCCCAGTCAGGCTTTGGAGGCCCAGGTGAGACTGCGCACATCCCGTGCCCCGCACATTGACTGCTGTTGTTTCCAACTACCGTCATCTGTATCACACGCCAGGCGCTGTTCCAGGTGCCTTTGTAACCATTGCTCACCTGACCCTCCAACAACTTTGCAGGGCTTTGATTGTTATCCCCATCCTGCAGGCAGGTGAGGCAGGGCTTATGAGGTTGAAGAGTCATTTCTTCAAGAGCACACAGCTGGCAAGTGGAGAAGCCAGGATGTAAGAGGGTCTCTGGAGCCTGTGTCTGTTGCATGGCATCACTACAGGGGGTGAGATAAGGTTTAAATTTAATTGAGCTTTTTCAAAATTAAAGTAGATGAGGGGAGAATTTAATAATTAACATTTACTGAGCATACTGCATACCAGGGTCTGCGTGGACTGTTTTTGTCTTTGAATCCTCACAATGTACTCATGAAATAAGTATTAATACCCTAGTTTTTTTTAATGAAGGGACTGGAACAAAGCATGGTTAAGCAATTTGCCCACAGTCACCAGCCGGTAAGTGATGGACCCTGATTCAAGTACGGGCGTGTCCTCAGAGACGTGCTTTTAACTGCTCAGCTGGGGAAAGATCAGTCTCATAGAGCAATATGAAAACAGCCTCTAAGGTAGATTTTTTATTTTTTTAAGTCAAAAGCAAGGGGCAGAACAGGCTGGCACATGCACTCTGTGTTTAAGAGGAGACGTATGGACATGTATGGTTTAACATGCACAGAGCATCCAGGAAGAAGAACTGGGAGGCTGGGGTCAGGATGAGGGGAAATACGTGCTTTCTCTCCCCTCTATAGATGCCTTTGAAAGCATGAATGTGTAAGCCCCCTGTTCAGAAAAAATCAGTCATTACTCTGCCAGCTTTATGGAAACGTGGTGTTAGCACGCACTTCAAGGGGGCTAGCCCTCCAAGCTCCTCTGTCCATGGATGTTTTAGGCAAGAATTCTGGAGCAGGTTGCCATTTCCTCCCCCAGGAGGTCCCTGCCCCTCGTGAAGGCCCCTCCACCCCTCCCTAAAGATGGGCAGGAAAAGGGCAGCACATTCAGGTCTGTGCCCAACGTCTCCGAAGGAGGCTAGCCATGGCCCCAGGGCTCTCCCCATTTCCTCTGCTCCAAGCCCAGGACCTGGACTATAGAGCGAGGCCTGCAGACCCATGTGACCTGCCACCCTCCAACTGGAGAAGGCCTTCTCATCCTGGAGAGTGCTCTCGAAGTTACTACATCTCACTACTGCCTCCACCAGGCAGGTGGCCAGTGGAAAGTCCTCTGACCTGGATGACAGGGCTCCTGGCCCAGGCTGCCTGCCCTCACTTGCCAGGACTAGTTTCTGGACCGAGATCAGCTTCCCTGTCAATAGAGCAATGGGAGGTTGGAATAAAAGGTCCCTCCTGGCTCAAAAAACATAAAGACCCAAGGGCTCCAGTGCCCTCTGCCCGTCCCAGTCCCCTACAAGCTGCCCTCTCACTATGCCAAGCCACAGAGCCTTCCTCCTCACAGACCTCTTCCTCCCACCCAGTCCTGCACCCCACACCACCTACTGGGGGTCCACACAGACCCACCACCTAGCAGTCTCTCATATAGATCTAGTTACAAATAGTCCCACATGTATTTAGCCTAACACCTCAAAGGTAAATCTTCACACCCAGGTCAGGGGTCCATACTCTTCCAGTGCCCACAAAGGCCTTCACAGCAGGAGCTAAGTTTAGCATCTTCTGGTCACTTGTCCAAAATACACATTCAGGGACCTCAGAGGGCCAGCTTCAACCAGCGCTTGAGTGGGGCCCCAAACGTGCCCACTTTAACACTCCCCGAGTCCTATGCAGGTGGTAGGTGGGCTCCAGGACAGCTTCATCTGGTCCTCAGAAGCCTAAGGTTTTGTCCCCTTCGGGGGGTGGTGGGGCCAAAGGGGACACCGAGAAACGGCAGGCTGAGGCCAGGGGCCGAAGTGACGAGGTCAGGCCTGGACGCATCGAATCAAAGGTGCCTAGGAAGGTGTCCAGGTCTGGCGGCCGCAAGATCGATGCTCCAGGGCATGGAAGAGCAGCTACCCCGCAGAGAAGAGACCTGGGATCAAACGCAGAGTCTTCTACTGAACCGAGCAAGAGAGAGAGAGGAAAGGGAGGGAGGAAGACTGCAGGGAGCAAGGAGAGGTCTCTAGCTCTGAGGGGGCAAATGAAGGGGCCTGGATCTGTGGGCATCGAGTTCCAGGGTCCGTGACCTTAAAAACACAAACCAGAAACCAGAAGGCGTGGGACGGAGGTTTGGCCGATAAGGGGAGGGGACGGTGGGCGCGGAGGCACTTTGCAGATGAGCAAACGAGGGATAGGGCGTTAGGTCTCAGCGGGCTATGGAGGCTGGGGCTGTGGGCGGGGGCTGACGCGGAGCCCAGGCTGAGCGGCGCAGGCGGGCGGCTGGCGCGGGCGCTGCCGCGGCACTGCCCGGAGGCGCGGCTCACTGGGCCGGGCCAGACGGGGCCGCGAGCGGGCGGCCGCGTGGCCACAGCGCCCCCTGGCGGCCAGTGGAGCCCTAGCGCGCAGCGGGCAAGTCCCCGCGCCAGTGCCGGGCGCGGAAGGTCTCCGTCCGCTGGGCTTGCGGTACCCCCACCCACGCCGCGAGCCCCGAAACGGCCGCCATTAGGTCCCAGGCAAAGTCCCCCTGTCTATATATTTAAAGGGGGACAGCAGATGCCCGCTGCCGTCACACACACCCCTCCAAAGAGGATGGACGTTTTATCTTGTTGAGATTTTACCTCTTCTCCCAGAGTGGTGCCCAAATGCAGAATCCCACATTCCAGTGTGAACCCTGTCCTCACCGGACCTTACTTTAAATCCAGGCAGTGGGAAATATGTCTGAAAGCTCCCCTTTTCTGTGCCGAGTTTAACGTCCTGTGCACAGAAGCACCTCCAGCCCTGTACCATCCTAGTAACTAATAGGTGACGCTTCCTCGCCGGGCTGTTACGAACACGTTGCGGGCGTAATCCCTCACGTCGGCCTACTGTTATCCCCATATGGGTGAGGGACCCGAGGCACAAAGAGGTTTAGGAACTTGCCCAAAGTCAAGGGGAATATAGGACTTTAATTCAGGTCATCTTGATCCAAAAGAGAAAAAGGAATAAAGGGAACCGGTGGGGGCAGGGGCGGGGGATGACGGGAAGAAAAAGAAAGTTCACTTCTGAGACAAGGTAGTACTGGGGTGCCAGGGCCTCTATTTTGTATGAAGGTCCAGGACGCCTCATTGCAAGTTCTCTGGCATTCGAGTCTGGTGATGAGCGTGTTCGGATCACAGTGAGCTGCCCAGGCCAAGGTTTGGGCAGACGAGGTGGAGGGATGGGGAGGGAAGGAGAAGAGTTCTGCCACACCCCAACCTGCCCACCCAGGCCTCTGTGTGTTCAGCTCTGCTGGCCTGGGGGCGGTCCACCAGGATGAAGAAGGAAAGAGGCTTCCAGGAAGAACAGAGCATGGAGGATATGCCTGTCAGAATGATTTCTCCAAGCTCCGTCAGCACCTGCGGGCACAACTGCTC
>SJXQ01010730.1:356401-376749 GCA_006408695.1 Aepyceros melampus
CCCCCACCACCAGTGTGCTGCCAGCAGGCACAGAGCTGAGCCCAGCACAGTAGATGGGCCAGTGGGAGAGGAAAGAAGACCCACAGCAAGAAAGAGGGGCCACGGCAAGTCTGGGCTCCTGGGCTTAACCAGAATCCTTTTCGAGGTGGAGAGGGAAACAAAGAATCCAGTTTCCTGATCCTGGGTGAGTGCTGTTGGGAACCAGGCAAGGCCACCTCTGTGCCAACTGGGCCCACAGCTCCAGGATCCAGAGAGGGGTGAGTCTTGGGGAAATCTTGGAAGGAAGAAAGTAAGAGGGGAGGGACTTCCCTGGTGGTCCAGTGGTTAAGAATCTGCCTTCCAATGCAGGTGACACGGGTTTGATCCCTGGTCAGGGAAGTAAGATTCTACATGCCGAGTGACTGAGCCCACATACTGCAACTACTGAGCCCACAGCCCACAATGGAAGATCGGGCTTGCCGCAAGGGAGATCTCGTGTGGCGCAACTAAGACCTCCATGCAAACTGCATGTTAAGTCACTTCAGTCGTGTCTCTCTGCAGCCCTGTGGACCGTAGCCCACCAGGCTCCTCTGTCCACGGGACTTCCCAGGCAAGAATACTGGAGTGGGTTGCCTTGCCCTCCTCCCGGGGATCTTCTCGACCCAGGGATCGAACCCACATCTCTTATGTCTCTTGCACTGGCAGGTGGATTCTTTACCATTAGTGCAACCTGGGAAGCCCATAAGACCGAGGCAGCCAAAAATAAACAAACAACTATTTAAAAAAGAAAACAAGGAGGAGTGTGTACCGTTTACACATACCAGCCTGATTCTCCCCTGCTGTTACCACTACCCTGGAGAAAGAAAGCAAACCGAGCAGCTTACTGAAACCAACTTCCTGAGTCTCTCTGCGCTTCTCTCTCAGGGGACCTCACCCACCCACTCCCCGGAATACCCCAGAACTGAAACACCAATGTGTTCACACTCAGATACACTCTCCCCTTGGTTGTAAATGGCTGGACCTTGGTGAGAGGCACGCTGGCACTTGGTTCTGTGGGTTCGTGGGGACAGGAAGAGTGTGGAGCCAGCAGGAATAGGGGCCTGGGAGACTGCTAGATGCCCTCCTGGAACAGGCCATGTTCCTCCACCAGCCTCAGGGCCTCGCCCAGACTGCTGTCTCCTCACCCCTTTGACCCACTAAGCGATGAGTCTTTCTTCAGCTGCAGGAAAATGTCTCAGGAAGCTTTCCTTGTGCATGTCTGCCCTGAATCGAGTGCAAAGCGTCAGGGCAGCAGGAGTCGGTAGTTTAAGTGGGGCTCCCAGAAAGCACTGCCCCAGGCAGGACTGGGGCGCAGGCAGCGTACTGGGGAGAGCTCCCAGGCTGCAGCAGCCAGGGAGTAGGGAGAGTGACACAGGGAAGAAGAAAAGACATTAAAGATGCATGTGGGCAACATGGGGCCTCCTGGGAAGCAGTGAGAAGGCTCTGGAACTGGCCCCTCCACCCTCCACCTGCCAAGGACAGGAGCTGGAGCTTTTATCCACCAGCTCCCAGCCCCCAGCCCCCTGGGTTGAGAGTTGCCCCAGGGGTCAGGGAGATTAAGGCCCTGTACTGACTAGAGTTTCTAATTTTCTATGGGACTTCCCTCTTGGCTCAGATGGTAAAGTGTCTGCCTACAATGCGGGAGACCCAGGTTCAATCCCTGGGTTGGGAAGATCCCCTGGAGAAAGAAATGGCAACCCACTCCAGTACTCTTGCCTGGAAAATCCCATGGATGGAGGAGCTTGGTAGACTATAGTCAGTCTGTGGGGTCACAAAGAGTCGGACACAACTGAGCGACTTCACTGTCACTTTCTAATTTTCTGTATTCTTGGTGCTCTGGGATTTGAGGCCTGGATCCTGGAGACACTGGCAGAGCTGCCTAATTCCTGCCAGCCACTCATACAAACCAACCAATCAAGTGCACATCCCTAAGCTCTCACACCCCATGTCAGTCTTCCCCTGCCCTAAACCATCCCAGGACCAAGCACAGCACCGCTGGGGACCACCCTCCAGCCCAGAGCCCAAGCCCGCCCAAACCATCCAATTCTAAACCAGCTCAGCTGACCTAGCCTGCCTCTCTCGCTCCTTCCTGTGAAGTCCAGAACAACAGCTCCAAGCATGGTCCGCCCTCTCCTTCTGTCTCCTGACCCACCCTGGTCCTTCCCCATGCGACCCTGTTTCTAGGGACCTGTGGGTATAAACCTCTTGTTTCATGAGTCATTTCCGTGTCTTACAGACCTGATGAAAGCATATCCCGAGGACATGTTCACACTGCCAGTTGAGGGGCCCCACAACATTGGGGACGGCCTGAGACAGCAAATGAGCAGGACCCGGAACCCATGATGTGGCCGCCGAAAGAGCAAGGTGAGGCTGAACTGCGTGGAACTGGCTACCAGCTGCTGAGCTCAGGCTGAAAGGGGAGCTGGCCCGGGAATGAGGGGAGCAGGGCGCGAGAAGCAAGGGGCCTCCCCTGCGCTTGTTCACTTGTTTTTCTCACCACTGACCACCACCACCCCCACCCCAGGGCCTAGCACCATGCTAGCAGAGTGTAGGGACCAAAGTACCTCCTGAATTAATGAATCAATGAGTGACTGAATGAATGAACATTGTTAAGACTGATCCTCCAAAGAGAGTAACTAACAGTCCAGTATAAGACATTCAAAGGATCCCAGTCAGGGCATCAGATAATACAATCAACAGAGTGAAAAGGCAGCCAACATGATGAGAGAAAATATTTGCAAATCTTTTATCTGTCTAGAGGTCCACATCTAGAATATATCAAGAACCGCTGCAACTCAACAATAAAAAAATCAAATAACTTGATTTTAAAATGGCCAAAGAACTTGAATAGACATTTCTCCAAACATGAAATACAAATTGCCAACACGGATGTGAAAAGATGCTCAACATTAGTAATCACTATATAAATGCAAATCAAAAATCACAGTGTCACCTTCATACCCATTAAGATGGCTACTATCAGGAAAAAAAAAAAAAAAAGAAAATAACAAGTGTTGGCAAGGATTCTGAAAAATTAGAATGCTTGGGACTGGAGGTGGGACTATAAAGTGGTGCAGTCACTATGGAAACCAGTATGACAGTTCCTCAAAAAATATAAATAGAATGACTATGATCCAGAAAGCTCACTTTGGGGTAAATATCCAAAAGAACTGAAGGAAAGGTCTTGAAGAGATATTTGCACACCCATGTTCACTGCAGCATTATTCATAGTAGCGAAGGGTTGGAAGCAACCCAAAAGTCTGTTGACAGATGAATGGATTTTTTTAAATCTGAGACAGATTCTCTCTCTCTCTCTCACACACACACACACACACACAAATATTCTTCAGACTTAAAAAGGCAGGAAATCCTGTCACATCCTCCAACCTGAATTATGCAAAGTGAAATAAGCCAGTTGAAAAAGGATAAATGCTATATGATTCCACTTATATGAAGTACCTAAAGCAGTTAAATTCAGAGACACAGAAGGTAGAATGGGGGCTGTCAGGAGCTGGAGGAGGGGGAAAGAGGAGTTATTGTTTAATGAGTACAGAGTTTCTGTTTTGCAAGATAAAAAAAGTTCCAGAGATCAGTTTCAAAACAATGTGAATGAATTTCCTTACTACTGAATTACATGCTTAAAAATGGCTAAGCTGGTAGATTTTCTGTTATATGATTTTTTTACCAAAATTTAAAGAGAGAGAGACCCCTGAACCACCCTTAGACACCAGTGAGAGGGGCTGATCCCTGGGACCATGCTTTGGAGTGCATGCTAAGTCGATTCAGTAGTATCCAACTTTTCTCGACCCTATGGACGGTAGCCAGCCAGGCTCAACGTTAATCAAACATTAAAATCGTTTCCTAGCTTGTTTTGGTCTCTAGAAAAATTTTTGAGAGTTCAGCAACCAACTGACAAACAGGAATGAGAGAAGAGAACAAGAGCCAAATGCCACCCGGCCAGAGGTTGAGGGACTGAGGGTGTGGGTGGGAATGGAGGGTGGGGAGAGGACGTTTCAGCCTGAGGACCTTTCGGACACCAAGGCGCCCATGCCAGGCATTCCGCCCACAAGGAAGAAGCTCAAAGGGGTAAAGGGGACGCTTCCGAAAAAGAGGGTGAGAGTCAGAAGGAGGGAGGTGTGAGCACCGGGCTAAGGAATGGCCGCGGGGAGCCCCTGTCGGTGTGTGAAGCAGCATGTTCAGCAAAGAAATGTTCGCCCGTCTCTCCATGGAACCCAAAACCTAAGGCTCTAAGGAGTCACAGTTCTCAAACCCACGTGATATCTGACCTGCCATAAAGAGGGAGCCCCCCGGCCCCGCACACACAGGCACACACACCTGCAGGGCCACACGCACACAGGGACACGCACAGACACACACAGCTTCCCAGGAGCAGACCGACTGCTCCCCTGCGCCACTTTAATTAAGGGAAGTGGGCCAAGAGTTACACTCCTGCAACAACCCAAGCCGTGACATCTGTCCAGTGGGACCATGGACTCTGGGACCCAGCCGCTTGGACCAACCACGCCTGCGGGAACAGCGCCATCTGCTGGCCAGAGGAGGCTATGGCGGTGGCTATGGGTTTGATCATTCCTCACTCACTCCCTTGTGGCTCAGCTGGTAAAGAATCCACCTGCAGCTCGGGAGAACTGGTTCGATCCCTGGGTTGGGAAGGTTCCCTTGGAGAAAGGAAAGGCCACCCACTCCAGTGTTCTGGCCTGGAGAATTCCATGGACTGCATAGTCCATGGGGTCACAAAGAGTCAGACACGGCTGAGCGACTTTCACTACTCCCCACTCACTCCAGGGACACGTTGGGGGTGCCTGCCTCTTGTCCAGCACAGGGTAGTGGACAAGGCAAGGCTGTCCCTGCCTTCAGGGAGCTCACGCTTCAGAGCAGGGACAGAGCTTCATAATTCATCACACACACGAAAGTATATTGTTCTAACGGGGGCTGGCCCCCTACTACTGGGCAGCGAGCTGGTCTGTGCCAGGGGAGTCCTTGTCTCACTTCATCCCCTCAGTTACCCTCTAGAGCTGGGCAGCACCCTCAGCTCCTTCCTCTCTGTCAGCCCCTCAAACCACTTGTCCACTGTCCTGTTGATTCTGCTCCCAGTCCTCCCCAGCGCTCATCTCTCCCTCGCTCCCTCAACTCATCAGCACCCCCAGGATGCTCTCTCAGCCTCCTCCAGCCCCCCGCCCCCCGTGTCTGCTCCCAGCTCTTCTAATCCAATGTCCAGGCTGCAGGCAGAGTCAGTCTTTTGACCTGTCACGGTCCCACCCGACCTCACAGTGGCTCCCACTGTCTTCCAGGTGAAGGTCAGACTTAACAAATGGCCCATCAGATCGTGTCGCTTCAAGGTCCCTCCAGCCTTAGCGCATCTGTGCTGCAGAGCTTACCTTCCACTGTGGTCACAGTGAATACCTGAGAGCCCCCGGTGCAGGACGTGGGCCCTGCCCTCCCCGCAGCTTAGCTGGGAAGCCAGCCTGGCCTTGGGCTCTGTGGCATGCACAACGGATTTGGAAGTCACTCACACCCGTACCTGTGGCGCTCAGAGACCCCTCATAGGCCCCAGGGCATAACAGGCCCCCCGATAATGCTTCCTCCCACCTCCTTCCTGCCTCGTTCTCCCCAAACCGCCGGTGCTCAGGGTCCCTGTAAGCCCTGAACCTCTGCTCTCTCCCCAGCACCCTGCTCCCTCCACACCTGCCAGAGCCTGCAAGTCCTCCCCGGCCCTTCTCCCTCTCTCTTCACTTCTGTCTCTCCTTCTTTTATCCTGTTATTCATAATAAAAGCAGGGGACTCCCTGGAAAGATCCCCCTCTCCTTAGAGCGCACAGGTTAGGCAGACACCATGGGGCAAGGAGAGGTCTCTCCAGCGAAGAGGAGGAAAGCTCACACAAAGCTACTGTGTCCTATTCCACCATGCTCCACCAGCCTCCACTAGCCTCCACCATCCTCCACCAGCTTCCACCACCTTCCACCAGCCTCCACCACCCTCCACCACCCTTCACAGCCTTCCTGAACTCAAAACCCTCCACTGTTCTTCCCACTCAGATTGGCCCTTCCCTGAGTCACCCACAGGCAGGGTTGGTCCCCCTCCCTCACACTCCTCAGGTGGCCTATGGATTGTCCTGTGTCCCCAAGCTAAGGTCCTGAACAGAAGCCTGCTCCTCACCCCACTCCCAGCACTCCAGAACCTTCGATAGGGTGGATTCAACTGAAATGAACAAGTTAGCCAATCCGGTACCATGAGAGCGGAGGAGAGTGTATGTGGGTGTGTGTGTGCATGTGTGTGTGCTTGCGTGTGTGTGAGACCTACTGTCAGCAAGGACAGTTGATGATGGAGTGGACCACCCTTCTTGTCCCCTCTTAAAAGACTCCATACTGGGGTTGCGTTTATATTTCTAAAGTGCAGCCCATTTATAGAACCTACTGATGGACAGTGGGTTGGCTTTGGAGAGAGACAGACTGCATTTCCCAGCAAACACAACATGCTGCCCTCCCAAATCCTCACCACAGTGTGGCCTTAACACTCTTCCCACTGAGAGGTGGGGTCTCCTTCACCTCTCTGGGGTCTCAGTTGGCATGTGACTCCTCCAACAGTACAATGAGACAGAAGAGGCCCCAGGGCTGGATCCTTACAGGTCACAAGGATTTCATCTTATTCTCTGGGACACCCACCTTGTCCCAGAACTGCCATGTAAGGCATCAAACTAGTCTGTGGCCCCCTGGCTTGGAAGAAGCCAGACTATGTAGGGAGACCACATATAGGTGGTCCAGCTCAAAATCCTAGTCTTCCAATCATCCCAGCTCAGACAGCAGACAAATGAATGAATGAATGAGCCTCCTGGTGACTCTATGACCTGCTGCCAAGTCATTGCCCAATTCAGAGTCTCCGCAGCTGACAGTGCTACCTGAACTCCAACCACAGAATCTGGGAGCACAATTAACTTACTGTTTTTAGCTGCTAAGTGTTGCTGTAATTTGTTACAGAGACATACTAACCAGGGCAGGTAGAGTCCAGGCATGTGGTATGTAATAAGACTGGATAAAACCGTTGCTATTAGAGCAACAGTGACTGTATGCGTGCTAAGTCATTTCAGCCGTGTCCAACTCCGTGACCCCCATGGACCTCATGGACTAGCCCATCAGGCTCCTCTGTCTATGGGATTCTCCAGGCAATATGGGAGTGGGTTGCCATGCCCTCTTCCAGGGGCTCTTCCTGACCCAGGAATCAAAATCGAACCCACCTCTCCTACGTCTCCTGCGTTGGCAGGCACGTTCTTTACCACTAGCACCATGTGGGAAGCCACAGAACAGACAGACCTAAACTCAAATTCAGGTTCCCTCGGGCCAGCTGCTAAACCTCCATGAACCTCAGTTTCCCCATCTATAAAGTGAGGACAAGTCCGCTTGTTGTAAGGACCTAAGTAGCTGTTAAAATTCTCCCCCATGAACTCTGGGGGAGATGGAGCCACCACAGATGTGGCGGCTGCTTTGATAATGACACCCAGTATCCATTTGTGGGTGAAAAAAACATGTTCTGACATGTACAAGGTACTGACCCAGTTCTGTGGGTAATCGAGCCTCCATATCTTTCCAGACTACATGAAGAATCTGGGGCATCGCCCGGATGGCAGAAATCAGTGAAATTTCATTTAGTCTCTCTCTGTTTTTGCTTTAATTGGTCTTTTTTTTTTAATGCATGGAGAAATTCACTGTCAAAATACAGGAAACAAAATGGTCCACAGAGAAGCTGAAGAGGCAGATATGATGCAAAGTCTCTAAGATGATTTTTCAGGAATCGTAACTGAACTTGTGTCACCGTTTGGCAACAAGGCTGCTACTGGTGGAGTCTAGAAACTCTGAAAACAGCCCTAGGGGTGTTTCAGACTGGGAGAGGCGGGTGAAGGTCCCAGCCCTGGAGGGGCCCTGGCAGTGTGCCCGGAGTCTGCCTTTATTCCTACGGAAGGACCGCCCACCACGTGGGACTCCAAGCACAGGTGGCTCCAATGGGCTGGCACTGGAGTATGCCCACCCTACCCACGCACACACACCGGGTGGCACACGTCTAACACGCAGGAGGAGAGAAGTTTGCGCTGCCCTCTGCAGGCCACACAGCGTACCCTGGGCACTTGCAGGGCTCAGGCACCGGGGGTCCTGGGGTGGGCGGCCAGGTGAGCCTCAGGAGAGAGCTCTGAGCATGGGCAATCTTCAAAGCTGTTATGTGCTAAGTCACTTCAGTCGTGTCTGACTCTTGAGACCCCATGGACTGCAGCCCACCAGGCTCCTCTGTTCGTGGGACTCTCCAGGCAAGAACACTGGAGTGGGTGGCCGTTTCCTTATCCAGAGTTAAGTTTTATTTGGGGCAAAATGAGGACTGCAGCATGGGAGACAGCATCTCAGATAGCTCTGAGAGACCGCTCCCATAGGATGTTATAATTCATGGAAATCAACAAAGGGGGTAGAAGGAGCAGGAAGACGGAGGACGCTATGAAAGGGCAGAGAGGGACTCACAAGTATCAAGGACTCTGAGAAACCCCCAGGTGAGGCTGAAGGTCCTGTAATAAAGGATGGAGCCCAAAGTCAAGAGAAATCAGGAGGCGGGGGGGTGGGGGTATAACATGACACCCGCCAGGAGGAGGGGATGGCATGAGCAAGTCCAGGATTCTGTAGAAGGAAGATGGTAGTACCTACCAGAGCGGGTCCTGGGGGTTTGAATGAGACCCTTCATTCACAAACTAGTCACTGAGTCCCTGAAAAGGGCCAGAGGCACAACAGGACACAGGGCTGGCCCTCAGCCCTCAGGAGCGGCATCACTGAACCCTGGGGAGTGGAACGGGGTCCTGATAGCCCTGGCTCCCTCCCTCTCCCTCCCAGGCTGCATTCCCTTCTCCTGGGAGTCAGTCATTCTTCGGGGTATCTGCTTCTGCAGCCAAGAAACAGGTAGGAAATGTGTTTCCTTTAATAAATAAAATAGAATCTCCTTCGCCTTACCCTCGCCTCCAGGCGGATTCTGGTAATACAAAGTCAAGAGGATTTTGTTGTGTATGTTTTAATAAACAAGAATCATTTCCCCAGCCTCATGTTAAACAGAGATGTGTTCTTCGGGACGTTCTATGGTGTGTTTCAAAAACAACAATCTGCACATTATAACGGCCTTGCCATCACCGGGAGGATGAGAATGGCTCCTCCAGACGCCTGGCCTGCACAAAGGCGGGGATGAAGTCACTCCTACCCCACCCCACCCTCGGGGCTCCCCAGACCCGGCTAGATGATCCGGACATGCCTCCGACCGATGGCACCCCCGGTGGCTTTCCCAAAGGCGTGTCCGCGTCCCACTCAAACCCCGCCACCGCGGGTCCCTCTCTCATCTGCGCCCCTGGCGTTCCAGGGCCTCCACTCCCCAGCTGGCCCCTCTGAGCCTTGCAGGTGGTGGGGCTCAGGCTGTGCCTGGTGACTGTCAGGACTCTTTTATAATGAGGTAAATAATATCTCCAAGGCAGGCATCTCTAAAATGAGTTGTTCCGCCTCAGTGAGGCTTGTCACAAATACAAGGGCTTGTTCTTTTCAAAATTCGCCAACACCTCACGGGTATGAAAAAACAAATCCGCCCCCCCCCCCAACCTTTGACAGACTGAGCAGTGGTTTCTGAGCAAGAGCCGTAGCAGCCAGCTAGGAGAGCACTTCAGAAAAGACTCCTTCCGCCCATGGCTCCCCTGAGAGGCCCCACGCCCTGCCTCCATTGCTCGGTGTCAGTAGCTGATTTCACTCCTAGAAGGAGGTGCTCGGGCGCGTCCAGGGCCACGCAGCCCCAGATGCGAAGCAAGATTAATTGTGGGGCATGAGCTGAACCTTCCTCATGCAGCCCAAGAGGGGCCTGCTGTCCCATGCTGCCCAGAACACCTGCTGGAGAGAACTAAGGGCCTGTTTTGCCATCAAGAAAGCATCCAATCAGCTATTGAATGCCCAGTGTGTGCCCAGCCAACAGCAAGGGCTGCGATCATGGGGGAAAAAAAAAAAAAAAAACTCCTTTGAAGACAGAAAAGGAGTCATCCTGAGGGGACGATCCAGGATGCGTGCCCCAAGTTCAGTCATGACTGAAACAGTATTCATTAGCAGCCGCGTCGTTATGGAGAAAATCACCACCAAATGGAAAACGTATTTTCCATTTTAATAGCGATGGAGGCTAATCAAAACCAGCTTCAAATCTGAAATGTATTAAGGATCCAATAAATAACTTTGATTCAGGCAATTACTTAAAATTGAAATTTGCTAAGTGAGGAGAATGAGTCGTTCATTAGCAGAGTGACACCTGGTACCTGGCAGGGCAGGGAGTCTGAGGGGTGGAGGGACGCGCTAGTGGAGGCTGGTCGTTGCCTCAACTTGGGTACCTCTTTCTGCAAGGGGTGGTGGGGGGGCGGTGCTCACCCCCATAGAGCAGCCCCAACGAGCCAGGCCAATCACTACTCCTTGCTTTCAGTCATGTGTCTTTGTAGCCTGGGTTTACTTCATCTCTGAGCTGTGTCTTTAATTTGAAAGCTTTATTTAAGTGTATTGGTTTGATCCCTCAATCCTCAAAGAAGACCCTAAGACACAGTTTCAAATAAAAGTGAAGGGACCACCATGGGTGCGGGAAAGAAAAGACAGTCAGTGGAGGCTGTGCTGACAACCAGTCACCACGGGAAGACATGAAAGCAGAATAATGGCCCACAAAGATGTCCCCATCCTAATGGGCAGAGCCTGCAAATCTGAGGCTACACAGCAAAGGAGAATTAAGATCCAAGATGGAATTAAGAGTGCAGATGGAATTACATCAGCTGATCCTGAGATGGGGAAATTAGCTTGGATTATCCAGGTGGGACCCATGAAATTAGCAGGGTCCTTATAATGTGGAAGGTGGGGGGCAGAGAGTTAGATGTGAGAGATGAGATGTGGACAGACTCAACTGGCTTTGCAGATGAGATGGGAGGCCATAAGCCAAGGAATGCGGGAGCCTTTAAAAGCTTGAAAAGACAAGGGAACAGATCTGCCCTGGAGCCTCCTGAGAGGTCCTACCAACTCCTTGATTTGGGCCCAGCAAGACCTAGTTCAGATTTCTGGCCTCAGGCACTGCAAGATGGTGAGCTTGTTCCGTATTAAGCCATCGAGTTTGACGTACTCATTCCAGAGCAGTGGAAAATACAGGTGACTTTAGGAAGCTTCCCTGTGCTTCCCATGTCCATGGGTTGTCTCGGTCTGTTCAGGCTGCTATAACAAAAACATCACAGACTGGGCGGCTTATAGACAATGGAAACTTATTTCTCACGGCTCTGGAGGCTAGAAGCCCAAGTTCAAGGTGCCAGAAGGTTGGATGTGTGATGGGATCCTGGTTTTCACAGCTGGCTATCTTCTGTGTCCTCACACAGCTGAAGGGGTGAGGGGGCTCTCTAGGGGTCTCCCTCATCAGGGAACTATTGCATTCACAAAGGCTCCACCCTTATGACCTAATCACCTCCCCAAAGCCCCACCTCCAGATATCACCTTGAGGGTTAGGTTTCAACCTATGAGCCTAGGGAGGACAGTCTATGCCAGCATGTAAACGGGAAGAGGCAGGACGGCTGTTCTTGTGCATGTAGTCCATGGGGCCTGTTTCCAACTTGGATTCCCCGGCAGGATGTAGGAAAAATCCCTTAGGTCTGAGGGCCAAGCTGAGTTCTGGATCCAGCTTTTACCAGAGGCCAGCACCTGCAGAGACATCACTTTGCTGACAAAGGTCCAAATAGTCAAAGCTATGGTTTTTCTAATAGTCATGTATGGATGTGGAAGTTGGACCATAAAGAAAACTGCCAAAAAATTGATGCTTTCCAACTGTGGTGCTGGATAGGACTCTCTGGTGCTGGATAAGACTCTTGAGAGTCCCTTGGACAATAAGGAGATCAAATCAGTCAATCCTAAAGGAAATCAACTCTGAATACTCATCAATCCTAAAGGAAGGACTGATGCTAAAGTTGAAGCTCCAATACTTTGGCCACCTGATACAAAGAGCCCACTTATTGGAAAAGACCCTGATGCTGGGAAAGACTGAATGCAGAAGGAGAAGGGGATGACAGAGGACGAGATGGTTTGATGGCATCACTGTCTCAACGGACATGAGCTTGAGCAAACTCCAGGCAATGGTGAAGGACAGGGAAGCCTAGCAGCTGCAGTCCATGGAGTCACAAAGAGCTGGACAGGACTGAATGACTGAACAACAGCAAATCACCTGCTTACCCAGGATGGAGGTTTGTAACATTGTACAAGAGGCAGTGATCAAAACCATCCCCAAGGAAAAGAAATGCAAAAAGGCAAAATGGCTGTCTGAGGAGGCCTTACAAATAGCTGAGAAAAGAAGAGAAATGAAAGCAAAGGAGAAAAGGAAAGACAGAGATACCAAGGGAATATTTCATGCAAAGATGGGCACAATAAAGGACAGAAACAGTATGGACCTAACAGAAACAGAAGAGATTAAGAAGAGGTGGCAAGAATACACAGAAGAACTATACAAAAAAAGATTTTCATGACTGGGATAATCATGATGGTGTGATCACTCACCTAGAGCCAGACATCCTGGAGTGTGAAGTCAAGCAGGCCTTAGGAAGCAGGCCTATGAATAAAGCTAGTGGAGGTGACAGAATTCCAGTTGAGTTATTTCAAATCCTAAAAGATGAAGCTGTTAAAGTGCTTCACTCAATATGTCAGCAAATTTGGAAAACTCAGCAGTGGCCACAGGACTGGAAAAGGTCGTTTCATTGCAATCCCAAAGAAAGGCAATGCCAAAGAATGTTCAGACTACCTCACAATTGCACTCATCTTACACACTAGCAGAGTAATGCTCAAAATGCTCCAAGTAAGGCTTCAACAGTACTAGAACCAAGACCTTCCAGATTTTCAAGCTGGATTTAGAAAAGGTAGAGGAACCAGAGATAAATTGCCAACATACGTTGGGACTTAGAAAAAGCAAGAGAATTCCAGAAAAAATCTACTTCTGCTTCACTGACTACGCTAAAGCCTTTGACTGTATGGATCACAACAAACACTGGAAAATTATTAAAGAGATGGGAATACCAGACCACCTGACATGCCTCCTAAGAAACCTGTATACAGGGCAAGAAGTAACAGTTAAAACCAGACACGGAACAATGGACTGGTTCCAAATTAGGGAAGGCGTACATCAAGGCTGTAATTGTCACCCTGCTTATTTAACTTATACGCAGAGTACATCATGCAAAATGCCAGGCTGGATGAAGCACAAGCTGGAATCAAGACTGCCAGGAGAAATATTAATAACCTATGCCGATGCCGATTAATAAGATATGCCAATGATACCACCCTTATGGCAGAAAGTGACGAGGAACTAAAGGGCCTCTTGAAAGTGAAAGAGGAAAGTGAAAAAGATGGCTTAAAACTCAACATTCAGAAAACTAAGATCATGGCATCCAGTCCCATCATTTCATGACAAATAGATGGGGAAACAATGGAAACAGTGACAGACTTTATTTTCTTGGGCTCCAAAAGCACTGCAGATGGTGACTGCAGCCATGAAATTAAAAGATACTTACTCCTTGGAAGGAAAGTTGTGACCAACCTAGATAGCATATTTAAAAGCAGAGACATTATTTTGCCAACAAGGTCCATTCTAGTCAAAGCTATGGTTTTTTCAGTAGTCATGTTGTAGATGTGAAAGTTGCACCATAAAGAAAGCTAAGCACCAAAGAATTGATGTTTTTGAACTGTGGTGTTGGAAAAGACTCTTGAGAGTCCCTTGGACAGCAAGGAGATCCAACCAGTCAATCCTAAAAGAAATCAGTCCTGAATATTTATTGGAAGGACTGATACTGAAGCTGCAACTCCAATACTTCAGCCACCTGATGCCAAGAACTGACTTACTGGGAAAGACCCTGATGCTGGGAAAGATTGAGGGCAGGAGAAGAGGGTAACAGAGGATGAGACGGTTGGATGGCATCACTGACTCGATGGACATGAGTTTGAGCAAGCACTGGGGGTTGGTGACAGACAGGGAAGCCTGGCGTGCTCCAGTCAACCAGGCTGCAAAAAGTTGGACATGACTGACTGACTCAACTGTACTGCACTCAGCTCTTAATTAACAAGCCTTGACTGTCACACTCCCTCAGGCAAAATCCCAAGACAGAGACAAACCCAGACCTGACAGAAGAGCTCAGCCTGTACCCAGGCTGTAATGAAGACACCCGGGGCCCCGCAGGAATCAGGTCCAAAGAGGAGGGACCCCGGGGCTCCGGGCATGACACTCCAGGTATCCGTATCAGAGGTGTTCCTCTGGGCTGCCTCATCACCCACACCCCCTCAGTCACTCCCTGACAGCTGGTGACCAGGAAGCCCCTGTTACCTCACAGTTGAGAGGGGGTCTTAGAGCAGGTTCCCTAGAAACAGACTCTGGGACAGAAAGTCCACAAAGAACGTTTTTTGCCAAGTGATCCCGGGAGACGCACAAGAAAGGGAGAGAGGAAGGTGGGGCTGGGCAGAGGGAGGAGCTGACCTCAATGCAGGGGGTGGTGGGGTGGTGACTAAAGCCTCGGCTGATTCCAGGAGAGCTCTGGAGCCAGGGTGGTCCCCTGGAATTGTCCTAATCAAGACCTCCAGAACTGCAGCCTATCTTCCATGAGCCTCTTCCACAGCTAAGGAAATGGGCTACCCCGGGGGGTAAGGCAGGTCCCTGCAGCCTGGGGCAATGTCCGTTGAGGGGTGCAGCTGGAAGACAGCCTCAGGCTCTGGGAAAGGGGTGCGAAGGCCTTGAGGATGCAAGCCTGTGTGCAGAGGCCCCAGTGGTCACTGGAGAAGAGGGCCCTGCAGTGCATGGAGCCTGGATGGAAGGGGTAGCTCTCATCCCCTCCAGTCCGGTGGATGGTCGGCTCAGTCCCCCACACCTCCCAGAACCCCACGGGGGCCCCGAGACCTCAGTGAGCCAGCCTGCATCCCCCGCAGAGGTGCTAACAGAGACATCAAAGCTGCAGCATCTCGCTTTCAAGAAGCTTTGAAACGTGCTTCTGAAATGGCTGTGCCCAGGAAGATTAAAAGTCTTCCTATTGAAGAATCCAAGGGGCTCAGGCGACAGAACAGAGTGGGTGGGCTTGGGGATATAAAAAGTGGAGTGCTATTGTGTGCCAGGCAGTGCAATAGAAAAGCCAGAATAAAAATACATACAGTGAATCGAAGCAGTAAAGGCTTAGCTCCAGAATCTCTAAAGTAGAATGTACTTGTGCAGGGCCCCAGCTGGGGTCAGGGAAGTGAGCAGATTGCCGAGAAATCAAAGCCCTTCATTAATTCACTCAATCACTCCTTCATGCAACCATGACTAATGAGTACCTACTAAGTGCCAAGACCCAGGGAACAGAGGGAATAGCACAGACCTACTCCTCCTCCCACATCAATGCCGGCCTGGTGGGGAAGCCAGACAAAGAGATGAGGGTAAAATGTGCTGAGACGGGGAAGCACAGGGGCCATGGCACTCAGAGGGAGTCAGAGAAGACTTCCTGGAGGAGGGAAAGCCTGAGCTGAGCCCCACAGGATGTGCAGGAGTGACTTGGTAAAGGAGGGTCAGGAGAAGACAGTATGGGCGCAGTAAGAGGGAAGAACGGGTTGAAAGTGAAGGTAGGGGGGGGATACGGATGTATAATTATGGCTGGTTTGCTTTGTCGTGGGCTTCCCTGGTGGCTCAGATGGTCCAGAATCTGCCTGCAATCCAGGAGACGGGATTCAATCCCTGGGCTGGGGAGATCCCCTGGAGAAGGGAATGGCTACCCACTCCAGTATTCTTGCCTGGAGAATTCCATGGACAGAGGAGCCTGGCGGGCTACAGTCCATGGGGTCACAAAGAGTCGGACATGACTGAGCAACTAACACTTTCACTTTTCACTTTCTGTGTTGTGGTATGACAGAAACCAACACAACATTGAGAAACAATTTTCCTCCAATTAAAAAATCCTAAAAAAAGAAAGAAAGAAGGGGTGAGAGGTGAGGGTGGGGACAGGGATGGGGTTGGATCACACAAGGCCATGAAGGTCAGGCCAAAGAAGCACAGGCTCATTCATCAGGAAGGCAGAGAGCAGGTGAGGAGGGCTCTAGAGTGGGCGCGTGATGGGATTCCACCTGCGGGTCAGGGCTATGGGAAGCGCCCCAGCACTGCAGACCCACACTGAAAACACTCTGGGTTCACAACCACAGTCCTGCCCCAAGGCGGGGGCACTTGAAGGATACGGGTCAAGGCCCTGCCCATCTTATCCTTTCCTACAAGCCAGGCCCCTCTCTCGTAGCTCCCCGATTCCAAAAACTGCTATCCCCCAGACACCCCTAAATCCCTGGATTCCCCTCCAGGCCTTGGCTCCGCCTGGGATTCCCTATCCCCCTGCTCACCTCGCCTGGCTGACTCCTACCTGTCCTAAGCCACCACCACCTCCAGGCCGGCCAGGCGCTTCCTCTCAGGGCTTCCCTGGGGCCCGGGTTCCTGCTGCAGCCCCCTGTTTGCATGTGTGAGAGTCCACTCGTGTGCCTACCTGCGTGCCAGAGCCGGGCTCCGAAGGGCGGGGACCTCACCCACGCAGAGCAGCCTAGCGGTGTCTACATCCTGCTGGTTCTGGGCTCCCACAGGGACTGACCAGGCCTTCCACAGACATCCTCTCTGGTCATCCTCGGACATACCTGCCTGAGGCCACAGAGCTTGTCAAGAGCAAACCCAACTGGGACTCAAACTTGGCCCTTCCCAAGGCTCCTTCCCCGTTACTGTCCGGCCCGGTTCTCAGAGTTCTCCCTGAAAAGGCAGGTGGCACATCTGTCAGGTCTTCGGTGCCCCAGGTGGAGCATCTCCTGCCTCCTGCATTTTCACGGCCACTCTGCCTCCCCAGCGGGGCTGCAGATCACCATGCAGATGAGAAAGAAAGGAACACATCCCTGGGCCCCACGTGTGTCCTGGGAGCTCACACGGGTCAGCTTTCCTCCTGGCCCCGGGGGCTCCCAGCAAGCAAAACTTGGCATCCGCACAATAGCCTTTTCCCTGGTTTCTCAGAGACTGAGGCTCACAAGCCCAAGCCAGTAACCACGTCGTCTTAAGGCAAGGAAAGCAGATTGGAGCAGCGGATGGTTCAGCATTGTCTGTCGGACCAGCAGCCACGTAACTCAGTGGCCCAGGCAGCCGGGCACAGCATCTGCCCCTGGGGAGAGGGCATTTCGGTGCCTGGCTCAGGTGGCCCCTTGGCCCAACCAGATTCTCTGTGAGAGTTGAGACGCTGTCCCTATTTTAACAGGTGGCACCAGTGGTAAAGAATCCACTTGCCAATGCAGGAGACACAAGAGATGTGGGTTCGATCCCTGGTTTGAGAAGACCCCCTGGAGGAGAAAATGGCAACCCACTCCAGTATTCCTAGCCTGGAAAATTCCATGGGCAGAGGAGCCTGGCGAGCCACAGTCTGTGGGGCCACAAAGAGTCGGACACAACTGAGCAAGTGAGCACACACAGTCTGTTTATAATAGTACCTTGCATCTCACCCAGAAAGCCACCAGATTATGGCCCGAGGACAGGGCCACCTTCTGGGAGGCTGACAGTGACCCGGGCCCTTCAAATCAGCCACTTTTTCTAGGGAGCGAACGTACTGACAGTGCCTGCACAGGACCACCTGAGAAACACCTTGAATCTTTACATTTAAGCTCAAATCATGTGGCGGGCATGACCTCTCTGAATGGAAGGGCTGGGGAAGTGAGGAGCACCTGACCCACGAAGGACCATCAGATGCAGCAGACGCCGTGTCGTGATGTGAACAGCGTCCTCCCTTGTTGCTCTTATTTATATTTTATTAGGACTTTATTGAATGTTTTCGTGTAGGTCAGCTGAAACCCTTGGGGGAATAAAGCAAAGCAAAACTAAATAAATGCTTTGAATCATAGCGGAAGAGGGACGGCATTCCAGGGATAGAAGTGAGCACTCAGGTAATCAGGAGGGCTTTGTACAGAGACACCAACCCCAGCCACAGGCAGCAGCTCCCATCTCCCGTGGCTAAACTTGCTTAATGCCCACCAGACACCTCCTACATTAAATCCAGCAACTGGCATGCTTAACCCGGCATCCGGGCAGCCTGGGCTTCTGGGGACCCGCTCCTTCCTCGGCTCCCCGAGCCCGCACTGTGTGTATGGCAGGGCGGGGTGGGGCCAGCCAGAGGGTGGGGCTCTGGCTGCCAGAGCACCCGAACTCCAGCCCTGGTTCTGCTTCTTCTGCTGTGTGACCCTGAGCACAGCTGTCACCTCCTCACCTGAAACGGGGTCAGTCAGCACCTGCCTCCACAGAAGCTCATGGGTGGATATCGAATGAGCGTTCAGCAAATATCCATTCTAAGGCCCAGCCCCTGGGAGTCACCTCCCCAGCGGGGAACCCAAGTGATCCAGGGCCAGTGGGCTCGAGGTGGGGGCTAAAACATGGGGCCTCAGGGCAGGGAGGCACTGGAGAACCTCAAGGTGACTTCCTGGAGAAGGAAAAGCCTGGGGCACCTCCAGAAGTGAAGAAGAGGGAAGACAGCGCTCCAGAAAGGGGAACCCCACACACAAAGGCGTGATGACCGAAATTCAGTGGACACGGAGGACGGCGGAACGGAGCCAGCCTGGCTGCCTGGGGGAGAGAAGGAAGCAGATCTCCTGCTAGACACGGAAAACTGAGCCAGCAGACAAACAAGGTGAACTCACACAGGCAGATGGGCTCGAAGCAACCTGCGAGTGTGACCTGAATGCTGTGTGAACACTGGAGTCCGGTGAACCAGAGAAGAACTCCTGGGTTGATCCAAGTGACACGGGGCCTGGCAGTTCTTGCTCGTGTTTAAAGAACTGAAAGTAGCCCTCTGCCAGAGAAGAAGGCACTCCTGGCTTTGGCAAAGGTTAAAAGACGAGTGCCTGGTATGCCCTCAATAAACACCTCTGGAAGGAAGGGAGGGAGGGACAAAGGGATTGAAAAGTTCATTAATATTTTTGGATGCACTCCTCTTGTCTGCAGGCTTCCCAGGAGGTGCTAATGCAAGAGATATAAGAGATGCGGGTTCAGTCCCTGGGTGGGGAAGATCCCCTGGAGGAGAGCACAGCAACCCACGCCAGTGCTCTTGCCTGGAGAATCCCATGGACAGAGGAGCTTGGCGGGCTGCAGTCCACGGGGTCACAGAGTCGGACACGACTGAAGTGACTTAGCACACGCGCCCGCACTCTTTATACAAATTGGGGAATAACTATGATTTCGTCAGCCAGAGCCTGCCGCTCCCGGAAGACACTGGGCCATTCTCACTGGTGCGCTAACACTGAACTTCAGGAAAGAGGGGGCCTTCCAGGCTGGAACTTCCAAGCTCAGTGTTGCCGGGATCTTATTTTGAATATGCCCACTTGTAATTCTGAATTAAAATCCCGAAGGAAGGGGAGGTGGAGCAGCAGGGCAGAGTGAGGAGGCCACTCCCTCCTGGGGCTGAAGCGTAGAGCAGAGCCCCCTGGCTTCTTCCCAGGGACTCTGGGTGGGCTGAGCCAGGCTCTCCCACCTTGGTCCACAGGTCACGCCCTCTGGGTTCCCTGGTCCCTCCCAGACCATTCCTCAGGCATCCCACACCTCCTCCTGCCTCCACACCTAAGGGGCGTGCTCCCTGAGGTTCTAGCCATACTCTGCAGCCACACACACCCACTACAAGCTAAAACGCCTAACAATGTGCAATGACTGAGCACCTACTGTATGCCTGGCTCTGTGCCAAGCACTCTTCATGCATCATTTCATTGGCCCCTCATCACCATTCCTCTGAGAAGGTCTCATAAACCCTGTTTACCGATAGGGAAACTGAAGCTCAGAAGTCCAGGGCCACCACCGGAAGAGTCAGAGGATCTCCATCCATGACTCCACACCTGGGCTCTCACCCAGCTACAGTCACTGCTGAAGGAGCAAAGGGATTTTTACTGTATTCCTGGACTATTGTTTCTTTAATATTTTCCTTTACACTGACTCCCTTTATTTGTAACTCAAATGTGCTTAAAGGAAACAGAGTATCACTATGGTGTGTGTATATATATATATATAAATAGCATCACTTCTCAAAAGTAACCAGGAAAGAAGACCCAGTGTAAATTGCCGCTGGGCTCTGCTGCCTGCTGAAAGTACCTGCTCGCTCTTCATCTGAAAGGCAGATTAGCACAAGCCAGAGGGGCTCACTGGCACCAAACCACCTCCCTCAAGAGGCAGGACTGATGGACAGTCCAGAAGGGGTCGGTCCCCCACTCTGTGACCCAGCGCTGTACACACCGTCAGCCCCTGATGACACCGCCCCATGA
>SJXQ01010730.1:376993-390673 GCA_006408695.1 Aepyceros melampus
GAGCAAAACGCTGCCCCTCCCCAGCTGGAGCCCACCCACCCCCAGGGCTTCGAGGCCCACCTTGCCCTGAGGGCCTCCAATACTTGCGGCCACAGCCCGGGCCCTGTGGCCAGCTTCTCAAGGGCCAGGTTCTCCCCAGGCATCAGCCAAGACCCGAGCCCAGTCAGTGGCCACCTGTGTGCACCTGGGCCCACACTCCTGGACGTACTGCCGTCAGCCCAGGACCCTGAACTGGAAAGCGGTGAGGCATTCTCACCCCCTCCCTCACCCCAACACCTTACCCCAAACATCTGTAAACATTCCTGCAAAGCACTAGGCTGTGAGCTTAAACTTATATTTTTTGGCCTTGTCACTCAGCTTTGGGGATCTTAGTTCCCTGACCAGGAATTGAACCCAGGCCTCCAAAGTGAAAGCGCTGAGTCCTAAGCACTGGATTTCCAGGGAAGTCCCCAGGCTGTGAGCTTAAGGAACCAGGCATATCCACCATCCCCACTCTGAGTTCTCTGCTGAATGACAGGTAAATCATGGCTGTGCGTGCAGATGGCTCTAGCTGAGCTAGGAGAAGTCCGGGAAGATGGACACTCGGTGGTGGGAGAGTTTGGGGACTTTAAAAAGAAGTGACGCTTATTTCACAGTTAAGAAAGCCTCTCTCTTCCATGGCCATATGTGAGTCTCAAAACAGGTCTGTGGTGAACCCAGGGATGTCTGACCCATTTTACAGATGAGGAAATAGAGACCAAGCAGGTTTAATTAACATATCACACTGGCTCTCTGAGGTGGAGCCAAGACTGAAAAACTCTGTCACCAGATGGGTTCTTTTGCCCCATACTCTACTATGTGGGCACTCAGGTAATGTTCATTGTATTGAATCAAATTTCTGTATCTCCAAACTGAGTGGAAAACCCTTGAATACAGAGCCTTGTCTCTCAAAGAAGTCCCCACCATCCTTCAGTACCCCAGCTCAATGCCCACTGTTGCCTGCAAATCAGAAGAGCCCAATCAGATGCGCGGGGTGGGCAGTTCCAGCAGGAAGAGGAAGAAGAGAAGGAAGAAACGGAACACATTCCTCAGCTTCCTGCCCGCGGGGGAGACGATGCCCAGGGACCTGGAGTTGTCGCGTGACAGGCGCCTCTGGAAGGTTTCCCGGGAGAGGTCACCTTGAAGTCGGTTCTGTGCCGCCCGGAATGTGACTGCGCTTTTCGCGTTCAGGAGGGAGGCAGATTGGTGAGGAGGGACCCGGATATCGCATAGAGATGCGGGTTCCTTTAAACACTGTCCATGTCCGCCAGGCCAGTCAGCAGCCACGCTGTCCCCAGCCCAGCCTGCTTTCCGAATCCTGGGTGGAAAAGGCACCGATGCTGGAGGGTCCCCTTGGGCTTTGTTCATCGCGGGAGCGCAGCTCTTGGCTGAGAACCTCACCTCCCCCTAGTGGCCATCTTGGGTACCAGCACCCGGCAGAGCTATAGCTCTAAGGAGGAACTCAGGCCTCTGGCTAGAGAAGAGGAAGGTCAAGGGCAGGCAGACAGGACCACCTGGTCTTCTCCCGTGGGCCCAGCCCCAGTCTGAGACACCCCACGCAGGGCTGTGTTGGAGGCAGGGTATGAACAGCACTCTGGATGCCCCCAGAAGTTTCCTTAGCTCAGCATCTGCATGACTGTGAAAGTTCTCTTCCGCTGAAGGGCTTTCATAACCCCTGTTTTAAATACCATCCCTGAGCTGGAAATTAATAACTCTGCTATTGACACTCTACCGGCTTTAGATGTGCTCCTAAGGGCTTTCCTCCCCAGATTCCTATATCTAAATAATTGATAGCTTTTAATAGCTATTGTCGAGTCAATGGAGTTGCATATTAAGACACTTATCAATGAGTTTTCTGCCTCCTTTTGCCCTGGGAGTGAGGCAGGCGGTTTTCTGGTTTTCAGTAATAACAATGCTGTCAGGCAATCTCGGCACTATTCACTGGCCTGAGCCCCCCACAGCCCGTGGCAGAGAGGAAGGTACAATCAGGAACCCTCGTGGTCCTCCCAGTCAGTCCTGCTCCATCTCCCTGGCTGAGGAGGCACACGACCACCCAGTGTGCACAGCCCCGGGCGGCTGGTGCAGGCTTAGCCTGGGACGGGTCAGGGGGAAATGTCCTAGCAGTAGTGAAGCATCAACAACCCATAAAATACCTCCTTGAGGAGAAATTACCTTTGGGATGTCAGCTCCTTAAATGCCTGGTGGGCACAGCCCAGAACACCTGCCAAAGGGTGTTGAGCAGCAATAGGAGGGCCTTCACCAAAAAAAAGCGCAAGTAACTCTTGCCAAGGCCCTTTTAGGGGCTCGCGGCTGCTGTGGATTGGGCGGGGGTGCGTCCAGTGCATCAGTGATGGCTTTTCCTAGGAATTGCCTCCCACATATGTGCCTTGCCCTGAGGCTGGGCCGCTTCCAGAGGCAGGACAGGGGAAATAACAGCACCAGGACACATTCGTGGTGCCTTCTGCAGATGACCCAGAATCCAGCAGGTATGGAGCTTAACAGCATGCCAACTGCTTTCTTTACATGTACTTTGAATATTCATTGGAAGGACTGATGCTGAAGCTGAAGCTTCAGTACTCTGGCCACCTGATGTAAAGAGCTAACTCATTGGAAAAGACCCTGATGCTGGGAAAGATTGAAGGCAGGAGGAGAAGGAGACGACAGAGGATGAGATAGTTGGATGGCATCACCGACTGGATGGACATGACTTTGAACAAACTCTGGGAAGCAGTGAAGGACAGGGAAGCCTGGCGCGCTGCAGGGACCACAAAGAATCAGATGCAACTTAGTGACTGAACAACAACCATCACATGCATTTTGGCACTAAATCCCCAAACACCTCCAGGACAGAGGCTGTTATCAGCCTTACTACAGAGATGAGGAGACTGTGGCTTAAAGAGATTAAGAGATTTATTCCAAGAGCAGAGTCCCAGAGGCAGGAGACAGACGCACGTCTGTCCGACCACATGAAGCTTCCAGGTGCCAAGCGGAGCCCGTCCACTTCTCCCCCACCCCCAGGCTCTCTGACCTCCCCCGCGCCATGCCTCTCACCCGGGCTCACCCCCAGCTTGTCCGTCCCAAAGCCACCTCCAGGGTCACATACACAGCCATGTCCATTTCCACGCAGATACAGGGGGGTCCACGTGTGGCCATCCAAAGGGCATGAGGCTTCTCTCCAGTGAAGCCTCCCTTCTGTCCTTTTTGAATGATGATCGTATTGTGCTACTCTGACTCGAACTGTGTTCTATTTACATCGTGACCAATCAGTTCTCAGCAGCTCTGCTGGGTGGAGACGAGGTGTTCCCTACACTCCCATGCCCTCTGCCCGGGGTCAGGCAGCCCCTGAACCGACCACAGGAGGGGTGTCCCGCAGGTCTCAGGTTAAAGCGGCATACCCTCATGCATCCTCTTAGCAACTGCCACAGACAGACGGCCTCCAGCGTTTAACCCCTTGCCCTCCCCCATCTTCAAATCCTCCAAAAGCTCCCCATTGCTTTCAAGAGAAAACCCAAGTTTCTTACTTGACACGTCACGTGTTTTATGACCGACCTCTCTAAGCTCAGCCCCCCAACGCCCCGCTGCCCACAGGTGGTGCCTGTAAACACGCGCATCCCTGAATCCCTTGTACTTTTCAGTGTCTCTGCACATGATCTCCCCTCTCTCTGTGCTGCCCTTCCTTTCCACGTGGCTTTCTACCTGGGAAAAGGTGATTCAGTCGGCAAGCCCTGGCTCAAGTGCTACTCCCCTGAGACGATGTTCCTGGGGTCCCCCCTATACCCCCGCCCCCAGGCAGTGAAAGCAGTGCTCTTTTCAGGACTCCCTCACACCCACAGTGCCGGGTGCATCCGTCCGCGGTACATGCCTCTCACCGCTTTGGACTCTAACAGCTGGAGCATGTGCGTTTCCCCTGGTCTGGGAGGCCCTGGAGGGCACGGTGATGCTTGATTAATGACTACAGTCTGCAGCTGAATGCTGGCCCTGGGAGTGGATAACACTAAAAGAGTTTGTGTTGAATGGGGAGGAGACAGCCCTGCAACGGGGAGGGCTGGGGTGAGGCCAGTGGTAATTTTTGACGCACAGCTGATTGCTGCCTGTGGGCCTGAAGACCCCGTCTCCACCTTGGCTGCACCAGCAACTACGGTGAGTCAGCGGACCTGCCTCTTGCCCTCAGTTTCTGCATCAGCCAAACGGACTCAGTAGCGGCACACTGTCGATCTGTAGCACCTTCCCAGAAGTCAGTGGGAGAACACGACCCTCAGTGAGAGAGAGTCCCTGCTATTTGACCCAGCTCTTGGGTTGTTTCCACGGGTTGGGACATCATAAGGAGCTTGGGGCCAGGTGAGTAAAAATGTGGGCAGATGGATGAAGACAACAGGAAATCTGTTTCAGTTGAGAAAATGATCTGGGAGGCCTTGGCCAAGAGGAGGGAGTAGGGAAAAGTAAATAAAGCTCCTTTTGAGCACCTACTGTATACTTAACACATTGCAACCTTTTACTTCACACTCCCAGGAATCCTCTATGAGCAAATGGGGCCGGGCTGCAGCCAATTTCTGCCATGAGTGACACCTTTAAGAAAATGAATAAGGCAGCTACAGACTGGGGAAGATATACATTCAAATCCACATTACACAGTGAACTCCTACACACCAACAATAAAGGGACAAACAACCAAATTTTTTTAAGTGGGTAAAAGACTAGAATAGACACATCACAAAAGAAAATGTATGAATAAGACCAGGATCATTAGTCATCACAACCCACTCCAGTGTTCTTTCCTGGAGAATCCCAGGGACGGGGGAGCCTGGTGGGCTGCCGTCTATGGGGTCGCACAGAGTCGGACACGACTGAAGCCACTTAGCAGCAGCAGCATTAGTCATCACAGGAGTGTAAACTAAACCTGTAATGAGATACCACTACTTTATCCACTGCTAAGTCACTTCAGTTGAGTCTGACTCTTTGTGGCCCTATGGACTGTAGCCCACCAGGCTCCTCTGTCAATAGGATTCTTCAGGCAAGGAGACTGGAGTGGATTGCCATTTCCTTCTCCAAGTTTGTCCACTAGAGTGGCTAGAATTTTAAAAGAACACCACCATGAATGTTGCAAGAGTGCGGAGTAGCTAGAACTCTCTTATACTGGGAGTGAGAGCATCAAATGGTCCAACTGCCTTAGAAACTGTCTAGCAATTATAATGTTAAACATACATCTCCCTATAAGCCAGGGATTCCACCTCAAGAATCTACCTAAGAGAAATGAAGATGCATATCCACATAAGGTTTTGGAGGTGAATGTTCAGAGCATCGTTATTCATCTCAGTCCAGGATGAATAGAATCCTATCCCCTGGAAGGGAAGAAATCCTAGAATTTACCCTAATGTCCATCAGTAAGTGAAGGGATCAACAAAGCATGGGGTATCTATACCACAGAGTCCTGCTCACCAATAAAAACGACTGACTATTGATCCATGCAGCCATATGGATAAATCTCAAAAACACTGAGCTGAGTGATAGAGACAGCATTTAAAGTATATATGAAGGAGTAAACACACTGTCTAATCCCACTTCTACAAAACTCAGAGATGAAGTGTACCTATAGTGGCAGTGATCAGAACGTGGGTGCCTCCTCGTGGGGAGCAGAGGCTTGAAGAATGATGGGTGTGTCCTGCACCCCATCTAGAGGGCTGCTTACATGGGTCAATACATTTGTCAGCAGTCATGAACTGGATACCTAGGATCGGTGCATTTTGCTATATCATCATTACCCCTCAATTTTTAAAAAGACATTATATAGTCAGAATGCCTAGGCTCAAATCCTAACCCCAATCTGTATCAGTTTTGTGACCCGGGCTGATCTCTGAGACTCCATGTCCTTGGCTACAGAATGGGAAGGACACAGCTATTACCTGGTTACACCACAGCTAGTAAGTGAGATAATTCACCGGTGTGAAGAGTTTGTCTTGGAGTCCTGAGACTCGGGAAAGCATATGATTGCACTGAGGAAGAGCATCTTGCCCAAGGCCCCCAGCAGAGTGAGGTCCAGGCGAGGATAACCCCAAGGGTGTGTGGACAGAACTAGGCACGTCACCAGCCTGCACACTGCCCCAGGAGGATAAAGCGGGCCAGAACCCTCAGAAAACACCAGGGCCAGCGGGCCCCCATGGCCCCAGACATACACAGAAGGTGCCATTGCCATTTATGAAGGAGTCATGATTCCTAGGCTGCTGGAGGCTGCAAGGAGGAAATGAGTGGGTGCTATCTAGTGATATGCTGTGGGCCTTGTGGGCCTGAAGAGCAGGGAACACCCAGGCTCAGAGAGTGGTTGGAGTGATGGGAGGGAAAACTGAGGCATATGCACGGGCCAGACAGCAGGGGGGGTGAAGAAGCTTTCTCTCCATGGCTCCCCTGAGCCCAGGGGGAGGGGGCGAACCGACCAACCATGGGCCAAACATGCAGGCCCTAAAAGCGCCCACCTCCTGCTGATGTTCAGGGGGCTCAGCCCTCTGCAGAGCCACAAAGACTGAGGTCAGATGTCCACAGGACTGCCTTGTCCCCAGCAAGGCTGCCAAAGGGGCTTCCTCTCCACAAGAGACACTAATTAATTTGTGATCCCTGGCAGGGGGTCCGCCACACTCTGCACCTGCCAAGCTAATTATGCAACGGCTGGCTCACGGCCCCAGGTGACGCTAGCACGGGCACCAGCAGCTGGAGGTAACAACAATGACTGCAAGAGAAAATGAATTAAAAGTCAGGCCTGTTGATGGTGATAGTGATCATCACACTAACAGTTGTTTATCCAGCTCCCATAAGGTGCCCTGTACTTTACAGACATTACCCCCAATATTCCCAATGACCCTAAATGTTATCATTAGCATCATTTTCCAAACTGGGAAGCTGAAGTTCAGAGAGGTGAGGAATTTGTCTGAGGTCACACAGTAGATTTAAGATAGGAGAGCAAGGATGTCATACTCCAAGGCCCATGATTTCACAGTGCCGTGCACCTCCTAAGGGGTCCCTTGCCTCATTGTTGGGGGGACACAGCTAGATAAGGTTGAGTCCCTCAGCCCTAGTTTCCAGGAACAAAGCCTGGGTTATCACCCACATCAGTGGCTGGCTGGGCTCCAACAGCAACTCAATGAGAGCCGCTTTCTAGGGACAGAGGCTTGGGGTGGGGACCACTGAGAAGAGAGGGCGCACTTCTTATTTTATTCCCAGGCCTCTGTCCTGCAGGCAGGTGTCAGCTTCCCCCTACTGAGGTCTCAAAACTATGCGTGTTCCACCTGATGACCTCTGCAGCGAAGAGTAGTTAACTAAACACCTACTGTGTGCCTCTAGCCTCATTCAAGTCACATGGAGGTGAACAGTAAGGGAAAAAGCAGATACGGAAATGGGCAGAGATAAAAGAGGACAGGCTGTGATCAGCACTCAGCCATCAAGACAAAGGGCGGTGAGAGCGCAGAAGGAGAAGGGAGGCCGACGGCCCTGAGAGGAGGCTGGGGGACCAGGAAGCCTGTCTGTGGGACCTGGAGAAGCCGGTGCACTGTGCGCATGTGAAGTTGAGGCAGGAGGTACTCAGGGCAGAGGAACTAGTGGGAGCAAAGGTGCAGAGAAGATGGGTCTGCTCAAGACAAGGTAGGGATGGTTCATTCATACCCTCCACAAGTAATTCATCCAGGAAGCCAAGGGCACAGCAAGGGAGAGTGACGGAGGGGTCCTGAACGCCAAGCCACACAGATGTATCCCCAGGGCGACAGCGAGGTTTGAAGGGTACTGGAAGGTGCAGACATCATCACACAATCAGGGCCAGGAGCTGGAGAAGCCAGCAGAGGGCAGAGAGGACCAGGCTGCTGAGGTGATGCTGAGCTCTATCAGCCTTGCATCCCGTCAGCCCCTGAGCATCCTGGGACCAGGCGGAGAGAGTGAGCCCCTCCCCCGCTGCCATTACAGGGGACTTGCTGCCTGAGCCCCAGCCCTGAAGCCTGCACCGGGCTTGAAATCTTCACTTCCTAATTCCCATAAATTATAGCACTTTTTCTTTCTCTCCACTCATTTACTTGGGGTCTTTGACATTCTCCTCATCAGAGAGAAAAATCATCTGCAAATAGAACTGCACAGCAGCATATCATATTTGAGTATTAGGGGAATAACACTGGCTCAGAGAAAAAAAGCTTATTTCAAGCAAATGCAGCACCAGTGTGTGCATGCGTACATATACACACACCCACCCACCCCTCTGAGAGGATGCCCACCAGGGGGCCCCTGAGAGGCCCAGAGACTAGCAGGGAGGTTGGAAAATGCCCCCAGAGGACCCGCAAGGGCAGGGTGTTGGGGCGGAGTTAGGAGGTGTAGTGGGAGAGGGGCTGGGGTTCCCCACATTTACTGGGGGGCCTGGGGGCCCTGGCTCCTGCCTCTCCCCAAGCACCATGACTCTCATGCCTGAGCAAGCTGTCAAAAAGTCAGAGTCACTCCCCAGACCCACTCTATCCAAATCGGAGGTGGGGCCTAGGAACCTGTATTTTTACTGGCTCTTCCAGGTCATTTAATGTCCATACAGGTTTGGGAAAGCGCACTCCAGCCTTGCCCTCTCAGTAGGAGGGACTGGCCTCCTCTCCCTGCCCAGGCACACTTTCAAGGCCCCTTGGGGTCCCTAACCAAGGGACCCCATGCCTCATTCTGAAAGCCCTGTGCTGGGGATGAGATCCTGAGCCCTGCCCCTCAAGGTGATGGGCAATTCCAGCCTGGTTTCTTGTGGGCGGGATGGGGAGTGCCCCTGGTGTGTAGGTTGAGTGGCAGTAATGCCTCTGGCCCTGGGGTGTTCTGATTACCTTGAGTTCCTAGCTTGAAGTTCAAGCCTCTTCTTCTACATCTGAGGAGGGGATGGGTCAGGGAGCCCTGGGCCCAGACCCTTAGCTTAGGTGTCCCTTGTGGGCTACCTCTCCTATCCCCCAAACCTGATGAAAATCACCCCCCTCCAAAATTCTATGTCCTTAGCTGGGGGAAACTAACCAGTCTTGGCTGCAACCCTTCTCCTCTTCCCTGGACATGGCATAGGGGAAGGAGACACTGAACCTGGTAAATTTTCCTTACTAACATATCCTGTACATATTTATGTTTCTTTTAGTGAGGATTTTTTTTTTTAATTAATGAAGCTCTTTCTAGTCCACTGATTACAAACAAATGGCTGCAAGGTAAAGCCACTTAATACTCTTAAGACAGTAAACAATCATGAAACAAGGGCCCTCACTTGCTGAGGGTCTGCCATGTGCCAGACCCAGTCATGAAAGCTTCTAGAACAGGGGTAGTTCTCACCCCCAGTTGCAGACCTGAGTTGCCTGGCAGTTTTTTAAAAATGCAGATGTCCAGACCCTGCTCCCCTGAAATTCTGATGAAATCCGCTCAGGCCTGGCCTCTGGGTGGACCCAGGTGCTGGTACTTGTTTTAATCACCATGGTGATTCCAACTGGAACACCAGGAGTGAGAACCGTGGACTTGATTCCAGCCAGGTGGGTGTTGCTAGTGTCCCCCTTATGCAAATGTGGGGACAGAGGCCCAGGGGATTTAGGGAGAGCTGGAGGTGGGAGGAGGGGATACAGAGCAGAGGGGTAACCAGACTCGGTAACTGGCCTGGCTGTTTGTGACAGGACGCTGCCCCCACCCTAGTGCTGTCTAAGCGGGTCTTGTCTGGGGCAGAGGATGGAGCGAGTGGGCTTGAGCCTTTCACAGCAAGTCACCAGTGGGTGGCCCTGGGACAGGGGAAACAGCAAAAGAAGAGGATGCCCAGGTAGGTGTCCCTGCCTGCTTTTGCACCCACCTCCCCACAATACTGGCTGGCAGTCGCCCGGGACAACAGCCATGCTGGGCTCCGGCTGGGCTGCAGCCACAGATCACAGCTGGCTGGGTGTGGCTGGCGGGGCTGAGGCAGGAAGTAAGAACAAATTTCAGATAGGATCTAATGGGGAGGGGGGCCTTTGTGAATAAAATACCATATGGGGTGGGGGAGGGGCAGTGCTTCTGGCCCCGCCCCCCGACCATCCCGCTTCAGTTCCCACAACCGGCAGTGGGGTAATAGCCAGGATATATAATTAGCAGCTGTTATTACACTAGCGTGTGTGATCCATGTTGATGAGGCGCCTGGGTCTGTGAGAAAGCTTCAGGCCAGGAGAGCAGCAGGAAGACAGGGGGGTGGGTAGAGGACCCTGGAGCGAGCCCTGGACCTCTCGGAGTGGCCCCAATGCACCCAGGACACCCCCCTCCCCGCCCGCTGACCACCCACCAGCCAGCCGGCCCTGGGGCACGGTCTTCCTCTTACGTGGGATGAAGCACGCCCTGCTGCCCTCTCAGTCTGCTGGACCTGACAACCGCTCCCCCTCAGCACATCATTCCAGAGGAGCGGTGGTTCTTAACATTCCCCATCAAGCTCTCAGAAGACATTCTGCGTGCTAATCAATTCAGGACACTCTGGGATTCTGAGCAGCTGGTTATTTCAAAGCAGCATTTCACACGGTCCAGCGGGCAAACCCTGCCCAGAACTGAGACCAGACGGGCCTCAGCTCTCAGAGTAGATTTTTCCAGGTCTGCTGGGGCAGAAGCGAGGTGCACCCCCAAAAATCCCCAAAACCACCAGAGTCCCTGTCCTGCTCTGCTGAATGACTGCAGGGAGGCCTGAGAATCTGTATCTGTAACACGTTTCCTCCCCCGCCCCACAACCCCGATGATGTGGATTCACACTGATGTGTGGGAAGCCTGAACCTGAGGATGAGGCGAGAAGAGCAGCCAGACGCTGAGGGGCACTTGTTTAGAGGCCCAGGGCCGAGCTCCCGCAGTGGCCAGACCCTTCCCGGGTACAATCTCATCTAAGCCTCACAGCTCAGGCAAGCGGCGGGGCCTCCATCACCACCGTGCAGAAACCCAGGGTCACACAGGTTCAGGTCTCAGCATGGTTGCGTCACTTCCTCTCAGACACTCATCACCCGGGTCAGCGAAGCCCGCAGTCACAGCACTTGAAACTGCTGGAAATCATTTTGTTCAGTGGTGTGTCTGTGTCCACAATGGCCTGGACAAGATCCTGTGTGTCACTTCAAGTGCAACACTGCGCCTGGGTGCTCACTGTGGATGGAGGCAATGAGGCCAGGGTTCATGACTCCAGAGGCAAGGCCCACCCCGGGCAGGGTGCACGCGGGGCAGGCAGGCGCCCCTATCCCAAGTGGGGCAGCAGGCAGTGCAGTCAGCTTGCCTTCGAGGCCCTACCCGTCGGGGAGCAAGTGTAGAAGCATGAAGCCCGGTAGGGTCCTTGCTCGCAGTCTGCAGAGGAAGAGGCCGATGTCAAGGAGGGAAGCGTGCAACCCAGCGCTTCCCAGCAGATGAACACCAGGCTGCCGCCCACACACGCTCTGGCCCCTCCACTGTCCAGGCTGGGATTCTTCCCTATGGGGAATCTGGGAGCTGCATCCCACCTGGGACTGAGGTCAGCCAACACCCAGCTCTCCAGGGTTCTGGAAAGGTCTGCTGAGCGAGGCGAGGCCAGGGAGGAATGTAGGCAAACAGCTCAGTCACGTCCCCCAGCCAAAGACAACTGCAGTCAAGCCTCCTTCTCGGAGAGACTAATATTTATGCTGCATGTAAAGCGGCTGCGACAGCCGGTCCACGGTGAGGCCTTCGAGCCCGCCCCACCGGCGCCGGCTCAGGCCCAGAAAATGGACTTTTAACAGGCAGCAAATGAACATGTCAAGCCCAATCATTCCACAGCGGGCGACCAGGCCTGCTGGGGTGGGGAACAGCCGAGGGACAGCGACCTGATGGCAGAGCTGTCCCCGGTAGTGCCGACTCCTCCTGTGCATGGAAACCAGCTTGGCCCCTGGACCCTTCAGTCCAACCCTCGACACACCGGGCCTGCACAGAGGCCCCAGCAGAGCCGGGGTGGGAGGTGGGGAGAGTTGGGAGGGTGGGGGAAGGTATCAGGAGCAGCTCGGGGGTGACACTTGGGGTCAGGGGACAGGCAAGGTGGGCTGGGCCACTCTGGGAAGGGCGGGGCAGGAGCAGGGCCTCACACAGGCAAGTCTACAGCCCCAAAGCCAGGAGTTCTCGTCTCTCTCCTCCCCGCTCAGGGCACCAGGTCAGTAGGAACCTTCATGCTCCACTCCTCTCTGAAAAGCTCTGAGGAAGAGTCCCTAATCCAGGGAAACCACAGGAGGTCTTAGAGCTGGTGTATAGCTCAGACACCCCTGACAGGCTCCTGACAGGCCCTTGGACAGCCCACTTTGCAGGCACAGTGTCAGTCACTAGAGGGTGCTGGGGACCACCTCTGACTGTCCCCCACAGAGCCCCCAACCCCCGGCCACCTCTCCTTGCAGCCCTGGCCACAGTGGCCTTGGCACAGGGCTGGCTGTCTGGATGGTAGCTTCCAGACAAGGAAGAAGCACTTCTCCCTGCATCCTAGGGTCAAGCCCAGCCAAGGCTCGGCTAAATAAACATGGAAAGGGCCCCTACCACATGGCAGCCATAGGCCTGGAGCCTGGCCTCTGCTGAGTTCTTCAGATGGCACGATGTCCCTGACAGAGGACATCAACATCACCGCTTTAACAGGAAAATGGGCCAGTAGTGCCAAGAAGCTGGCTGAAGCCACACAGGGCATACCCAGGACAGCCCAGGACACCCCAGGACTCTCCAGGATACCCCGGGACACCCTAGGACAGTCCAGCACAGCCCAGGACACCCTAGGACAGCCCAGGACACCCCATGACAGCTCAGGACACCCCAGGACTCTCCAGGACACCCTAGGACAGTCCAGCACAGCCCAGGACACCCCTAGGACACCCCCAGGACAGCCCAGGACAAACACATTCAGCACACCAGGACTAGAAGCCCAGGGCCCTTCTCCCAGCCCTCCCCATCTGTGCTCACTTAGGCGCTGTGTATCTACAACCGCAGCAGAGAAGTTGCTTCCTTTTCATACACAGGCATCATCCCTTTTAAAACTGACCAACAGAAACTAGCCCCATTTACACAGGTGTCTATTCCTCACCTGCTTGGATTCTGCAGTGACTAACCATCTGACCCCCACTACCTCGCCTCCCCTCTTCCCTAAACCTCAGTGTACATCCCCGGACTTTAGGTGATGACTGGGTGGTGGACGGACGCTGCCCACATTGAGATCTCCTGTCAGGTGGCGGCTCAGTGGTCATCGTGAGACCTCCCTCGGGGACAGTGGCCTTCCTCAGCCTGCCCCCCAGCTCTGTTCTGAAGGAGAGAGGAGGCCCCCACGGCAGGACCAGGGTAGGCTCAAAGCAGGCTCTGGGGCAGGCAGGCCCTCTGGGGGTGCCTGAATCACGCCAGCACAGAAGGGCGAGCGCGTGCTTGCAGGTCTGTCGATCTCTGGAAGAATTAGCTCCAGATTAGAATTTTAACTGAAGTGCACTTCTCCCAAGAAACAGACATGGCAAGCAGGAGTCACGGAGAAGGTTAGGATTGGAGGGGTGGGGGGTGCCATTGTTAGAGACTTCAAGGTCGAGCCACCTCTCTCCTTTCACAGTTGGGGAAACCAAAGGGAGGAACAGGGGCCTGCCCAAAACCACACAGTAACTTATGGCCCTGTCAGGGCTGCAAACACTACCCAGGGGCTCAGCTCATAAGCACCCAGACACTGAGCCATCCACCCACCTATAAGCCAGG